>CM061548.1:375005914-375560914 GCA_030864215.1 Capsicum pubescens
GGGCTTGAGTTCAAGCGACTCATTGCCTAAAACCGTGGTTTTCCGACCCGGGTATACTATTATGCGCTGACTTAAATGTCCTGTGGCGTAACAGACTCAGACACTCCAACCCTTGCGGCACACTTGGGTTGGGGGCTTCCCCGCCGAGTCAATGGCGGATTCCATACAGCCCGTGGAATATCAAACTTGTAGGGAAATACCACCTAACTCAGAAGTAAAACACAGATCATGATTTGAAATGAACAGACAGGTTACATGTTTTAAGAAAGTGCCCATGTATTTTTCAGAAACAGTTTTATACATGATGTCTTGATGAAAAATTGCTTTCACTTAATATGTATATATATATATATATATGTATGTTCCATTATACTATTTTTTTGGATTGCTTAGCGTGCCAGTACTTTTGTGCTGACCCCCCCTCCTTCCAGGTTCTGAGGCACAGTCTAGGGGTCCAGCTACTCAGTAGACATTCACGGATTTGCAGACTTGATCTCACAGTGGTGAGCCTTCTATTATTCGGAAGGCCTAATTATGTCAGACATTATCTTATTTATTATGTTTTTGGTTTACTGGGGGCCTTGTCCCAGTTTCTTTTCAGATAGATGTTTATGTTCTTAGTAGAGATTTCGCAGAATGATGTCAGATAGTATTTTTCAGAAATATTGCAGAACTTGACCATGTTTTCCGTACATAGTTTCAATTCCTCATTTTATTATGATTATGAATGTTGTGCATGATAACCAGTTAGAGAATGGGTGTTCCGGGCCTTCATGGTTCGGGATGCTCGTCACGGCTAGGGCCTAGGATCGGGTCGTGAAAAACTTCGTATCAAAGCACGGTTCATGGTCCCAGGGTGTCTGCGAAATCGCGTCGAGTAGAGTTCTGTTTATGGGTGTGTAGAGCGCCACACTTATAAACAGGAGGCTACTAGGCGTTTAGGAATGTTTCCCTTCTTTGTGATTTAGTTCGTGCTTCAGAGTCTAAACTGTCCTATTATTGGGTTGATTTAAGTGCAAAAAGTTTAGAGTATACATGATATAGTCCTTTTCGATTGCGTTCTATAAGATTTTAAAAATTATGGAAAAACTCGATAGGAGTCTGTTAGTGCATCAATATATGCTGATTCTGATGTAAATTTTGATCCTGATGGAATCGTGCATTCCAGCTTAAGGTATGAAGTGTATATTGTCCCTCTCAAAATCTTGTACAGTTGTGGACAATGTATAGCAGAATGTTGGAACTATATTTCTACCCAAATAGTAGCATAAGTTAAAGTGTTGTTGTCATGACCTATTGGTAGTGATATTGGACCAAGAAGTTGGTGATGTAAAGTCAAAAAGTTAGAATTCAGAGTGAGGGTGATTTTGTGTAAATGAATATTTCAGTTGAATAATCGATGTTTGAGGATGATTTACCCCTTTATAGTGATAAACTAATGTGGTAGCTAGCAGCATGTGTGGATTGTATGGTAGTCCATGGAGGAAGTGTTTTACTCAGATTTTTATTTATACAGAATAATATGTATATTCTTAGACCATTAAATATTAGGTGTCAATTTTCTATCCCTTGTAATATGTAATCTTGTTATCATGATGTTTTTGAGAAAAAAAAAAATTTAAAGTCTAGTGAAGCCGTGTGGGGCTCTTTCGATTCACTAGCACAGTTGCCTTGTCATCCATCTCATTTTCTTGTTCAAAATACAAAACCAAAGTCTAGTGAAGCCGTGTGAGGCCTGTTTCGATTCACTAGCAACTTGTTGTCCAACTTGTTGTTCTCTCATTGGTTAAATATATGTATGGATGAATCTGTTTGCATGAGATAGAGTTAGTAATGAAGTGATTCATCCTTGTGTGTTATTAGTTGAAGGTAGAGAAGGAGTTGTTGGTCAGGGTGATTTGTTGATTGCTTGAATGTGGAAATAGCTATATTAGCGAGTAAGTTATGATTATAGACTCATGGTTGTTTGAGGAATTTGAAGGCAGTCTAAATGTATGAATGAGTGAGTAAGTATGAGGTGATAAATCCGTATAAGTAGATACAATTGTTCGGGGTTATAATATAAGATTAAGGTTGACCATGTCTATTATGAGGCTTTAACCCCCTTGACCCTCTTTTCATTGGTAGTTATAAACTAGTGCTACTTGTGAGAAGGTATGTAGTAGATTTTTGAGATATTTGGGTAGAATATCCCAATTTGATGGATTAGTGTATTTATATTATGTTGCATTCTTCATTGGTGGTAGATGATTGATACTAAACTATAGGCTTGAATTTAAATGGTGTGGTGGTAAATAGTGGCAAGAGTTTGTTGATGCATATTTTGTGGGATTAATTTAGTAGGCTTGAGGTGCTGAAATAGTACATGCTAACGGAATGATGATAAGGTAAACCGTTAGGTCATGATCGATTATTGTGGTTATGAAATTCTAGTGCACTAGTGTTTCGTGATGTTTACTTATAGTTTCCATGTAAAAATTTTGTGTAAGGTTGGGTTGTAAGTCATGCATAGCACTAGATATTAAGTTTGAATAGTTGAAGTTCATAAAGGTGGATGTGATGATTTCTTGATCAATAATGTTAGTTATATGTAAGCGATCTAATAGGCTTGAACGGTGTGTGAAATGGCTTAAATTTAAATTGATTCGTAATGAAGTATAATGTTGTGGGTATGGTGTGTAAGTATGCCCAAGGCGATATGGAGTTGTGGCATTTCTTTAAGACTATTACATGTTGTGTGTGACTAGTGGTACCATGGAGTTGCTAGTTGGAAAAAGACTAGTTAGATGATATATGGTGTTCTAGATAGCCAAGTTAAGGAGCCTTGATTAATAGTGTTGAGCCTTTTGATGTGATCTTGATTCTCATGGTAGAGAGATATAAGTTTGGAGTAGCAATATTGGTATGCTAGGACGGAAGTGGTATGGTTCATCAAAGGCTTGGTGATATCCATGTTAAGTGTTAGAATCTAAGCTTGAGTTTTGAAGGTTGAACGGATAGAAATAAGTGTGCAAGCATTATACTTTGACTATTGGTGGCTATGGAAAGATAGAGTGTATCCCAGAAGGTAGTCATTCGGGTTGAGTTCTATGATATGCATGTATTGTCAATCTTTTTAGACCCTAGACTGCAGTAAGTGTAGTTCAGTTAGAATCTGGTAAGGGATCTCCCAAACGCTAGATGATGACTTGAAGCTAAGTGGGAGATAATAGAACGAATAACCAAGTAAGGATCTCAGATTCTAGTAGTGATGCAGTGTGATTTAGAACATCAGAATGTAAGGGTGAATCTCAACCCATTCCTACCTCAATATTTTTTTTTTGTTATCCGGATGCTTACTCATGCCTTACGATGCAGTTCCGTGATAATAGTTTATGATTCCGGTATATGATAGAGAGTAACGTACTCTTCCAATTCCAAGATAATGAGTTCTAGTTCATTCAAGTAGTCGGAATCACATTCCTTATGTTATGAACTCTAGTTGAGGTCATGCAACTCATGACGCATGTACTCAATCTTTATAGTGTGCTCAGTCCCATATATAGATCTTTTTCACGCTTGAGGGTCTTATGTTTTAACCTTTTAGTGACCCTTCCTATGCAATGATAGTGGTGTTGATGTAAATGTTCTTGTTGATGGAAGATCATAGTATGCTTGTTTAGATAAGGCCATAAGTATGAAGTAAGATTTGGGGCCAAGTCTTTGATACATGTGATGGTTAGTGGAAAAGTTTGTATGTGTATGTTTTTAGGATAGCGCTTGGGAGTTATATTGATAGTAGTTTAGAAACTATGTGAAGTATCTACTTATGGGTGTTTTCCTTGAAGTTAACATGTGGTTATAAATTAGGCTTGAACTACGTTTTGGGATTGTAGTGGAAGGTCGCCATATGCATTAGCGACTTCATATTAAGAGTTCAGAGTAGTCATTGAAGTGGTAAGGCATGTTATGCTTAGGATGTGATTTTTAAAAGAGGTATAGAAGGTGGCATCATATGGTTTAGAATAATAGCGTAGTGTAGCATGTTTTATTTTTGTGATTTAGAGTTAGGCTTGATCGTGGGGTAAGGATTAAGATATTTTAGACATTAGTAGAAAAAAAAAACATTATCAATGCTCATATGAGAATTTTAAGCTGAGTTGAATGAATATGATATTTATAGGGAATAGTATAGTTAAGGGATATTCGGGAAGTGCTCTAAGCCTTAAAGTAAGAAGTTGTCTTGCCAAAGGTCTGAAAATTCTATCCTAATTTAGGAGTTATATGTCTATATTTCAGACTACAGAGTAGTGTCAATGTTGTGATTTCCTCAGTGGGATGTTTTGTGTAATCCATACCCAAG
Organism: Capsicum pubescens; assembly: GCA_030864215.1. Taxonomy (NCBI): domain Eukaryota; kingdom Viridiplantae; phylum Streptophyta; class Magnoliopsida; order Solanales; family Solanaceae; genus Capsicum; species Capsicum pubescens. Next base: position 375,010,257 of record CM061548.1, read on the forward strand.
ATTCATGGTTCCCGATTACTGCTAGAGCTTCCTTAGAGGGAGTGTTGAAGAGAATACTCCAGTTAAGTATGAGGGTGTAGTGTAATTCAGTCTGTATGTCCAATAAGTAGTTTAGCAGTCAGATTCGCATGACTTGTTTTCTTGTCTTTGCACTTATTCATGCTACTCGAAACCTCAGACATGCTACTAGTTGAAGATAGAGTATACCAGTAGTTACGAGTATAGCCCAGTTCATGCATCATGCATTAAATTAAGATTCCAAATGTTCATATCAGTGTATTTTTATTAGAGGACATGTCATGTCCGTGTTATTCCATATATTTAAGGCTTCAACAAGTTCCTACCCATCATTTGAGGATGAATGATCCCAAGGGGGAGATAATGTAACACCCTGTAAAAGTCGTGCATGGATTAGCCTTTAATAGAGTGCCCTTAGACTTAAAAACTGGAAAAAATTTCTAAGTGTAATGAGGACTTAGAGTCATTTTAGCTGGCAATCTTCGGGATACAACTTTTCAACCTTCCCGACATCCGTTTTTAGATTTACTCCAGTCTACCAAACTGTCAACTGAGGGACAGATTTGACCTTAATTATTCCTTAGGGGTATTTTGGTAATCCTCCACCCCTATATATACCACCAACACGGGATTTAATCCCTCAAACACCATAATACACATACGTTTTCCAAAATTGCTCAAGAACTCTCCCTAGGGTTTCAACATTAAAACCCAAGAAACTCAAGATTCAACCGCGGGTTCGTGAAACAAATTACAGATTTGGAATCCTCTCGACGTAGGCTTCGATAGACACCCAAATTTCGTGGAGAACAAGGTACGCGGGGTTTTCCTAAATTCTCATGGGCATAAAAAAATCATGTTTTAGAATGGGGTTTTAAACTATGTATATATATTTATGTATAAGATGTTTTAACATCATTGTTTTGGTCTTTTGACCATCTCCAAAGCGATTTGACATTTTATATACATATATGAATGAATGTGTTTCAATTTTGAATACATGAACTTGCTAAAGTCATTTGACCACCAGGTGTTTGATAAAATTTCTGCATGAATTGAACTTTAAGTTTTGGAATATGAAATCCTTTACATCAGTTACATGTTTTGGTGGTCTTAACTATGTTTTGAATGAAAGATCTTGCTTAATACATTATGGCTCAGAAAAATCATGACTTGCAAGTCTTGGTATGACGATACCAACTCAGACTAATGCCATATCAGACTCAGACTAACAGACATTTCAGACTTTCAGGATTTTAGACATTCAGAATGTTGCATGTACAGAAAATGTTAAAAATGGGAATATAGAGATGTTAGGTTGTTCCCCGATGAGGTCTTGAGTTCAAGCGACTCATTGCCTAAAACCGTGGTTTGCCGACCCGGGTATACTATTATGCGCTGACTTAAATGTCCTGTGGCGTATCAGACTCAGACACTCCAACCCTTGCGGCACACTTAGGTTGGGAGCTTCCCCGCCGAGTCAATGGTGGATTCCATACAGGCCGTGGAATATCAGACTTGTAGGGGAATACCACCTAACTCAGAAGTAAAACACAGATCATGATTTGAAATAAATAGACAGGTTACATATTTTCAGAATGTGCCCATGTATTTTTCAGAAACAGTTTTATACATGATGTCTTGATGAAAAATTTCTTTCACTTAATATGTATATATATATATGTATGTTCCATTATACTATTTTTTTGGATTGCTTCGTGTGCCAGTACTTTTGTGCTGAACCCCCCTCCTTCCAGGTTCTGAGGCACAGTCTAGGGGTCCAGCTACTCAGTAGACATTCTCGGATTTGCAGACTTGATCCCACAGTGGTGAGCCTTCTATTATTCGGAAGGCCTAATTATGTCAGACATTATCTTATTTATTATGTTTTTGGTTTACTGGGGGCCTTGTCCCAGTTTCTTTTCAGACAGATGTTTATGTTCTTAGTAGAGATTTCGCAGACTGATGTCAGATAGTATTATTTAGAAATGTTGCAGAACTTGACCATGTTTTCCGTACTCAGTTTTAATTCCGCATTTTATTATGATTATGAATGTTGTGCATGATAACCAGATAGAGAATGGGTATTCCGGGCCTTCATGGTTCGGGATGCTCGTCATGGCTAAGTCCTAGGCTCGGGTCGTGACATTCGTACCAGTACTTTTGTATTGACCCCCTTCCCTCCTAGGTTCGGAGGCACAATATAGGGGTCCATATAAATAGTAGATCTCTTCCGATAGATTTACAGAATCAAGTGGTGAGCCTTCTTTATTTTGGAAGGCCTGTTCATTTATCATTTAGTAGTTTAGGGTCTATTGGGGGCCTTGTCCTAGTTTTCAGACAGTTATTTGTTTCAGTCATTTAGTAGAGATTTCGCAGACGATTGTTCAGATGTCGATAGATGTTCTGGGACATTAATTTTACCTTTATTGATTTTTCATTTGATTTATGACCATGTTTCCATAATATTGCGTATCTTACGCATTTCTTATTATCATATGAATTATATGCATGATTACCAGATAGATAGGGTTGTTTCAGGCATTCGTGGTTCGGAAAGCTCATCACGGTCAGGGCCCCGGTTTGGGTCGTGACAAACTTGGTATCAAAGCACGGTTCATGGCTCCAGGGTGTCTGTGAAATTGCATTGGGTAGAGTCTTGTTTATATGTGTGTAGCGTGCCACACTTATAAGCAAGAGTCTACTAGGTGTTTACTAATGTATCTTTTTATTCATGTCTAGTTCGTACTATATAGTCAAAGTTTTCCTCTTTCATACTCTAATTGATGCTATGGTGTTGCCCATACGAAAGTAACATCATCCGAAATTCTTTCCTTACTCTGATGTTCTCAGACATGTCCCATTATTAGGGTGATTCAAGTGCAAAAAGTTTAGAATCTACATGATATAGTCCTTTTTGATTGAGTCCTATAAGATTTTAAAAATAAATAGTCCAAAGACTCGAGAGGAGCCTGTTAGTGCTTCAATATATGTTGATTCTTATGTAAACATTGAGCCTGATGGAATCGTGCTTTCCAACTTAAGGTATTAAGTGCATCTAGTCCATCTCAAAATCTTGTTACAGATGTGGACGATGTATAGCAGAATGTTGGAACTGAATTTCTACCCAAATAATAGCATAAGTTAAAGTGTTGTTATCATGACCTATCTGTAATGAAATTAGACCAAGAAGTTAGTGATGTGAAGTCACAAAGTTAGAAGTCAGAGTGAGGGTGATTTTTATGTAAATGAATATTTCAGTTGAATAACCGATGTTTGAGGATGATTTACCCCTTTATAGTGATAAACTAATGTGGTAGCTAGTAGAACATGTGGATGGTATGGTAGTCCATGGGTGAAGTGTATTACTCAGATTTTTATTTATACAGAGTAAGATGTGTATTCTTAGACCATTAAATATTATGTGTCAATTTTCTATCTCTTGTAATATGTAATCTTGTTATCATGGTGTTTTTGAAAAAATATATATATAAAAAAAAAATTTAAGTCTAGTGAAGCCGTGTGGGGATCTTTCGATTCACTAGCATAGTTGCCTTGTTATTCATCTCATTTTTTGGTTTTTTAATCAGAGTCTAGTGAAGCCGTGTGAGGCCTATTTTGATTCACTAGCAACTTGTTGTTCTTCTGTTGGCTCAATATATGTATAGCTGAATCTGTTTGCATGAGATTGAGTTGGTAAAGAGGTTATTCGTCCTTGCATGATAGTTTAGTAGAAGGTATAGAAGAAGTTGTTAGTCAAGGTGATTTTTCGGTTGCTTTAAGTGTGAAAATTGTTATATTAGCCAGTAAGTTATAATTATAGACTCATGGTTGTTGTAGAAATTGAAGGTAGTCTAAAGGTATGATTGAGTAAGTGAGTATGGATTGATAAATCCATATAAGTAGATAATATTGTATGGGGTTATAATATCAGATTAAGGTTGATCATGTCTATTATGTGACATTACCCCTTGACCCTCTTTTTGTTAGTAGTTGTAAACTAGTACTACTTGTGAGAAAAGTATGTTGTAGATTTTTGAAGCATTTGGGTGGAATTCCCTAATTTAATGGATTAGTATATTTATTTTATATTGAATTCTTCATTGATGGTAAGTGATTGATGCTAGACTATAGGCTTGAATTTAAATTGTGTGGTGGTAAATACTCACAAGAGATTGATGATGTATGTTTTGTGGGATTAATTAGTAGTCTTGATGGGTTGAAACATTACGTACTAATAGATTATGATGAGGAAAACCGTAAGGTCACGATCGATTTTTTTTGTGACTATGAAGTTCTAGTGTACTAGTGTTTCGTGATGGTTATTTCATAGTTTTCAAGTGAGAATTGTGTGTAAGGTTGGGTTGTAAATCATATTTACGTTCAGCACTAGACACTAAGTTTGAACAGCTGATGCCCATTAAGATAGTTGTGATAATTGATTGGGTAATGATACCGGTTTTATGGAAGTGATCTAATAGGCTTGAACGGTGTACGCAAGAGATTAGTTTTTTTTTATTTGTAGTGATGTATGATATTGTATGTGTGATGTAGAAGTATGCCTAAGGTGACAGGAGGTTGCGTCATTCTTTCTAAGGCTATTACTTATTGTGCGTGGCTAGTGGTACCATTGAATTGTTAAGTGGAGAAAGACTAGTTAGATGGTATATGGTGATCTAAATAGCCCTTTTAAGGTGTTTTGATTGATAGTGTTGGGCCTTTTGTGATGATCTTGATTCTCATAGTAGAGGGATATAAATTTGGAGTCGCAATAGTGGTAGGCTATGTCAAAAGTGATATGGTTCATCAAAGGCTTGGTGATATCCATGTTAAGTGTTAGAATCTAAGCTTGAGTTTTGAAGGTTGAACCGATAGAAATAAGTGTGCAAGCATTATACTATGACTATTGGTGGCTATGGAAAGATAGAGTGTATCCCGGAAGGTAGTCATTCGGTTAAGTTCTAAGACATGCGTGTATTGTCATTTTTTTCAGACCCTAGAGTGCAGTAAGTGTAGTTAAGTTAGAATCTGGTAAAGGATCTCCCAAACTCTAGATGATGACTTGAAGCTAAGGGGGAGATGATAGAACGAATGACTAAGTAAGGCTCTCAGATTTTAGTAGTGATGCAGTATGATTTAGAACATCAAAAAGTGAGGGAGAATCTCAACCCATTCCTACCTAAGTATTTTTTTCAGTTATCCGGGTTTTTACTCATGCCTTACGATTCAGTTCCGTGATCATAGTTCATGATCTCTGTATATGATAGAGAGTCACGTACTCTTCCAGTTCCAAGATAATGAGTTCTAGTTCATTCAAGTAGTCGGAATCACATTCCTTATGTTATGAACTCTAGTTGAGGTCATGCAACTCATGACGCATGTACTCACTCTTTATAGTGTGCTCAGTCCCGTAAAAATCTTTTCATGCTTCAGGGTCTTATCTTTTAACCATTTAAGGACCCTTCATATGCAATGATAGTGGTGATGATGTAAATTTTCTTGTTGATGGAAGATCATAATATTCTTGTTTAGATAAGGTCATAAGTATGAAGTAAGATTTGGGGCCAAGTCTTTGATACATGTGATGGTTAGTGGAAAAGTTTATGTGTGTATGTTTTAGGGTAGCGCATGGGAGTTATATTGACAATAGTTTAGAAACTATGTGAAGTATGTATTTATTGGTGGTTTCCTTGAAGTTAACATGTGGTTATAAAATAGGCTTGAATGACGTTTTGGGATTGTAGTGGAAGGTTGTAATATGCATTAGCGACTTCATATTAAGAGTTCAGAGTAGTCATTTAAGTGGTAAGGCATGTTATGCATAGGATGTGATCTTTAAAAAGGTATAGAAGGTGGCATCATATGGTTTAGAAAAATAGTGTGGTGTAGCATGTTGTATTTTTGTGACTTAGAGTTAGGCTTGATTGCAGTGTAAGGATTAAGCTATTTTAGACATTAGTAAAAAAAAAATTGTCAATGCTCATATGAGAATTTTAAGCTGAATTGAATGAATATGCAATTTTTAGGGAATAGTATAGTTAAGGGACATTCGAGAAGTGTGCTAAGCTTAAAAGTAAGAAGTTGTATTGCCAAAGGTCTAGTAATTCTAACCTAATTTAGGAGTTATATGTCTATATTCCAAACTGCAGAGTAGTGTCATTGTGATGATACCTTAGCGGGTGTCTTGTGTAATCCATACCCAAGATTCGTGGCTCCCTATTACTGCTAAAACTTCCTTAGAGAGAGTGTCAAAGAGAATACTCCAGTTAAGTATCAAGGTCCAGCATAATTCAGTCTGTATAGTCAGTAAGTCAGTTTAACAAGCAGATTCGCATGGCTTGTTTTCTCGTCTTTTCATATATTCATGCTACCCAAAATCTCATACATGCTACTATTCTAAGATTGAGTATACTAGTAATTGCGAGTATTGATCAGTTCAAGCGTCATGCATTAGATTCAGATTTCAGAGGTTCAGTTATGATTCAATTCGTATATGCCCTGTGCATCGCCTCAGTTCCCCGAGTATCTTAGTGAATTGAGCATTCATAGAGGGACATAGGATCCCAAGGGGGAGATACCTCATTCAGTTGCATGCATAGATTCTTATTACAAGGCTCGCACCAGTTATCATTGCGTATTCAGTCATACATTCATACGTCAGTTCAGTCAGATATACATGCATTAGAAATGCATGTTCAATAGAAAAAGTTTAGCTTATCAGTGTATTTAGTCCTGCATTCATGAGAACAACTTAGTCACAGATCCATGCATCAGATATGCATGTTCATTATGAGAATCCAGCTTATGAATAGCTTCAGTCGTGTATTCCATGCATCAGATATGCACGTCCGGTATAAGAATTTAGAACATTAGTAGTTCCAGTCTTATAGTCATGTTTCAGATCAATGTATTCTTTCTTATTGAAAGATATCATGTCTTTGTTATTCCATACCTCTAAGCTTCAATATGTTCCTACCCATCATTCGAGGACGAATGATCCCAAGGGGGAGATAATGTAACACCCCGTATTTTTGGGCTAGAGTTTAGACCTTCGTTCCTACATATATTGACCCGAACTGAATTATTCTTTATTAACATACGTGTCGTAATCACTCCTATGGTAATTCCCCATAAAATTCTCGAGTCGATTTCATTTTTAGTGTTATGTTTGAGGGGCTAACAACTAGAATATTTTTCTAAGTGTAATGAGGACTTAGAGTCATTTTAGCTGGCAATCTTCGGGATACAACTTTTCAACCTTCCCGACATCCGTTTTTAGATTTTCAACTTGCGTTACGATCGGGAAAGCTCATAGTACGCATAAGGCTGCGTTTGGATTTCAAAATAGTAGCAAAACACATAGTCTATTGCCCAGTTTTCAGCATTTCAGGGTCAACTTCAAATGATCATAACTCTCTAAATATAATGAATTGGGAGATCTGATACATATCAAATGACATATCTTTGAGTTTTATTTCCAATGCAACTGGTTTCATCCAAATCCAACATCTGAGTAAGGATTTATACCCGTTTTACTTCAGCCTGTCACCTTGTCAACTGAGGGACAGTTTCGAATTTGTTTGTTTTCTTAGGGGCATTTTCGTCATTTCAACTCACCAAAATTTTGTCTATAACACTAGATTTAGCCCCCAATTCATCAAAATATAATCCTTTTCTCAAATTTTCTCTCAAGAACACCCCTTAGGGTTTCAAAATAAAAACCCAAGCAACTCAAGATTTAACCGTGGGTTTTCAAAACAAATTGAAGATTTGGAATCCCCGCAACGTAGGCTTCAAGAAGCACCTAATATTTTCGGATATAGAGGTACGTGGGGTTATCTCAAAAATTTCATGGGCTTTAAAAATTCATGTTTACAAAATGGGGGTTTTGAAATTACGAATATGATTACGTTTTAAACGTTTTATGATATTTATTTTGTCTTTAGGCCTATTCCCAAAGTGTTTTGATATATCATATATGTATATGGATATACTCCAAAAAGATGTTAACTTGACAGAATGAATTATATTAAATCCCTCTCTTGATATGGTTTTGTTTTGAATTCTCATATGATATGAAATGTTTGAAATTTTCTTGACAAGCATGACATGAGATATTTCAAAAATGGTTATGACTTTTGACATGCAAGGATAGGGTTGCTTTGTTGAAATATGTTAAATATAATGCTTGCGTGAGAGAATGATATGACATGGATGTCTTGCAAGTCGGGTATGACGATACCCTACAGAATATGATATGTGATTGAATTAAATGAAGTTTGAATGCATTGATTTTACATGAGATAGGTGGATGCCCGAAGAGGGCGTTTGAGTGTAAGGGCTCATCGCTAGAAACCGTGTTTGCCGACGCAGGAATTTAGTACTAGGCTAAGTGATCTTGTGTACTTGACTTTATGCCATTCCCAAATTAGGACTATGGTTAGGAGCCCAGGCTAAGTGATCTTGGGCACTACTATACTTTATTGGGTCGGGACACCCTACTGTGTGATCTTGTGTGTCTTCCCCTCACGTATACTCTAATTTCGGTGGCAACCGAGGTTTGACAGTTGGTGTAAATTATATAGGGTATTCCACCTTGCTCAGCTGCATAGCATTGTTGTTGAAAAATTATTGCATTATGCCCATGTGTTTTCAAATGATTTGAAATGAAACTGCTTTATAATAGCTCTCACCTATATTTGGTAAAAATATTATATTTTGTTTTGATTTATCTGCGTACCAGTACTTTTGTATTGACCCCCTTCCCTCCCAGGTTCGGAGAAACAGTCTAGGGGTCCAGATAACCAGTAGATCTCTTCCGACAGATTTGCAGAATCAAGTGGTGAGCCTTCTATATTTCGGAAGGCCTGATGTTTGTCAGTTCATTTATCATTCAATAGTTTTGGGTCTACTGGGGGCATTGTCCCAGTTTTCAGATAGTAATTTGTTTCAGTCATTTAGTAGAGATTTCGCAGACGGTTGTTCAGATGTCGATTGATGTTATGGAACATTAATTTCCCTTTTATTGATTTTACATTTGATTTATGACCATGTTTCTTTAATATTGCGTATCTTCAGCATTTCTTATTATCATATGAATTATATCCATGATTACCAGATAGATAGGGGTGTTTTGGGCTTTCATGGTTCGGAATGCTCGTCACGGTCAGGGCCCCGGTTCGGGTCGTGACAAGGAGTCATAATATCAACAAGCATATCGCCTCTATTAGACATCTCATATCTATAAGTTATGCATCATGACCAAGAGGAAAATCGTCTCTATAGGCTCAATAATCATAACTAAGAGCAAAATCATCTCTATGGGCCAAATATCATAACTAAGAGGAAAATGCATCTCCATAGGCAAAATATCATAATTAAGAGAAAAATGCATCTCTATGGGCAAAATATCATAATAAATAGGAAAATGCATCTCTAGGGTCCAAATATCATAATAAAGAGGAGAATGCATCTCTATGGGCCAAATATCATAATAAAGAGGAGAATGCATCTCTATGTGCCACTAATCATAATCCGATGAAAATCATCACAATTTAACAATTCACCAAGTAATTCTCATAAATAAGGCTCATTAGTCTCAACTAGGTCTATTATCCGCAACTAATCCTACAAAGGCTAACACAAATCATGGCCTAAGTGGGCCGGATGATCCCACTTCTAATCCATAATATAATTTCCATAATTAGGCATACTATTCTCAAAACTAGGCTAATGTATCAAGTTCATCCTCTAGATGTCAAGTATGCCATATTAACACATAAGATAGTAACTTCGACTAAAAACAAGGGTACTCAAGTCAACTCTACCAAACTTATGGTTCCAAAACTATCACACTAGCCCAATAACACTAAATATACAAATCATGCTTCAAATTCTAAAACCATATTCTGAGCATAGCATTATATCATATCCATGCTATAAATTTACCCAAAGTAGGGAGAAGGCAATAGGATTCTACAAGGGTATTAAGTAATTCAACCTACGTGTCCAAAACCCTATCTAATCTCCAAACTTATATGTATATTCAATACTAAGTCATTCTATCCAATAGCAATCTTAACATTCATGTTCACACGCAATATATATCATACATCATCCATGAAGAAGAGTATACAGAAGCCTACCTCAATGCTAAACCACAAGATCACACTTCAAGCACCACATTCTCGTCCTCACTTCAGAATCTCCAAAATGTCATCACACTATCAAAAATATAATCTACTCATCAATATGAGTCTAACGATATCCATATTGCACTATTGTGCCTCGGGTCCAAAAATGACACCAAAAAGCCCAAGTGGGTCCCACATACGGAAATCGCTTTTCCGAGGTCAACCCAATGCTCATCTATCACCAAGGAAGCATAACCCTCAATTGATGGATGCAAAAAAACGAAATTTGGGGCTAAATCAAGCCCTAAGATAAATTGGATTTAGGGTCAAGAACAATGAAATTCACCAATAATGTGATGAAATCTTAGCTTAATCCGGATCATAATCCGGTTAAAAGATGTTTACCAAGCTCCCTAGACACCCACAAGACTCAATTTCGAGTGATCATAACCATTTAGTGTTTTTGGCTCTTAAATGTGATTGAAAATCCCCAAAATTGCGACCTTGGGTCTGTTTATAGACACCTTCGGCGAACAAACGTGGTACCCTGCGACAGCAAAGTCAAAAACTTGTTTTTGACCCTCGGAACTCATCCTGGACCCAAAATATATGATCTAATAGTGAAATTTAAGTTTAAACCACAATTCAAATCCATTGTAATCACCAAAACATCCATACAAGGTCGTTTAGGAAAAATATGGGGCCCACATATATAGTTTCAATTTTATGACTTTTCGACTACTAGGTCAAAATGAGATCGGGTGAATTGGGACCCAAACCAAAGGTCTACCTAGACTAAAATTTATATTTCAGATATGCTGGCGTAGTCAAAATTTTCATCCGAGATCGTTTCGCTGATGTTTTTGATCGGTGGCCTTTTGGAACCAATGAAGACTTCTAAACAGGGAATTGACTCTAAAAACCAAATGAACTGCCCAGTAATCGAACCCTCAGTCCCAGCAAGTCATAAATGACTTGGGGAAGCTATGGAGAATGATAAGGGTGTACCAAGTTGTCCAAAAAGTTCTACAAGTTGTCCAACAAGTTCACGACCATTCACACGTAGCCAAGCTCGAGAGTTACAAAAACTCCAAGTTATGTTTATGTAAATGGCCGTGTATGAGTTGGTACTTGATCCTTCCAATGGATTAAATATTTTTAAGTGTGAAGAGGAGCCTAGAAGTGTAATAAACTTACACTCCAAGGCCACCCCTTGGCAAAGGTAGGATGGTCATTTGTTATCTCCCTTTGTGGACTAATATAAATAGATAGTTTTAGGGTTATTTTGGAGTTAGTTCATTCATATTTTGAAAGACAACAAACACTTCGTAATATTTTGGAACTTCTCTCTTCCATTGGAGAATCCCCAATTCTAAAAACTCACTAGTAGAGTGATACTAGTGTTGTCTCTTGGCTAGAAACTAGGGTCTTGGATTCTTTGAGTTCCTGTTGGTCCAAGTACGAGATTGGTATTAATGTTCATTAATATTAGGTCCCTTTCTTTTGTTAGGGTTCTTAGATCATTTAATATTATGTCTCAAGTTACTATCCCTCTTGTAATCTTGTTAATCTTGTATTGTTGGAATCTTGAAGTCTTGTGAAGCCCTGTGAGGCTCTTTCGATTCACTAACATTATTATTGACTTTCTTGTTCTTGTTGTTAATATCATCTTCTTATTCTAAAAATGTGACTCTTGAAGACTAGTCAAGCCGTGTGTGGCCTATTTCGATTCACTAGCACTTGTTGTTCATCTTGTTGTTCTTGTTGTATTGTTTGTTTCTTGTGTTGTGAAATTGGTCTCATATTAGTGAAGCTCAAACGGTGAAGATAAGCATTAATATGGAAAATCACCTGAAGGGTCATTATAATATAGCTAATTTTAGAAAAGATTAAGGTAAGATTATACCAGGAAGGTTTTAATGCATAGCCAATATTATTTGTATGACCCAGTATCTCAGCACAAATCAATACACAATTTAGTCAATTCAGTAAAAAAAATTGGAATTAGGACACACAAGTCAATGTGTAAGACTGAATTACTCAACATTTTTAGCTTAGGACCTAACGAAGGACAGGGAATTCTAGTCAGTCATTGAAGGGAGTTCATGCAATCTTAATCATCCCTAATTCCAATCTATTCTTTACAAAGTGCTCTTTACCCAATGCTTTAGTGAAAATATCAGCAATTTGGTCAAAATCCATAAGTTGTTGCTTAATCCACAAAAATTGAGCTGCAACATACTCATCCTCAACAGTAGATAAAGCTATTGAGTTTTTTTTCTCAGTGGACCAGGTGATTAAATATGATCCAATCAGCATCAAGAAGTTCTCCATCCACTTTCTTTGGTTCAATGACAAACAAGAAGGCTTGGAAAGCACACATGCTCCTTAGTCCAAATCTCGTGTTGATTCCTGAGGTGAGGTTAGTGAGAATATTTTCAATAGGATAAGATCCTTGACTCTTGTATCCTTTGGGTACCAAACCTTTAGATCTGCTAGGATCACAGTGATTGGTTTGAGCTGGAGTAGTTGTTGGTTCTGTTCCCCTTGTCAGTGTGCCTTCGGAATTAGTTCCACTTGTTGAGGTGCCTCCAATTCCCCTGTCTGTGAGCTTCCAGGATGTTCCACTAATGGAATAGGCAGAGCGAAATGTTCCCATTGATCGTGTATAGACTCGTCAAAGTGAGATTTAGGATAACGAACATCAACAATCCCAACCTTATTCTTCCCTATAAAACTAAGATTCATAGATCGACTTTACAGGGCATAATTGTTAGTAAGTTGAATGGAGATCAGGGAGATACCTAGAGTGTATTTACGATGCAAATATAAGGGATGATTATGCTCAATTTCAATAATACTAGATCGTGCATCCACATTTGCAGGTGTAGCTGCTGTTTGTGTAGCTTCTGCAGTAGAATTGCGTGTGATCGCCATGGTTGTAGTCTTCAAGGTGAGATGAGCTAAACCATTGCAGAGTTATCTATTTATTGCGTGTGATCAATGATCACAAGCATCAATTGAAGCCTTGAATAAGTGGTTGTTGGCTCTGATACCATGTTAAAACTTCTACATGAGCAAAGAACACTGAAAGAAAAGAAGAATCTAGAAGGGAGCAATTTCAGTAACTGAATTAGGTTTGGTAAAATGAGCTGCTACTACATGATGTTTATAGACTAATTTGTCTCCTTGTGACAGCTGTACAATGACAACTATCACTTCCAACTAACCTCTAACTAACTAACAACACATGCTTATAGTGTGTACTAACAAGCTTTAGCTCCCATCAACTTGGTTACCAACTTTCTTATCTCAACAATAGGGAGGGTCTAGAGGGTTGAGAATACACAAACATTACCTCTACCTTGGAGGTAGAGAGGCAATTTCCGATAGACTCGCCGTAGTCACAAGAATATCAAGATATTTACAAGTATTGATTTCAATTAGCTTATGACTCGGATGTAAACAAGTGACATATCAAGATGAACCAGCTGTTAAAATAAAGTGGTTTAGCAAGTTATAATGAATCATGAAGATTTTCCGTAGTGCATTTAGATAGAGTGACAACACCATGGTATACATTATGATTAGTCGAATGAATAGTTGAATGAAGAGTAAAGTAGCGTTAAGTTTCAACCAGTTATGGAGAGCCTTTACTACGCTGTATTTGGTCAAGGAAACCGAATTTAGTGTATTTGTTGAGCAAAATACCTTTCGCTTGCTTCTCTGCTAGAATCAATGGTAGCTTAAATTTAGAAATTAAGACGGAAGAAAAAGCAAAAGAAAGTAAAAATTCTATAAATCCCTAATTCCAGATATTCAGGTGAAGAAACTAAGCTGAACTCACAATCATGTGATTTCAAAGTTTTTTTTTCGCTTCTATTAGACACGATAAGGAGTTTACCTGCACAGATGCATGTTCAAATTTAGTTTGTATCTGGAGATTTGGAGCTTGTAGAATTAGGAATTCTAACATACAGTCACACAAAGAAGTGTCGAAGAGCAGTAAGTAGAGATCGTTGTACTTAATTTCTGGTGTCAATAAAGCCAGCAGCATAGCCGGGCAAATTATCAACTGAGTACTGAATGAGGAAACATGAAAGGATAAAAGGTCTGAGTCTTCTAATCATGTGACGAGAAAAAAATTGCTTAAATAATTATTTTCTATATCTTTACTAGCAGGAAATCCTTCTTTACTTCTTCTATACAAAATGGTTAAGAAAAAACAAGGAATTGTTTTCTTTCTTTGTCAAGTCCAACTCATATGGAAGTGACCTATTTACTATATCTCATCTTTCTCGTTTCTAATCCTATTGATTTAAAAGGTTTCGTGGGGAGAAGAATTTGTGCCATGGTCCTACTTATAATCTCCTCAAGCGGGAAGTGAGATCAATGGATACATCCTCTTTGCAATGTATTGTAAGACCGCCGATTGGATGATCAAAGCCAAACTCTTCTTCTGTTTGAGCTAACAAGTTTTTAAATGATGGTTGGTTCAAGTATGATACTGGCACGACAAATCTCTTCTTTTTACTCTCTCCTACGTGTACTACACAATGACCTTTTGGAACACCTCCTGATGTTGAAGACCTCCTTATGATTCCCATTATCACAAGGTATATTTGGTAAACTCTAAATGGTGACGGAAAGAAAAAAAGAATAAGAATTTGGAGAATTGCACAGAAAATGGATTTCTTTTTAACGTTTAGAGACTTGTGTTTTGCTCAAATACTTCGTGTCTAAGTATATGTAAGTTAATGGCAAGTTTCATACCCAATCGCACAGCATAAACATTTCATCGCTCTGCCATCGCGCACCCTGGACAGTGTGTCACTAAAATGCCCACAACTTTTTACTCCGAACTCGGATTGAATAACAGTAAGTGGTGATGGAAAGAATACTCGAAGGGCTTTAATTTGATATATAGTAGGCCATATATCTTGTTATATTCTAGGATAAATGATCGTTGGAAGTTGACCCAAGTAAAATCATATACTAAAACTCAATAGGCAGGGAAGTTCTCAACTCAACTTTGAGCTAGGAAATATTTATGACTTCGATCCATCTCCAAAGATGTTCCCACCCTAAAGAATTGATATTCACACTTGTATATAAATAGAAACCATTGGATTCAGGTCTACACACTTTGGATGAACGGTTCAAATTCTAGCCCAAAAATGTGGGGCGTTACGGAGCAACTCTATCCTTAGGAAGTTCTTCGGCATCCCCTGATGAGAAAGCTGACAATCAGGATCATGCTGGTGAAATTCTGACTGAAGCACACTGTTTCCTGCCATTGACCGTGAAAACTCCATCAACACTTTCATTTGTTGCTCTAGGTCAGATTATGGCACCATAGCATCTTTAAACCACAACTTCCTATAATTAATTAGGAGTGGTGAACTTTATACAGTGCGGCTACGAAAAGGTGTGGTGGAGCATTGGTGTATTTGTCCTACCAGCAGCCTGAGTGGGAAGCTTTGGACCCTGCTAGACTGCATTGGATGCATCTGCCGAGAATGACTCCCAATGATTGTTTCGTGTTGTTCTCCGACAAGGAATCATTGGGGATTGGTATGGAGCTTCTTGTTTGTGGAAAGGATGTGTGGCCCATGTCATTTATCGGTACAGCTTACTGCCAAAATACGTGGTCAACTGGGATGCTGATGAATGCTCCATCATGCTTGTTTGGTAAAGCAAGCCTTGGGGAACTAGCCATTTTTTCTGGCGGTTGTGACTCACAAGGTAAAATCCTTAGCTCTGCTGAACTTTACAATTCGGAGACAGGCACGTGGAGGACTTTGCGAAGCATAAATTAGCAACGTAAGATGTGTTCTGGTGTATTCATCGTTGGAAAGTTTTATGTGATAGGAGTTATTGGAGGAGCCGACTCAAAGCTGTTGACATGTGTGGAGTATGATCTGGCAATGGAAAAATGGAGTGAAATCTCGAACATGTCTCCTGTGCGACCTAACCTTAGGAATGACATACCTGCTACATCTGCAGCGTCTCCAGCAGTAGCTGTTGTAAGTAATCAATTGTACACTGCTGACTATGCTGAAATGTTGGTTAGGAAGTATGAAAAGCATAACAAAGCATAGTCTGCAACGTAAATTGATTATTTACAACAGCTACCAATGGAGGCGCTGCAGATGTAGCAGGTATGCCATTCTTAAGGTTAGGTCACACAGGAGACATGTTCAGGATTTCAGTCCACGTTCCCATTGCCAGATCATACTCCTCTGATCATATCAACAACTTTGAGTCGGCTCCTCCAATGCCGCCTATCACGTAAAACTTTCCATCCATGAATACACAAGAACACATCTTACGTGGCTTATTTATGCTTCGCAAAGTCCTCCACGTGCCTGTCTCCGAATTGTAAAGTTCAGCGGAGCTAAGTATTTTACCTTGTAAGTCACAACCGCCAGCAAAAATGGAGATTTCCCCAAGGCTTTCTTTACCAAACAAACATCATGGCGCATTCATCTGCATCCCAGTTGACCACGTATTTGTCAGTAAGTTGTACTGATAAATGACATGGGAAAACACATAATTTCCGAAAACAAGAAGCTCCGTACCAACCTCAAAGATTCCTTATCGGAGAACACGAAACAATCGTTGAGATTTATTCTCAGCAGATGCATCCAACACAGCCTAATAGGGTCAAAAGCTTCCCACTCAGGATGTTGGCAGGAGAAATACACCCAGTGCACCACCACACCATTTTGTCGCCGCTGTATAAAGTTCACCGCTCTAAATTAATGAGCAGAATTTGGGGTTCAAAGATGCTATGGCGCCATAATGTGACCTACAGCAATGAATGAGAGAATTGTTGGATCTGTCACGGTCGATGGCAGGAAAAAGTGTGTTCCTATCAGAATTATCCCCATCATGATTCTGATTGTAAGCTTGCTCATCATGGTCCTGACTGTCACCATGCTCATCAGGGGATGCTGAAGAACTCCCCAAGGAAAGATCCACTCCCACTAGGTTGGAACCAACAGACTGCTTTTGCAACCAACATTGGACATTTTCAACCTCCTGGTCATCTTCGAATGGCCCTTTCGCATTCTGGACTTCAATCCTATCGACCGATAAATCTTACAAGCCAATCCGTCCAGTTACTTTCTGTCCGACAATCCCTTGTAACCACACAGGACGGTTCTTCTGACAAATCTTCCAGATTCAACCCTAAAATAAACACCAGTTCCGCCGCCTTGCTCTGATATGGATCCTAAACCCTGTGTCTTCCTCATAAGACTGATTTAATTGAAAAAATTGTTTGGGGGTTATGGAATCATTGTTTGTAGTCACAACATTAAAAGAATTAATTGGAAGGAAAATGAAACTGTTATGTAGTCATACCATATGAGGAATTTGAACAGAATCGCCTAAATCACCAGATGAATCCAATCCCGAAAAGTAAGAATGGAAAACATCGCCAATTGAGGACTGATGTTTTTCTGAAGAGAATCCAGTGGTGAGTGAAATATAGGGAAGAAGTTCGATTGCCGAATTGAAGTGACGAAGACTGCGTGGCAGTGAATATTCTACTAGGGTTTATCATATATAACATATTTTCTTAAAAGGACTCTCACTGATATATTTAAGGATGCGGGGACCTGCGACGCATAATTTTAGTGTGTAATTAATAATTTCATGTGTTCCTATATTGTATCTCTAATCTAAATGTATGATATTTTAGGAGTGCTTAATTTAAGTCATCAAATGACAATGTGTTTCACACTTAGCACGATGAATTCATCAAAAGTAACTTCGCATACTCCAATCAAATTGTCTATGAATTAATTAAGAGAATGTAATCGCATCCTCCTTTACAGTAAAATGCCGGTAAATCTATCAAGAGTATTCCTACACACTCCAAAGGAAAATGAAAACAAAACTGTTCATACTTCAAGGTAGATCCATCACACTACATCCTTCTGGAAATACATCCTAAAACCTGCTCATACAAATTACAACATACAAACAAAGTACTGATTATACACACTGGACTTGACCAAAGACTGCGAATAATAACAGCTATTATTATTAATTTAATAATTAATTCCAAAACAATAAATTCTCAATTTATTTAATTTTATAACAGCTACGCATTCGTTCTTCCCATCAAAGCATCTTTTATTCCTTTCTATCCATATAGTCCATACTACGCATAAGGGGACTGTCCTCCAAAGCTTCTTCTGTTTCATGTCAATTCTCTGTGTTAGCCAAATACGCAATATCTCTTTTAAAAAGCATATAGACCAAATCTGCCATGAAAAGCAATGTGTTAACCACATATCTTGAGTTAAACATCCTCCGGTGAAGCAAACGACTTTGGTTAAGCCTTCTTCAACATTGAAAGTCCCATCCTTATCTCTCATCAAATTGAAGCACGTCCTTAAGAAGTCCATCCTCACCACCATTTATCTGCCCATAGCCAAAGTTTCCCCTCATTTTCTACTTCTAGAATTATGCTCGCATCTACATATGGAAATTGTTGGTTTTTAGCTTTGAAATTAAAGAAATAACAGAGTAAGACTTGAGCGAAAAAAATACTCCAATTGTATTGTCAAAGAAAATTATTTTATTAATAACTCAAAGACATATATTTATAGCTAAATTTCTAACTAGAAAATATAAAAATAAACAACTAAATTTAAATTCAAATAACAAAGAGAACTAATTTCTAAGTTTAAGCCACACAGAACTCTAATAATTTCAAACTGCAAATAGTTATCTACTTTATTTTTGAGACACATTTTCAAACACTCCTACTATGATCAGAAATTTTTTATTGTAGTCTCGGCTGAATTTGAATCTTGAATAAATCTGTCAATTCATCTTTGGTCTTGCAAGGTTTGTGTGCATCTTCTGTTGGATTAAATAAGAATCTTTTATCTCTCATTTCAACTTGTATAATCTCATGATTACTGGAATCAAAGATTCAACAATAGTTGTCTCCAAACAATAATTTAAATCCTTCTTCCATTAAATGGCCAACACATAACAAACTTTTATCAATATCGGGCACATAAAGGACATTTGAAATTATTTTTCTACCTGAAATTGGTTTGATTGTAACATTCCCTTTTCCTTCAACAGGAATATAGTCACCATTCCCAATTCTGACTTTCTTATTTTCCTAAGGTAGGAACTCTTTAAAAAGTGTTTTGTCATATGTCATGTGGTTTGTGCAACCACTGTGAATCATCCAAAAATCTGATTTCTTGGTTGAAAAATATTTTTCCACAAATAAGTGATCTTTTTATTCTTCTTCTTCTTCGTTGGTGAATTGGGAATCTGCTTCATATCTTGATATTTTCTTTTGCAAATCACATCTTCATGACCAACTTGATTGCAGATCTTGCATTGTGCATCTAGTCTCTTCCAACATTTAAATGGAGGATGAACTATTTTTCCACAGTGCTGGCAAGGTGGTAGTTTTTCCTTCAATTATTACCCTTGTTTTGAGTCTAGTGGATGGATGCCACATCTCCTTCAACCATACCATCATGCCTCATAAGCCTTCTTTGCTCATGTGCCTGCAATGTATTTAATAATTATACCAAGGTAATCTTGAAAAGGTCTTTTGTATTTTTTAAGGTAGTTATTGCTACTTCGTAGCTTTCAGGAGTGTAACAATAATTATTTTAAACAATTCTTTATTCTTTAAATTTTGTGCCAAGCAAACTTACCTTTTTAATAATGCCAAGAAGTCGGTCTTTGACGGTCCCAAATTCTTTCTTCTTTTGCAATTCGAATACACTTATTTGATTCATCACCTTCATGCCTCATATTCTTTTTCTCCTTTATATTCTTCCTTCAGATAATCCCATATTTCTCATGAAAATTATTGGGGACACACTAGCAAACAAATTTGCTCTTGCCTTTGATTTTATGATTTTCTTTTCCTTCTTACTTTTGATCTGGACTACCGTGGGATTATTGGACAGCGGAAGAACATCATAATTGTCACGACCCAAACCAAGGCCCTGGCCGTGATGAGCATCCCAAACCATGAAGGCCTGGACATCCTTCTAACTTGAAATCATATACACCATTCATACACAAATAAGGAAATGCGGAAATTATTAAAAACGGAATCATGGTAATAAATCTGATATAAATTTAGCAATGGAGAATGAAATCCAAAACCATCTAACAACATCGGAAAACCGTTTGCGAAATCTTTACTACACGATCACTAACGTAATCTAAAAACTGGGACAAGGCCCTCAGTAGACCAAAACCATAACTGATAATAATTGTCGGAAAGTAAATAGGCCTTCTGAAATATAAAAGGCTCACCAACTGAACACTGCAACTCTGTTTTGTGAAATTTACTACTTATCTGGACCGTTAGACTGAGCCTCAGAACCTGAGAGGTAAGGGGAGGGGGTCAATACAAATGTACTAGTACGCAGAGAAATCTAAAATAACAAGTTTGCATAAATATAACATAGTTGAGAGCGGGTTACAAAACATCATGCATAAAATAATTTCAAAACACATGTACATTTTCCAAAAATCATAAACCATTCTTGAAAATACCGTTTTTGATCTTTGTATTACTTCTGAGTTAGGTGGCACTCCCCTACAAGTCTGATATTCCACAGGCTATATGGAATCCGCCATTGCCTCGGCGGGAAGCCCCTAACCCAAGTGTTCCGCAAGGGTTGGAGTGTCTGAGTCTGATACGCCACAGGGCACTAGTCCAGCGTATAATAATATACTCGGATCGGCAAATCGCGATTTTGGACAACAAGTTATCTAAACTCATGCCTTCTTCTGGAAACCACCTAAGCTCTCTTTATGTCCAATTTTATCTTGTTCTGAATCATGCATATTTCTAGTTTCAACATCTGAAAATCTGATTTCAAACATTTATTCTATTATAAATTACTATGGATTTAACTGAGTTGGTGTCGTCACACCGAAACTTGCAAGTCCTAATTCTGAGCCACATTATACCATGCATGATTCTTTCATGAAAACTCAATTAAGGCCACCCAAACATGCAAATAGTTTAAGAGATTTCATGTTCTGAAACATAAGTAAAAACTATTCAAGAATCCTTCAAACATATGGTGGTCATGTGCTTTTGGCAAAATCATGCACTCTTTTATTATATGAATATTTTCAACATTTATCAACATAACTACCCTCTCTTTTAAAATCAAAATCATAATCCAATTATAACAATACTTAAGGCATTTCATATCATGCTTTTCAATGATGCATTCAAGATAATCCATAGTAAAGAAAATCATAACAAGAGAGAGATTTTCACATGAATCATGCTCTCAATTCAATCATCAACAATAAAACACTTACATATATACATATATCAATTAAAATCAATTTGGGGAAGGCCTAAAGACCAAAACAATATCATCAATGTTTCTAAAACATGAATATATTCAAAAATCCGAAACCATTTTCTTAAAATCATGATTTCTATGCCCATGAGATATTTAGGAAAAACCCGCGTACCTTAAATTAGAAGCTTTCAAATGAACTCTCTTGTTAGGAATGTTACATGAACAATTGATGGGTGCTTCTTGTAGCCCTAGCAATGGGGATTTCGAATCTTAAATAAATTTCAAAATTTTATGGTTAAATTTTGAGGGATCTTGATTTGTATTTTGGGACTAAGGGATTTGGTTCTTGAGCAATTGGAAGAAAGTGACCATATTTTTCTCAATTGAGGCTTAAATATCGTGTTAGTGTATGATAGTGGATGGGAAATATCCATTTTACCCTTAAAGAAATAAAAAAATATCGCTTAAATTTTTGCCAGTTGACAGGCTGATATGTTGAAGTAAAATGTGTAAAACTTTTGACTGAGATGTTGGATTTTGATGAAATCAGGGGAATTGTGAAGAAGACTCAAAGAGATTTCATTTGATATATAGAAGATCTCCCAGTTCATTATATACAGGATGTTTTGAGCATTTGAAGTTGACCCTGAATCTTCCCCTGAAATGCGCCCAAAATGCTGGAGCATTTCAAAGGCATTTCAAACCAGCATGTTTTTCCCCGTAAATGCACCAAAGACGTACTATTGACTTGCCCCATCGTATATCAACAATAAAAAACTAAGAAACGAAGGTCGGCAAGGTCAAAAATAATATCCTCAAAGATAGGAAATTCAAAATGAGAATAAGTCTTCTTTGACACTTACAAAAAACATTATAAGTCTTCAACTCTATAAGCATGCCACTACGAGATAACGCATGGAGTATTTTTATGGGGCGTTACAA
Organism: Capsicum pubescens; assembly: GCA_030864215.1. Taxonomy (NCBI): domain Eukaryota; kingdom Viridiplantae; phylum Streptophyta; class Magnoliopsida; order Solanales; family Solanaceae; genus Capsicum; species Capsicum pubescens. Next base: position 375,032,680 of record CM061548.1, read on the forward strand.
TTATCCTCCTCCACGGCCTCCCCAAGATCTAAATCCTCATGATAAGTCTCCATTCTTACTTCATAAAGTTGGTAATTTTCCTCATCAGAGACAGGAGGAGCTATTTGGGGAAAGTTTTTAAAGAATTCTTCTTACTCATAGATCCCTCAAGAAAATGGGTATAGATACCAATGGTTGGTTTTTAGGTTTGAAATTATAGAAAGGCTTGAGAGAAAAGATACTACAATTGTATTGTCAAAGGAAATTATTTTATTAATAACTCAAAGACATATTTCTATCTAAATTTCTTACTAAAAAAGGATAAAAATAAGCAACTAAATTTAAATTCAAATAACAAAGAGACGACTAATTCTTAAGTTTAAGCCTCACAGAACTCTAATAATTTAAAACTTCTATTAGTTATTTACTTTATTTATTTCTGAGACATATTTTCAACATAAATACACAATCTACATATCTCTCCAGATCTCATTCCTCTTTGCATCGCTTTAGACAATCATTTATTCTCTCAATATCATGGTTGGGCAACAACTTCCATGTACAAATAGGCTTGTGAAAGACGAGTAGGCAAGCATGCAGGTTGTACTGGTCAGCTTTAAGTTGTCGAGTGATGATTGGATGAGGGGACTTCAATCATGTAGCTGGATACAAATAGCCCTATGAAAGATGATTAGGAAAGAACGCAGATTGTACCGGTCAGATTTGATCTATCAAGTGATGATTGCTCCATCACTTAAGAAAGGACGCGGGGGGGCTGTCTTAAAATAATGGGTTACTCCCTTCTCTGATGTGAACTTTATTATTGTGTGCTATCCTTAGGAGTGATCTGGGATTAAGCCACGCGGTGATACTCGCCAAAAGAAAGGGGGACTTTCGTAGTCTAATGTGTACGAGGAAAGAACAATTATTAAGCGCACAAAAATCTAGTGGATGTGGTTCCATATTCGTGAAAAGCCAGGTTTAAACCATTTTATGGAAATAAGACAACCTAATAAAAATAAGGTTACAAATAGTATAATAACAAAGAGAAAGGTCTTCCAAAGCCTATAAATAGAACCGTTTTCTCTATTTGGCATAACAAAGGGAGAGATGGATCCAACTACCACTGAAAGACTATTTCAAATGAATCAAAGAATTCTCCATGTGGAAAATGAAAAGCGCCAACGGCAGTAAACTCTTCATTCCTTTTCAGAACAAGTGCCCGTTGTATTTTTAGAGCTGGTGGATCAACGCATTCAACAGCTCCTAAACCCAATCTTCACTTTGGAAGAAGAGGAGAGGACCCTCATCCGAGAAAGGGAGGACCTTATAGTAAGGATAGCCTTCCGCATCCGCTGTAGAAACAACTAAGAGTCATACTTTGTATACCATTCCATTGTAAATAAACGATACTATCATAGATCCATTGGGGTCTTTAAATTATATAAATATAATAAGAATGGAAATAGCAACCCTAGTCACCAATTATATATCTGGTTAACTTGTAAGTTCTACTGGGTACACCTTATATACCACTTTTGGGCAACCTTCAGTTATTGGATGGATCCTTCTAACTGTAGTTACTTAAGGTCGAGTAGTAGACTGGTGAGACCCACAGTTCTAATAGGTTTTCACTTGAGATAGAAATCTTGGGAAAGGGTTAAGTATAATGCACACAGGCTAAGTCAAGAAAAAGTATTAATGACTAGTAGTTTGAATCCTTAAGAAAGTGGTTTTTTCGGCACTTTCTTCCTTCGTCTTAAGTAAAGTTCAGTTGACTTTTTCAAATCGTTACTCTTAGTCGAGCTGATGAAATGCACTTCTAGTTTATGCAAATGCACTTATTTACGCAAATTAATTCTCTGAAAGATACTCCATCCAAACCTAGTTTTTTGTATCCTTTGTTGCATCACATGTACAATTAAGTAATTTTGGCCTCTTTATATTTATATTTTCATATTCTCAATTTAACAAGTATAAAAGGGAAACCTGGCGAACTAAACCTCCTGTTATGTTCAAGGTTCGGGGAAGAGCCCCACCACAAGGGTGTATTGAACAATGTCTTAGCTTGCATTTTTGTTGGAGGTTATTTTCAAGGCTAGAAACCCGTGACCTCCTGGTCACATGGAAGCAACTTTACCAGTTACTCAAAGACTTCCCTTCAATTAAACAAGTATAACTACAGAAATTTGTGTCCTGTTGAAAATTATAATTAGTTTTTTATTATTTTTATAGTGATGATTACTTTGTTTTAAGGCTCAGCCAGTGTCACCACATTATAGCAATGAAGATTCTCCTTTTATGACAAAGGTATAAATGAACAAAATTCTGTTGGATCAGAAAAAGAAAATGAAAACAGAACTTTTCATATATTCATACTTCAAAGTAGACCCATCTCACCAAATCCTTCTGAAAGCACATCCTATTATCTATTACCAACAATTTAGCCAATAAATTAAAATAAAACCTGCTCATACAAATTTAAACATACAAACAAAGGACTGGTTATACAAATTAAACTCGACCAAATTACATGACAAAAGACTATGCACAATGAAGTCAGAAAATCCAACAACTCAGTCCAAACATGCTAAAAACTAGTAGGTGACATATTAAAGTCAAAATGAAAAAGTTGGTGATTGTCTAGTACTTACAATATTTTCGATTATCATGCTTCGGGTTACTTTTATCTTTTTTGAAGGAAAACCCATCCCAACGCATGGACCGCTTGGGGCTGGGTTGGACTACTATTTTAAAAGCTCTTTAGTTAATAGGGCTAGACCGTCCTAACTTGTTTATCTCTTTATACCACTAGGATTGAATTGATTTGAATTTGGGAAACCCTTTTTGAAAGCTCTATACATCATACTATTCACTGATTATGTCATCATAATGAAACTGTAACGCCCCAAAAATCGAGTCCCGAGATGCCACACGGTGCTTAAGGTCACAAGTCACCCCAAGCTAACCCTTTCACAGGTATAACTCAAAAGAAGCTGATTTAAAACATAATTCTGAGAGAATTAATCTGAAAATATCTCAATACAAAATCTGTTGAATACAATATTGGAATTACAAGATGACAATTCTACTAACACATATACATATACAAGAAGGAGACTGAATACATCAACCACTACTACTGTCTATGAAGCCTCTACTAGTACTGCATGTACATAAACGGGTCATGACTCCCAACAATCCCACTCAATATGGTCGAGAGAAGAAGATACAGTGTCTCTGAACTAAAACAACCAACACAAGACCTTGAACTATAAGGACTCCTTTACCTGCTAACCAGATGCTGCAACTGAATAGAATAGTAGAAGGGGGTCAACACAAAGAGAATGTACTGAGTATGTGGGGGTGCATGCAACACTTTAAATAACATCATCAATTTCATGAAAACAAGCATACAAACAATGATGACTCACTTTCCTTGAGTTATATCAAATCATACTCTTCATACTTTCATAATAAAAAGTTCAAATGGTAAAATCTCATAATCCATGTAGATCATCAAAAATCATAAATTATGATAAATCATCATAAATTATCATATCGTCAAAATTCATCATAGGTAATCATAATTCATCATAATATCTCAACTCTTTGACTCAAATCTCGGAGTGACTCGGTAATTCAAGAAACATAACTTTTATGGACAGAGGAGTTTCCTATAACCGACAACCCCACGTGAGCTACGTGGAATACCACCGTTTGAAACCCCCGTTGCTGGAAGCGTCATACTCTTTGCCAGGGAGTACGACCTTAAAACTGCAATAATCACAATTGGGCTCTCTGCCCAATAATATCATCATCAAACAACCCTACGGTGGCACATAGGTTTGGGAAAATACCAAATTTCCCTCTCGGTGCTAAGTACTACTCCCCCGACAAGCTTAGAACGCGTTAGGAAATCCACCATCATCATCACAAGGGTCTATCATAAAGACCAAAAGAAATATCTCAATTTATAATTCATCAACAATTTGTGGATTCCTAACCCCAACTTCGACTTAAAATATTTCAATCTTTTTCAACATCAACAAGGTATCAATGCATTGAACCATAACCGACTCCATATTTGGACAAGGATATGAAAACTCAATACGTAATATTTTCAATAATTCAACTGATCAAAATCATCCGGAGATAAATACCAAAATTCATCTCAACATCAATATCAAAAATCAATCTTTCTCATAGTCAAAATCATCTCGACTCTGCGAGTTCAAGGTCAATGTACTAAAATGATTATTATTTCAATTCGAAAATTAAATCATGACAACAACTTTTAAAAAAGCACTTGAGACCTTCAAATCATAATAATAATACATATCCCGTAGTACAACTCAAATCACAACTTTTATCTCGAAAGCCTTTAGAAATATCAATTCATTGTAGTAGTGTGCAATTCATAGCATAAATTCTCAATTTAAAAAGTAGAGTAATGAAGTAATCATGTATATCCATATTGGAAAAAAAATTCAAAGTCTTATAAATCCTTCATAAAGTAATTTGAGTGTATACCCATTTTCGAATATCATGAAATTTTAATAATAGAACTCAACCTTTTTAGATGTCAAAATGTAACAATTTATCAAGTCATGACAATATCAATATTTTTGATAAAATATCAAGACTCATGGTAACATCTCAAATGTTATATCTCAATATGCTTAATGATTCAATTTCGTCATAAAGAAGCTTTAAGCTTATCATAAATCTCAAAATCATTCCAAAACACCATTTAAACATATATCTCAAAATTATTCAAAATAAAAATATGAAATTTACAATTATAGATATCAAGACATCTCATGTCTCAAATACATATTCAATAATTTAAATCGTCATTGGGAAGCATAAAGCTTGATACATATCTCAAAATATTATTCCAAAATACCATCTCGACATACTTCCCAAAATCATTCAAAATACCACCTCGTGGTAAGAGTGTTTAATTCGCAATGATAATTATTAAATCATATCATGAAAACATTGAGATAATCATATAAATCAATGTTTATTCATTCAACCTTCATAATCTCATAATCGAATTATTTAGACATAATCTCACTTGCAAAATCATGTAAAACCATAATAAAATTAAAGCTTTGGGCACAAGAACGGAAGATTGCTCTGGTTCAAAACCCCACATACCTTGAAATTGACTTCTTGATTACGGAATCCTGTTCAGACAAATAATGGGTTCTCCTCGAAGGTCTTGAAATGAGGAGTTCGTTTATCGGATTAATTTTGGATTTCTACGGTGAAATTGAAAGATATTAGGAGCTCAAAATGGACCTAGGGTTTAGTTCTCTCAATGTTTTTGAGGGAAGAACATTAATTTTATGGCTCAATATAGGTATAAATGGACAATTTTCGTCCATGAAGTGAAGGAATAATGACCAAAATGCCCTTAAAAAATCAAATAATTCTCGAATCTGTCCTTTTCGTGGACTGTTTTGATAGTCTGAAGTAGATCAACCATAACGTTTTACTCCGATATCCAAATTGGATGAAACTAATTTCATTAGAAAGAGAACTCTCATATCTTTCCGTTGATATATAATAGCTCACCCAGATAATTGTGTACGAGGAGTTATGATCATTTGAAGTTGATCCAAAAATTCACTTTTGATAGGCTGAAGTAGATCGACCATAACTTTTTTCTCCGATAGACAAATTGGATGAAACCAATTTCATTAGAAACAGGACTCGCATATATTTCCTTTGATGTATAGTAGATCACCCAGATCATTATGTACAAGGATTTATGATCGGTACTTTTTTTCCTGCACATTTTATTGTTCACAGTTCGATCGGAATGGTCGTAGTTCGATCGGAATGTTCATAACTCGTCGCTCGGGTGTCCGTTTTCGATGATCTACATATAGTTGGAAAGCTTATTCAATACTCTACACAATGGTAGGTCAACATCTTAGAAATACTACACAGAAAATTTATGGATCTCTCTAAAGCGTAATACTCGATATGTTTCTCACTAAATCTTTACGAAGAAAATTTTTTGGGGTATTACATTATCTCCCCCTTGGAAACATTCGTCCTCGAATGTCGCTTGATAGGATAAAAGCACTGATCAACTGACCTTCTTAAGGGACGCGAACATCTGACACATATCGGCACGATTGGAATTACAGTTTCCTAGTCCTCATACTGAACATGCATATCTGACGCATAAATATCTAGGTGAACTGACTCTGGAATGTATGAATGCGTATGCAACAATATCTAATTCAAGGCTCGTAATGAGAACTTGAGAATTAACTAGATGTGTTTAAAACACAGAAGCTTTAAGAAGTCATGGGGTATCTCCCCCTTGGGACTCTGTGTTCCTCTACAACACTTATTTCACAGGGTCACTAAGACTGTGCACGGGGCACCTATGAATTAGCTCATATGCATGATGCATGAACAGAGGTATACTCGTAACTACTGAGATGCTCCATATGGAAATGATTTCATTCCTAAGATCCTTGGATAACATGATGAAATGGTAAATGAGAAGGTACACTATACGATTCTGATTGACTGAGATGGAATACTTGGAAAACAAAGATCGTTTAGTAGAAGTTTACGAATTGAAGCATAACTAGCTTCCAGAATCTGAAACATGTACACCATAATCCCTCAAGATAACCACTTAAAACTTCAACTAACCACAATATACATGAAAGCTTAATCTCAATCTTAACCTCACATTACCACTTAGTTCAAAATAAGCATACACCCTTCTAACGAAGATAAGGAAACATTTTCTCTCTTCTATCTAGATAACTATTCACCAACACCCTTATCCACAACAAATACGTATTTTTCCATATAACCAACCATTCATCATCACTCTCTCACCCTACGAAAGAAGTTATCAAAGGGATAGAACATGCTGGTCTAAAATATGACTAGATACCCTGAATAACTTGACGTTCACCAAGGCGTAAGGAATAGAAGATTTAACATCATGAACTTGGCAAAGAAATTTGATTTAGGAATATGCACGATATGAATCCAAACTTTCATTGATCATTAACAGAAATGCTTTATTTCTCGAATAGAGCATAGGGTAAGGCTAGAGTACCTCGATTACTAGCCACATAACTTAAGATTTGGAATTCATAACTTATGGAATATAATTCCACCGCTAAAAAAAAAATCCGAAACCCCACGTATTGGGAACTGAGAGAGAACATGGTCCTTTATGACATGCACGAACTCGAATTATGATCATGGAACTGAAGTGTAAAGCAGGAGTAGGCCCTGTAATAACTGAAAGACCTAAAATAGGAATGAGTCGAGCAAAACCCCTTTCATACCACTATTGGAATCCGAACACTTAACTCGGTTATTTGATCTATCATCTCCCCCTTAGACTTAAGCCATCGCTCTGGGTCAGTAACACACCATACACTTTAGTCTAAACTAAAGTCACTTCACTCAAGACTCCGATACATAATCACACTCACAAACCATACAACTTCATCCAAATGACTACCTCAGAAAGCATATAACCATATCCTCACACAACTTCTCGAATTACCACCTATCCTTTTATAACCCCAATAATCAACACCTAACACTTGCACACTTTGTAATCTCAAATCCTCATAAGCAACCCGATAGTCGGAGTATACACCTTCTAGAGCTTCGACGCTTTCAGCTCAACTTCGGAATTTCAATCTTAGAGTCTAATGCTCAACTCAAATTTTTCTCATCCTTAACGGACCACACTACCTCTGTCATCACTTATTAAAATCACGCTTGTAAACTTATATTTCTAAACCATAAGAATCAAACATCTAAGAAGCTCAACCATTACAGTCATACACTAATCCTCGAAATTAAAGCAGTCCCATAATATCTTGGGTGAACTCTCATCATAAACACAACATCAAACTTAATCACCAATCATCCAAACTTAGGCTCTTATATCCACTATTCAAGCCTACTAGATCATTTCCTAACAACTAATACCATTAATCAAGAAATCTTCATAGTCACCTTCACGATCACCAATCATTCAAACTTGACTTTTAGCACACAATATAACTTAAAACTTTTCGCACGAAATTTCCAGTTAGAAACTATAAAACAATCCTCAATAACTGCTAGCCCATTTAAACTTCATAAAAATAATAATTGGTCATAATTATATAGCTTATCTTATTCACAATCCATTAACACATCCTTCTTTCACCCATCACTACTATATATCCTTCATACACAACTTAACTTAGTTCATAGCTCTCTACGTCTTAACTTAACTTCTTCTTTCAACCCGGCAACGGCATAATTTAACAACACTCACCCACCGAGTACTACCATTAATAACCTATACTCTCTGGCATACAAATACTGTCAACACCCATTTCAGACCTCAAACAAACTACATCACAAAATGGACACACAAGGATATATCACTCCCTATTAACCCCAAATGTATGCAAAAACGGATTCCGCTATACTTATGCTCAACTAATCAGACTTACCATCCTTCTTACTACTACACCTCCAAATCCCACATTTTCAGCTAGCACAAGTAACAAGATGAACTACAAGTTACTAGTGGATCGAAATAGGCCGCACATGGCTCCACTAGGCTTTGAATATGAGTTCAAAAAAAAGTTTGAGGTGAATAACAAAACAGCTGTGCTAGTGAATCGAAAGAGCCCCACACGGATTCACTAGACTTTCATCTTTTTTTTCAACAACATGATGATAGCAAGATTATGGGAGATAGGAACTTGACATACCATATTCGATGATCAAGGAGTACGCATCAACTCAGTCTTAGCTGAACAAGTCATAAAGAAGAGGACATAACATGAAACTTCAGGAACTTATAACACACTGGGAGGCTCTTCTGAAGCCACTGTTATGAGACTTCTGAAATATTTTGCTAGTCAGTTTGAAAAAATTATTAGGGAAAGAACCGGGACTTGCTGCTCATACTATCTCAAGAATAGCACATAGATAGAAAAGTACAAACTGTCACTTATAGATCCTGAAAAGAAATTTGGTAGCTTATCTGGTATAAACTTATTGCATGATTCAATACTTGAAAGAACAACAACCTTTCCTAAATGACTTATAGCCTCTCGAAGAAAAGTACAGAAGTCTCTGTACCGTTCCGCAAGACTGTACTAGACACGGCTTCATAGACACCCTAGGACACTTGAACTCTGTGCTCTGATACCAAGTTTGTAATGCCCCAAAAATTGATTTCAGAGATGCCAAACGGTGCTTAGGGTCACAAGTGACCCCAAGCTAACCCTTTCATAGGTATAACTCAAAAGTAGCTGATTTAAAACATAATTCTGAGAGAATTAAGCTGAAAATATCTCAATACAGAATCTGTTCAATACAATATTGGAATTACAAGATGACAATTCTACTAACACATATGCATATACAAGAAGGAGACTAAATACATCAACCACTACTACTGTCTATGAAGCCTCTACTAGTATTGCATGTACCTAAACGGGTCATGACTCCCAACCATCCCACTCAATATGGCCGACAGAAGAAGATACAATGTCTTTGAACTGAAACAACAAACACAAGACCTTGAACTATAAGGACTCCTTTACCTGCTGACTAGATGCTGCAACTGAATAGAATAGTAGATAGTGGTCAACACAAAGAGAATGTACTGGGTATGTGGGGATGCATGCAACACTTTAAATAACATTATCAATTTCATGAAAACATGCATACATACAATGATGAATCACTTGGCTTGAGTTATATCAAATCATACTCTTCATACTTTCATAATAAATAGTTCAAATGGTAAAATCTCATAATCAATGTAAATCATCAAAAATCATAAATTATGATAAATCATCATAAATTATCATCTCATCAAAATTCATCATAGGTAATCATAATTTATTATAATATCTCAACTCTTTGACTCAAATCTCGGAGTGACTCGGTAATTCAAGAAACATGACTTTTATGGACCGGGGAGTTTCCTATAACCGACAACCCCACGTGAGCTACGTGGAATACCAATGTTTGAAACCCCCGTTGGTGGGAGCGTCATACTCTTTTCCAGGGAGTACGTCTATAAAACTACAATAATCACAATCGGGCTCTCTGGCCAATAATATCATCATCAAACAACCCTACGGTGGCACATAGGTTTGGGAAAATACCAAATTTCCCTCTCGGTGCTAAGTACTACTCCCCGACAAGCTCAGAACGCGTTAGGAAATCCACCATCATCATCACAAGGGTCTAGCATAAAAACCAAAACAAATATCTCAATTTATAATTCATCAAAAATTTGTGGATTCCTAACCCCAACTTTGACTTAAAACATTTCAATCTTTTTCAACATCAACAAGGTATCAATGCATTGAACCATAACCAACTCGACATTTGGACAAGGATATGAAAACTCAATACATAATATTTTTAACAATTCAACTCATAAAAATCATCGGGAAAAAAATACCAAAATTCATCTCAACATCTATATCAAAAATCAATCTTTCTCATAGTCAAAATCATCTCGACTCTGTGAGTTCAAGGTCAATGTACTCAAATGATTATTCTTTCAATTCGACAATTAAATAATGACAACAGCTTTTGAAAAGCACTTGAGACCTTCAATTCATAATAAGAATACATATCCCGTAGTACAACTCAAATCACGACTTTTATCTCGAAAGCCTTTAGAAATATGAATTCATTGTAGTAGTATGCAATTCATAGCATAAATTCTCAATTTAAGAAGTAGAGTAATGAAGTAATCATGTATATCCATATTGAAAAAAAATTTCAAAGTCTTATAAATTCTTCATAAAGTAATTTTAGTGTATACCCATTTTCGATATCATGAAATTTCAATAATAGAACTCAACCTTTTTAAATGTCAAAATGTAACAATTTATCAAGTCATGACAACATCAATATTTTTGAGAAAATATCAAGGCTCATGGTAATATCTCAAATGTTATATCTCAATATGCTCAATGATTCAATTTCGTCATAAAGAAGCTTTAAGCTTATCATAAATCTCAAAATCATTCCGAAATACCATTTCAACATATATCTCGAAATCATTCAAAATAACAATATGAAATTTACAATTATAGATATCAAGACATCTCATGTCTCAAATATATATTCAATAATTCAAATCATCATTGGGAAGCATAAAGCTTGACACATATCTCAAAATATTATTCCAAAATACCATCTCGACATACGTCCCAAAATCATTCAAAATACCACCTAGTGGTAAAAGTGTGTAATTCGCAATGATAATTATTAAATCATATCATGAAAACATTGAGATAATCATATAAATCAAATTTTATTCATTCAACCATCATAATCTCAAAATCGAATTATTTAGACATAATCTCACTTGCAAAATCATGTAAAACCATAATAAAATTAAAGCTTTGGGCAGAAGAATGGAAGATTGCTCTTGTTCAAAATCCCACATACCTTGAAATTGACTTCTTGATTACGGAATCCAGTTCGAAAAAATAATGGGTGCTCCTCGAAGGTATTGAAATGAGGAGTTTGTTTATCGGATTCATTTTAGATTTCTACGGTGAAATTGAAAGACATTAGGAGCTCAAAATGGACCTAGGGTTTAGTTCTATAAATGTTTTTGATGGAAGAACATGAATTTTATGGCTCAATATTGGTATAAACGGACAATTTCCGTCCATGAAGTGAAGGCATAATGACCAAAATGCCCTTAAAAATTAAGTAATTCTCGAATCTGTCCATTGGTGGACTGTTTTGATAGTATGAAATAGATCAACCATAACGTTTTACTCCGACATCCAAATTGGATGAAACCAATTTCATTAGGAAGAGGACTCTCATATCTTTCCGTTGATGTATAATATCTCACCCAGATCATTGTGTACGAGGAGTTAGGATCGTTTGAAGTTGACCCAAAAATTCACTTTAGATAGGCTGAAGTAGATCGAGCATAACTTTTTTCTCCGATAGAAAAATTGGATGAAACCAACTTCATTGGAAAGAGGACTCACAGAGATCTCCGTTGATATATAGTAGATAACTTAAATCATTATTTACAAGGAGTTATGATCATTTAAAGTTGGAGAAAAAATACGCCAGGCCTCAGTACTTTTTTTCCTGCATGTTTTACTGTTCACAGTTCGATCGGAATGGTCGTTGTTCGATCGGAATGTTCATAACTCGTCGCTCGGGTTTCCGTTTTCTATGATCTACATATCGTTGGAAAGATTATTCGATACTCTACGCAATGGTAGGTCAATTTATTAGAAATACTACACAGAAAATTTATGGATCGCTCTAAAGCGTAGAACTCGATACGTTTCTCACGAAATCTTTACGAAGAAAATTTTCCAGGGTATTACAGAAACAAATGGTCCTAACTTGACATCTATTTCCTAATCCTTTTATAATTTATTCTCTTCTTTCCTTCTCATATTTAATTGCATCTCCTCCTTTAAAACCCTTATTTTATAAATTTCAGTAATTGTTCCTTTTTATTCTTAGGGTATATGGTGCCAAATTTTGTTCTCTAGGACTCAAACAACAGCCTAAACTCAGGTTATAAAGTACAAAATCAGCCATTGAATAGTACTATGATCAGAGAATTTCACTGATCGAACCCAGTTCACAACCTAGGATAGCTAATGCCACCTTTCCAGAAGACATCAGATTGCCGTAGAAGTCTCATGCCAAGCAAGTTCTTGCCTTCTCTTCCCCTACCTATCCTGAGTAACTGCGAGCTTAGGGCATTGGATTAGGATTCCCCCACCTCATAAAACATCATTTGATGCTTCTGACACACATATATGTGAATGAAGGTGAGTCTTTATTAGCCTTATCAGGAATAGTTTCTTTTCAAGAAAGAGGCAGAGGATATGAGCTTGACACAGTAGTTAGGCGTGGTTTTAGATAAGTTCAATTTGGATAACAAAGAACAAAAATTGGAGAGCAGGTTCCTTTCCCTAGTGGAAGCCCTCCCAGCCCAAAGGAATATGCCCAGATTATTTGAAAATAAAAGAAGATAGGTCAGTCACACATCCTAATCGGTGAGAATTATGCTAGTCATAGTTCCTTCCCTTCTCTTAGTTTACTTTAAATGCACCATTTTTAATAGTAAAAGAATATGTGAGTGGTCTTTTCCCAGGTCTAGCGTGAAGTGGAGATGCACATAACTACCTTTTTCAACTTACACGGAATAGTTATGGATCTGGAATTTCTTTTTCTCAAATAAATAGGGTAGGGTAAGTCTAAAATGATATTTAGGAATAGAATTCTAATTAACATCATTGCACCCCCAATGATGAAAAATACCTTCTGCAAGTAGGGATCCATCCCTGAGATCAGTAAAGTAGTGAACCTAATGGATCAATACCACGATCCCCAAGAGAGTAACCAAAAAGAAAGGGAAATTTCTTTCCATTAGTTACAAAATCGTGTTCGACTGTTATTGCGGATTTGTTTTTTCTTACGCGTGCATTTCTTTCCATTATATCTCCAAGGTTCTCTGTATTGAAAATTATCAACATGAGTTGAAGATTATTCAAATTTATTGGTACAAACTCCCTCCTTCCACGGTTAAATTGAATACTGATGGTAGTATACTAAAGAATAAAAATGAAGAATTGGAGCAGGAGACATACTTAGAGAGAGTAAAGGAAACCTTATTTATTCTTTTTCTACCCCTCTAGGTGTTGGATACAACAATCAAGCTGAAATTCAGGATGTAGTGAATGCTTCAACCCATAGATGCTTTTGTACTCCATTATTTATCACCAAAGCCAAAGCCATTTCAACTATATGTTGGTTTTTTCTTCCGAAAACCCCCCTTATTATGCAGTGAAGTATGAACACTAAGTTACAACTTTATGAATTCATCTCTTAATCATGGAATTTGAGAGGATCTTTAACACCACTACATAAACAAACACATCATCCTATGCATTCACCATTTGGCTTTTCATTGCACCATATTCAAACTTTGCATATCATTTTGTAATTTTAAGGCATCACCAATACTACGATTTTTGGATTTTACCATATTACATCAATATAGCACATGTTATGTAAGAAATTTTGGCCTAGTGCTACAATCAATACGAATACTATTGAGTCCTTAGTTTTGACGATTGTCAAATTATATGTTGGGACTTGGTTCCTGAAGAATGTGTCATGACAAAGATGCAACTACTTAGGGACTTGGTTAGAATTACATGTCACTGTTACAGTCAACTGCACAGCTTGACGAAACTACAAAAGTTGGTGGGAAAAGCCACTGCACTTTTTCTTCAGCCAATGGGACTCTTTTTAGGTTTTCTCGTGTCATAAATATATTTCTCATCTTCTACAAAAATAAAACCAATATTCCATTTTCTCACAACAAAATATCTCTATTGAAGCTTTTGAATCAAAGACTCATTTGCAACGGGGAACTATCGGAAAGTTGTATTTTTATTTTCATGTTTTATTAGAGTCTTTGTACAATGGTTATTAACATTGCCTAATATTGTTGTTATTATTAGAAGGTGTTGGTGCTTTTAGTTCCAAACTCATTATCATCTAGAGTTAGGTTATAGTGAAGCTAGAGTTAGATTGTCAACTTAGTTAGAGTTAGTTGGGTGGTGTGCAGTAGAGTTGGTACAAGTTATATTTGTAATAGAGTTATTTATAGGAGAAAGAGGGATTAGGAGGTTAATCCTTGATGCAATGGAGTAGTATTCAAGTTTCTTGAAAATTAGTGGAGCTTAGAAATCCTGGAGGCAGATCGTGGTTTTTCTCCCTTGAGCAAGGAGTTTCCACGTAAAATTGTTGTATCTTTTACTTTATCTTTCTCATACTTTATTGTTTAGTTTCTTGTTGTTTGAGACTATTTGGGACCAGGTCCCAAAGTTGGAGGGAAACTCGCGTGAGATCTTCAATTGGTATTAGATCAAGGTCTTCCTGAAAAAGGTTAACACCTTGGAAGGATCTTGAATATGGCTGCTTCTCCAAATCTTGAAGAAGGCCAGTCCACTACTAGGCTACGTAGGTTCAACGGAGAATATCATGGGATGTGGAAGACTAGGATAATGACTTTATCATAGCTAAAAAGCTTCTTGTTTGTGGCATTTTTTTCTGATGAGTACAATTGAATCTCTACTTGTGAGAATGCCAAAGAGATCTGGGATTGCCATGAAATAGCCCATGAGTGAACAAGTTAGGTGAAAGAGTCAAAGGTAGATATGTTGAACACCCAATATGATACTTTTATCATGAGAGAAGGAGAATCTATTCAGGAGATGCACACTAGATTCAAAGCAATAACCAACGAGCCTCTCTATTTGGGAGAGGATATTAGAACCACCAAATAGGTTCGAAAGATTTTAAGCATCCTCCCCAAGAAATGGGACAGTAAAATTGAGACCATCACTAAATCAAGGAATCTAAAAACTATGACCATGGATGAGGTGATTGGAAATATCAATACTTATGAGATTATGAAGATACAAGACAGGTCCAAAAGTGAGCACAAGATGGAGAAGAATCTGGCCCTATTGGCAACCAAAGAGAGCAATAGGGTTGAGGATGATAAAACTGCATATATAGCCAAACAATTCCTAAAACCATTGAGAAAGTTAGGTTTTCTACCTAGAAGGGGAGAATCCAGCTAGCACATTAGGGAAGGAAAGGAAAATTACACCTATCACAAATGTGGCAAGCTGGGTCATTACCTCAAGGATTGCCCTATGTACAAAGTTGAGTAGAAGGAGAATGTGAAACAAGTTGCTAAATAGGAAACCCATAGGGACCGGATCCCTGTAAAGTATACTAGGAAAGCTAAAGCTGACAATGTTTCTAATCAGGTACTGGCTGCTTGGGGTGACTCCTCCAGTGATTCAAATGAATTTGAGCAAGAAGAAGATATGTCTATAATGGTGATGGAAGATTATGCACAATTATTTATTTCACTCTTTGCTCTGATGGTAGATTCAGATGATGATGAAGATAATCAGGCAACTCTCCTGGATATTAAGAAAAATCTTAAGGACTACTCACCCAACAAGTTGAAATCTCTTACTGCTATGTTGATTGACACTATAAAAAAGCTCATCAAAGACAAAGAAATCCAAAAGAAAGATCTAGAAAAGTATGGGGAGAAGTTATTAAGGTAAGCATACAGGTGACTGATCTCACCAAAGATATAGCAAAGATGAAGGAAGATCTTGATAAATGTATGGAGGAGATGGTTGAATTGAATATGCAGGTGACTGAGCTTCAGGATACAGACAAGTCACTTTCCCGTAAAAATAATCTTATAAATGAGAAGTTTAGTGAAATGTCTAAGAATGATTCAAAAGGGATGAGTGAGGGAAGCAGGATACAATTTGAGCTAGAGGAAGAACTGGCTAAAACTATGGCTGATGTTACTGCTTCACTTGAAAGAAATTTGGAACTTGAGAAAAAACTTATTCGGGTTAAGGCTGAGCTTGAAAAGACTCTCAGGTGGACTATATCATCTCAAGTTATAACGACTCTCACCAGTCAAAGGTCAAGTAGCAGGAGAGGATTGGGGTATCACAGTCTAAATAACACCTCAAACTCACCTAGCAGACTTGTTAGTGGCAAGGAGAATCTCTTATGCACCCACAGTGGGAAAGATGGTCACACAAGAGGAGTATGTCGATTAATAAATGCAGCTTAAAAAGACATGAAAAAACTTCCTATATCAAGAAGAAAAAAGGATAGATTACCGGTGGACCAAAAAAAATTGGTTCATCCTATGTCACCCTTCTGGGAACTCAAGTTAAAATGTGTTTCTAGGACAAACAACTGATTATTGATGCAGCGCCAAGCAAGAGAAAGCAACCAAATTAGGAGTGATAATTATGGAAGCTCAAATATTATGAATAGAGAAATTTAAGACCTCTTCTTACTAAAGACCCATGAAGGAGACTATGTCTCTGTAACACCCCGCATTTTAGAGCTAGAAATCCGAACCACCGTTCCTACGTGTATAAGCTCTAATTCCATGGTTCATATTTAAATTCATGTGTCATTATATTTCTCCTAGTATGTGAAGTGATTATGAGGTGAAAATGTTCATAGAAATTGATTAAAGCAAAGTTGAACTAAGAATCCTTCATTCTTCCAAGTTTGATATTTGATTCTACAAGGGACATCTTTGAATGAGTATAACTTTTTTATATATATAATTTGGCAGATTAATACCAACCAAATTGTAGATAATCAAATTATCTTTCCAACGATACTAATTTTGCCTTAATCCGCTAACCAAGTGAAAAGTTATACCATTTTTTGCGTGAGGCAGTAAGAGGTCGCGATAGCCCCGCGACGCGAGGGTTTCTTGACCCAAATAGGGATCGGGTCGCGAGGTATGCCTGACCCAATTAGGGGTCGCAACGCGGGGGCTATTCCCCCACAATTTTAGCTTCTTAAGGGTCAAGGGTCACTTTGGTCCTTTCGCCTCGACCCCAAACGTCCAAAACACCGAATTTCAGCCCCAAAACAGAACTTTAACCTCAAAAATTCATATTCTCATCAAAGTGAAATCATCCTCCCTCTTCCCAAGAACAAAAACCCTAGCTCTTATTCAAAGATTTCAAGTAAACAGATCTACAATTGCGTTCCATCTTTCAAATAATATCATCTAAGGTACGTGGGGATTTTCTAAAACTACATGGGTATAAGGAAATTATTTCAACAACATTTAAACATTGTAAAATCATGAATTCTTGAAGGGGTTTTGGAATTTACATTATAATTTTGCTTTATGAATTCTTTAATGGTAAAATTGATTTGGTCTGGAGGCCTTTCCCCTAACTTTTATTTATAACTATGTTTAAGTACATATATATATATATATATATATATATATATATATATATATATACGCATCGATGAGTTTGAATGATGAATTGAGAGAATGCACTATAAAAAAATTTGTCTCTTGTTCACAAGCATCTTGTTTTCGTAAAATATGATTTATTCAAAATGCATTGTTGGGAGCGTGATATAAATTTCTTGAAGTTGTTTATGCCTTAATTATAGTTTTGAATTGGAGAGGGGGTATTTTACTTGGTGTTAAAGGTTAAATATGATTATTTAGCAGATTATATGATGTGTCAAAAACTTCACCACCACCACAGGTTTGTAGAATTGATTGAAAAGAGTGATCACTATATAATTTGATAAGTGTTTGAAGAATGAGTCTTCTTGAGTTGCTTAAATTATGGTAGTCCAAACCTTTAGTTCTTGAAAATAAAGAGACTATGATATGATATTGTATGGCTCAGAAACATGACTTGCAAGTCTTGGTATGACAATACCAATCAGATGAATGCCATAACAAAGTAAGATATTCAGATTTTAATTTCAGAGAATGAATGTTCAGAAAAGGTTAAAAATGGGCTTAAAGAGAGTTAGATAGTTACCCGAACAAAGTACGAGTTGAAAGACTCAAAGCTAGAAATCGTGATTTGCCGACAAGAGGATATGGTTCCATTTTGTGTGGTCTTAGGTACCATAATTCATGTCATCCCAATTTGGGACTATGGTTAGGAGCCATGTGTTGTGGTTATGTGCACTATCATGACATGTTGATTTGATTAGGGATCATGGTACCATGCTGTGCGGTCTTACGTGCCTCCCCTCGTAGATACTCCAATCCTTGTGGAAAACTTGGATTGAGGTCTTGGTCGTCGAGTCAAGGGAGGATTCCATATAGCTCGTGGAATTACAGATTTTAGGGTGTACCATCTAGCTCAGAAGTAAGATAAAGAGTGGGTCACGGATTTTCATAATCATTGTTCAAAGTCTTTTAAATATGCCCATGTGTTTGTCATATATTATATATAAATTGTTTACAAACTGCTCTCACTTATGTTGTATAAAAAATACATTATTTTGGATTGCTCTGCGTTCTAGTACATCTATATTGACCCCCTATATTTCTGGGTCTGAGGCACAGTCCAGACGTTTCGCTAAGCCATAGATTTATCAGACAGAAGTGTACATTCGGAGAGTCTTCTTTATTCCCGAAGGCCTATTTTTAGAACATTGTTATTTCATTTTATTTTTGGGTCCGACTAGGGGCCTTGTCCCAGTTTTAAACAAGTAGTAAATTTCTATTGTATTAGAGATTTCGCAGACTTAAGTAGATGGTGTCTACATACTTATGGATTTCATCCAGTATTGTTAAATTGAATTCAGAACAAGACCATGATTTCATTTGTTTACTTTCCGTATTTCTTCTTTTTATATGTGAATGGTATTCATAATTTCCACATAGAAAGGGGTAATTGGGCCTTCATGGTTCGAGATGCTCATTGCGGCCAACGCTCCGGCTTGAATCATGACAAACTTGGTATCAGAGCTAGGTTTATGGTTCCAGGGCGTCTGCCAAATCGCATAGGGTAGAGTCCTATTTATAGGCGTGTAGTGCGCCAGGCTTATAAGCAGGAGGCTAAAAGGCATTTAGGAATGTTTCTCTTTCTTTATGTTTTGATTTGTGCTATGGATTCAAAATATTCCTTTTTCATACTCTAGTTCATGCTATGGTGTCGTCCATATGAAATCAAAGTTATCACAATTCTTTCTTTACTCTGATTTTCTCAAATATGTCTCATTGTTAAGGTGATTCAAGTGCAAGAGCTTAAAATCTAAATTGTATGGTCCTTTTTTATTTAGTCATAAAATATTATAAAAATTATGCAAGGACTAGAAAGGAGTATGTTAGTTCTTCAAGGTGTATTGATTATAGTGTAAACTTTGATCCTGATGAAAATGTGCATTTCAGCCTGAGGTATTAAGTGTATCCAGTCCCTTTCATAGTTTTTGTTGCAGAGAATGTTGTGTAACAGAATATTGGAACTGTATTTACACTCGAGAAGTAGTATACGTTAATGTGTCATGACCTAGTGGTAGTGAGATGGGTGACTATTATGCAAATAAGTGGTTTTAGTTGTATAACCCTTTGACATAGGGGTGGTTCACTCTCTCTTATGGTGGTTGGATAATATTGTAGCAAGACTTGTATATTATATGGTGGTGTGTGGAGAAAGTATTTCACATTGATTTTTTTTATTTATTCAAAATAGGGAAAGAGCCCAGAGTGGATAGTTAGGGTGGTTACAGAAATCCCTTATAGGAAGTGAATGAAAATTATTAGATTGGCTAATAAGTATAGAATCATTGTTGTATGTGGAATTTGAAGGTAGTCTAAATATATGCTAGGGTAAGTAAGTATGATGTCAGAAAGTGGAATATGTAGATAAGATCGTATTGGGTTATAATATAAGATTAAGGTTGACCATGTTTATTATGTGACTTTACCCCCTTGACCTTCTTTTATTTAGTGGTTGTAAACTAGTACTTCATGTGAGAAATTATGTAGTAAAATTTAATGTTGTAATAGTAATGTCATGGAGGGGTTGTGATTGTAGGTAACAATTGAATGAAATAAGTATTTAGAGTTGATTTTCCAATTTGATGAACTAGTATCATATGTTGCATGCTTCACTAGTGGTACGTGATTCTTGCTAGACTATAGGCTTGAACTTTAGACGTAGAATGTGGTGGTAAAAGGAGTAGCTAAAGCTAATGATGTATGTTTTGTGGGAATGAATTAGTAGGCTTGGTGTGATTTGTGAAAGAACCTAGGTTGATAATTTATGATAAGTTAAGTTGTAAGTGTGAGGTATACGCGTATATGAGGACTAGTGTTAAATGATGAATTGTGGGTGAGTCATTAAGTGGATAAGGGCGTAAGTATATAAGAATAAGTTGCATCCCTTGGTAGTATGGCGTTAGGTAAGATTTTATGATATAAGTTATGTGATTAACAGTCTAATGTTAGAAGGTTATGTAGTTGAGAGTGGATTTTTATGGGATAAGGAGTGAGGAGGTGTATGCTCATGGGACAGTAAATTGGAGGTTGATGACAATAGAGGATAGTGAAAAATTAAGAGTAGTGTTATGGAAAAGAAATTCCTTTAGAGTATACTTAAAAAGGGGAAGTTTAGCATTTATGTGTATAAGTGTTTTACGTACCTAGTTTGTGTTCTTAAAATTATAGTATGGAGAAGTCTGGTGAGTTGTTGTAGGGTGTTTGTTAGAGTTTAACTGAGGAAATATTGGTAGGCAATATGATCCTATGGTATGGTTTTAAAATTTTTGTTAAGTTGTAAGTTATGTGATTAGAGGTGAAATCCGAGTATTCTAAGGAGTTGAAGATAGAGTGTTAAGTGTTTAGAAGCGTGGATGTCCATGCCCATAATGTTGTTAGGCTTGAGTTGATGATTTTGGGGTTAGAGTAATTTATTATTAGTGTCCCTGAGGGGGATATCCCAAAAAGAATTTAGTGTCTTTAGGTTAAATTATTGAGGGAAGTTTGGGTTCTTGTGTATATCGATACACCCTATTGTATTGATAATTATGGATGTAGATTGATGAGAGGTTATGTTCTTAAGTCTAGGATTGTGACTTTGATCTAAGGAGGAGATGGTGAGTTAAGGAAGTTTTCAAATTTTCTTGTTGTGTCAAGTTTCAAGTATGACTCATGATAAACCCATTCCTATTCAAGCATGTTCCTCCTACTTTAGTTTAAGAATCCATTCTACCAATGTCTTATTTTTTCAAGTCCTGCCGATATCTATGGTTTGAGTTCTCTATGTAAGTTATGTTATGTTCTGACCTCTAAACTAGAAGCGATGATGTCTCGATAAATCCAGTCTTTAACATATTCAAGCTCTATGATACGATGTTCATGATCATAAATTTGTGTCCCGAATCATGTTTGGTTCTAAGAAATTGTGTTTTTGTGTGTTACTGAATCATTCTATGTCGGGATTAGACAAATGATAAAGTTGTGCGAACTCATGACTACTTCAACTCTGAAAATGAGAAGCAGTTCCTTCTAGTATAAATTCTTGTCTCGATCATTGACTTTATGAATTCCAATTTTTTTATATGACTCATGATGTAAGTGCCCATGTTTGCCCTGTGGTCCAGTCCTAAGAAATCATGTTGTGTTGTGTTTATGCTAACGACTATTTACTTATGATCCACACACTTGATGTATGAAGCCCTTTGTTTCTATTCAATCGTATTTTTACCTCATGTCCCTCCTTGAGTAGAGCAATAAGTATGAGTTATGATCTAACAAGTGTTACTTTTGTTCGTGATGTTTATGCTCAGGTTCCTCGATGACCCTACGTATGTTAGTATGATGGTGGTTGTGGAAGAATGGTGATGTTTTAGGTAGGGGAGTAGATTCTCTTGAATGGAAAATTTTGATGTGATTTCTTTAGCTAAAGCTATAGGAGAAGGGGGAAAGAAGGATATGAACTTTTGTTATGTTAAATAGTTAGGAAGGAGATATGTCGCGAAAGTCTTTGTACGAATGATTGAATTTGTTGGTCTTAGTGGAGAGATCAATAAATTGAGGTGTAGTAATGATAGGCTTAAATTTTGTGATTGATGAAAATGCAAACTAATGTGTTATATGGTTGATATTCCTTAATTTAAAACTTGAATATGTCTGATAGTAGTGATAAGGTGAACTAATCTTCTTAATGGGATGTAAAGTATAGGGTCCCATAGCTTAAGATAGAACCTCTTTTCTCTGAGTTAGTCTTCAACATAGCAGGACGGTAGAGTTAAACTCAAGCTCTTGCAGTTATGTATTTAGCAGGGAAATTATAAGATTGAGATGTTGAAATGTGGAGTTCATAGTTGGGATCATAGTGGAGAATCGGCGTAGAAATTTAAAGGCTATTAGACGTATCATTTGGGGTAGAGAATGTCTCTAATCTATCCTTTTGTCCCGAGGAAATCTCATCTCATGTCTTTTACCAATCTTAATAGGGCCGAGGATTCTTACAAAAAAATTCATTCCTTACAATGTGTTCATTATGTGCCAAAAAACATATGCAAAGATTATGTCGACGTCAATTTTTGTTATCTCATGTATTGTGCTTACATGTTTCACTAAGGGTTATCATGAAGTTCGTTTTATGCTCTTGTATATTTGGTTGAGGAAAAATGTTCAATGCAAGGTTTCATTCTTTATTCTACCCTTTTTGAGCTTCAACAAGTCTATACCCATCATTCGGGGACAAATGATCCCAAGGGGGAGAAAATGAAACACCCCGCATTTTTGAACTAGAAATTCGAACAGTCGTTCCTATATGTATAAGCTCTAATTCCATGGTTCATATTCAAATTCATGGGTCATGATCTTTCTCCTAGTATATGAAGTGATTATGAGGTGAAAAATGTTCATAGAAATTGCTTAAAGGAAAGTTGAGCTAAGAATCCTTCATTCGTCCAAAGTTTGATATTCGATTTTACAAGGGTCATCTTTGAAAGAGAATAACTTTTGGTATATATATAATTTGGCATATTAAGACACACCAAATTGTAGATAATCCAATTAGCTTTCCAACGATACCAATTTTGCCGAAATTAGCTAACCGAATGAAAAGTTATGCCATTTTTCGTATGAGGAAGTAAGGGGTCGCAATAGCCAAGCGACGCAAGCACTGCTTGACCCAAATAGGGGACGCGTCGCGAGGGGTGATTGACCCAATTAGGGGTCGTGACGCGGGGGCTATTCCCCCATATTTTTTGTTTCTTAAGGGTCAAGGGTCACTTTGGTCCTTTCGCCATGACCCAAACATCTAAAACACCAAATTTCAACCCCAAAACATCACTTTAACACCAAAAATTCATATTCTCATCGAAGTGAAATCATCCTCCCTCTTCGCAAGAACAAAAACTCTCGCTCTTAAGCCAAGATTTCAGGAAAACGGATCAACAAGCGGGTTCCATCTTTTAAAGCTTATCATCTAACGTTCGTGGGATTTTCCTAAAACTACATGGGCATAAGGAAATTGTTTTAACAACATTTAAACATTGTGAAATCATGAATTCTTGAAGGCGTTTTGGAATTTACATTTTTTTTTTTTTATGAATTCTTCAATGGTAAAATTGTTTTGGTCTTGAGGCCATTCCCCTAACTTTGATTTATAACTATGTTTAAGTGTATATATATATATATATGCATTGATGATTTTGAATGATGAATTGAGACCATGCACTATCAGAAATCCTCTCTTGTTTACAAGCATCTTGTTTTCGTAAAAAAGGATTTATTTAAAATGCATTTTTGGGAGCGTGATATAAATGTCTTGATGTTGTTTATGATTTGATTATAGTTTGGAATTGAAGAGGGGTGTTTTATTTGGTGTTAATGGTTAAAGATGTTTATTTAGCAGATTATATGATGTCACAAACTTTGCGACAACAATGGGTTTGTTGAATTGATTGAAAAGAGTGTTCTTTGCATAATTTGATAAATGTTTGAAGAATGATTCTTCTTGAGTTGCTTAAATTATGGTGGTCCAAACTTTGAGTTCTTGATAAGGAAGAGACTATGATATGATATTTTATAGCTCAGAAACATGACTTGCAAGTTTTGGTATGACGATATCAATCAGATGAATGTCATAACAGAGTAAGATATTCAGATTTTGATTTTAGAGAATGCATGATTAAAAAAGGTTAAAAATGGGCTTAAAGATAGTTAGATAGTTACCCAAAAAAAGTATGAGTTGAAAGACTTAACGCTAGAAACCGTGATTTGCCAACACGGGGATATGGTACCTTGCTGTGTGATATTGTGTACCTTGATTCATGTCGTCCCAATTTAGGACTATGGTTAGGAGACATGCTATGTGGTCTTGTGCACTTCCATGACATGTTGATTTGATTAGGGATCATGGTACCATGCTATGTGGTTTTGCGTGCCTCCCCTTATAGATACTCCAATCCTTGCAACAAATTTGAATTGGGGGCTTGGCCGCCGAGTCAAGGACGGATTCCATATAGCCAGTGGAATTACAGAGTGTAGGGTGTACCATCTAGCTCAGAAGTAAGATAAAGAGTGGTCCATGGATGTTCAGAATCATTGTTCAAAGTCTTTTAAATATGCCCATGTGTTTTTCATATATCGTATATAAATTGTTTACAATTTGCTCTCACATATGTTGTATAAAAAAATACATTATTTTGGATTGCTCTGCGTTCAAGTACATCTATATTGACCCCCTATATTTCAGGGTCTGAGGCACAGTCTAGAGGTTTCGGTAAGCCATAGATTTATCAGACAGAAGTGTGCAGTCGGTGAGCCTTCTTTATTCTAGAAGGCCTGTTTTTAGAACAATGTTTTTTCATTTTAGTTTTGGATCTGACTGGGGGCCTTGTCCTAGTTTTATACAAGTTGTTAATTTCTAATGTATTAGAGATTTCGCAGACTGAAGTAGATGTTGTCTAGATACTTATGGATTTCATTCAGTATTGTTAAATTGAATTCAGAACAAGACCATGATTCCGTTTGTTTACTTTCCGCATTTCTTCTTATTGTATGTGAATGGTGTTCATAATTTCCAGATAGAAAGAGGTGACCAGACTTCATAGTTCGGGATTCTCGTTGAGGCCAGGGCCCCGTCTCGGGTCGTGATAGTCTCATTTGGTGATGGAGGTAGACGAGTGAATCAGTGAAGTTGAATAGATCTATGACAAAGTCATAAATGAACCCGGTCCTACACTATTCTAGTGTGCTGAAGCGGTAGAGTGTGTTGATTATGGTGGTGATCTGTACCTGGTTGATATAAATGATTTTCCCACAGTCCTAGAGTAAATATTCTTAATAGAGCTACTCAGAGAAGTTGGCGCGGAATAGGTAGAAATGAACAAGAAAAGACAGGGTTGATGAGATCAAGTTGAATGGAGGCAGTTCTCATAATCCTCCAAAATGGCTATGATTTGGTAAGAAGGTAACCTGTCTAGATGATGTCTTACATGTCTAATTCAGCCTCATATCTTCTGCAGATATACACCAATGGAAAGAAGAGAAGATATAAAAAGGAGAGTTGAGACAACACAAAGTGATTGAGTTCAAAAATCATATAGGGACCAAGTCCCTAATCAGGTAAGTATCATCTACTATTCATTAATAGTGGTTGTTTAAAGGCTTTAATGATGTGTTCCACAACACTCTCCCACCTTATCAAAAAGCGGCCATTCATACTTTAAGTCCAAGAGAAGCGCCCATTTGACTGGACACGCCTCATCGGACTTAACTCTTCATAAAATCTGAATTGTCCCTTGATTTCCTCTACGGAAAAGGGCCAAAAATGTCCTTCAACTATGTGAAGTGGTGCAAAAATGTCCTTCGTCTACCTATTGGGCCTAAAATGCCCTTCTCGTCTAACTATTGATCCTGAAATTCCCTTCTCGTCTGGGGTTGTTTTGCCCTTTATTTAACAGATCCTAATTAATTAATGACGTATTTTTTTTTATTGGGCAACTATTAATTAATTAAAATAATTAATCCCCTCTAACATCTCAACCCGCCCAAACGTAATAAGACGATCCGCTAATAATCCTCCCCACCAAAATCGAATAATCTTAAATAAAAACCCAAGTCAATAATCTCTTTTCTCCATTGTTGTCTCTTCTTCTGCACCTTTATCAATAAAGCATGGACCGACCCAAAGTCAAAATGCAGGTTGGTTAATTGTATTTCAATTTTTGATTCAAATAATCATTGTCTTTTTTGGCCTAAGTCATACAGGAAACGTGGGAAATCACATAGCTCTTCTAAAGATTTACAATTCCTGAAAGAAGATGAACTTTAACATCCCTGTCCGAATCATGAAGAGAGCAAGACCATAGCTAATTCTAACAGGAAAGTCTTTTCCAACAAAGAGCATGACCATCGCTAATTAATTCCAAATAACACATTGACTAGCACAAACATTGTTTGAACTTAAACAATGAAGGTTATCACTAAAAGTATAGGATTTAGAAATACTAACCAAATGATGAATAGAAAAAAAGTATCCACTGACATATGAGATGATATTGTTTATTAGAATGGATATTAGGTACATAAATATCTTTCTTTCAAGTTTCTAATACTAGTAACTTAGCAAATTCTCTCTTTTTCACTTGATATTTTATTAATCACCACCTCTCTTAATCTTTTGACATGGTATTTATAAGTTCTAAGTTGAGTCTAGCATCTTAAAAGATAAAGTATGATTCGGAGAACTGAGAACAATTAGGTATAATTTCAATACAAAGTCACTCCATTACAAGACTGTACTTTTCAATTGAATGGGTATATCCAAGAAACTACAATTCAACACATGACAGATTAATTATTATAATTAATTATTAGTTCGCCAATAGAAAAGACACGTCCTTAATGAATTGGGATCTATTAGATAAAATGGTAAAACTGTCCATATAGGTAGACGGGAAGGGAATTTTATGTCCAATAGGTAGACGGGAGACATTTTTGCTCCATTTCACATAATTGAAGGGCATTTTAGTCCCGTTTCCGTTTCCTATTTAAAATCTAAATCAGATTTTTATCTTCATTTTGAAGACTCTCTCTCCTACAACCTATCATTTTGCAAACTTTTCATTAAATTTTTTATCTTGCTTCATCCATCTCAGTCTACCAAATCCTTACAATGTCAAACCCTCTCACAGTCTCTTAAAAGGATGAGCTTATTCCATTGAAAATGTTTGATACTCAATCTATCCCTTCTGACTCTGAAACAGAGAATTCTTTTTCAATTGCAAAGTTTACTCCTCTTTCTCTCAACAAAATTGCTAGATATTTCAATACTCAGGACAAGAAGAAATAACTAATGACCTTCACTAAAAAGGATCATAATGCTGATGCTAGTTCTGACTTAGAAATTAACTCCCCCTCAGATAAATAAGAAGACCCCAAAGTTGATTCGTCTAAAAACCCAATCCCTAAAAATGATCCTCAAAATAACCCTTCCAAAAATATAGAAGAAGACCCCAAGGTTGATTTTCCAAAGACTCAGTCTTCATGCTTCTCAAATCAACCCATCCAAAGACCCCTCTGACCAACTAGTTCCTTTTGATCAGGGTTTGGACTATTCCACCAAAATTCCATCTTCTGACAAGTCTGAGTCTCCCTGCAAGTCTGGACCTGATCTATTCCTTCTGGAAGTCTTGTACAAATATCAGAAAGTCAATCTTCCAGCAATTATGATTGAACACATCAACACTATCATGACAGTAAAAGATGGAAAACATGAGTTAGCTTATGGATTCTGGCTTAATATGGTATTTTCATATTTTAATGTTGAATGTGAAAAGGGAAAGCTGATTTGGTCAACCAAATGTTCAATATCACCACTCTAGAAGACAACGAATATATCCCTAGAAGAGGAGGTAGAAAGTCCTAGTCCTTTGTTTCTAAGTTGATTAATGTTCAAACATGTCTGACGGAGGAGCTTGATGCTATGACAGCCCTGGTGTATCAGAGAGATGCTTAGATTGTTGAACTGAAGGCAAGGGTGAAGAATCTAGAAACAAGAGTTGAAGCCTTGACAGAAAAGAATGAAGATTTGACTCAGCAGATTCTGAAGGCTCATGCTGCTAAAAATGAGCGGATGGCCATACTTCTCAGGCAGTTGTCTCATGCTCCGGGTCCTTCTTCCTAGATCCTTCCTAACCTGTTCCCTACTCCTTTCCCATCTCAGCCCTTATTTTAAGCCTCGTTAAATTTGTTTTCTAAATCTTTTTATTGACTCTTGATTGTAACTGGCACATTTGTTGTTATGTTTTTATGGTCACTATTTTTTAATAGTATTTGATACTGCCTAACTTGATTAATGAATGACTTATCTTTTTGTTATGACTTCTCTTATCTTCTCTAATTTTTTATGTTCATGTAAGTGCAGCCTCAATGGCCATGAATTAACATGTATGCTTATCTATGCTTGGTTTACTGTATAACACTTTGATGATGCCAAAAGAAAGAAGATGTGGTGCATTAGTTCTGCCCAAATGGACGAAGGGTGGTAAGTAGAGATAGGTTTCTCACACTTAGGGGGGAATCTTAGGTGCTCATAGACAGGGGGAATATGTTGGAGATAACAGCGGTATTAGTACCAGGGGGAACTGGTGGAGATCCTTTGTGATGAATGCTTGAGGGCAAGTGTTGCTGAGTAGTGCTGTATGTAGTTTGGATACTTAAAGATGTGCATGTGTTTATCATCATCAAAAAGGGGAAATTTGTTAAGTCATTAGTTTTGATGATTGACAAATTGTATGTTAGGACCTAGTTTCAGAAGAATGTGTGATGACAAAGCTCCAACTACTAAGAAACATGGTTGGGCCTTCACGTCACTGTCACTGTCAACTACACAGTTGGACGAAAATACAAAAGCCGATGGGAAAAGCTGCTGCATTTTTTCTTCAGCCAATGAGACTTTCCTAGGTTTTTTTGTCATATTTATATTTCTCCATCTTCCACAACAAGAAAATCAAGCTTCCAAATACTCACAACAAAATATCTCTCTTGAAGCTCTTGAATCAAAGACTCATTCGCAACAGAGAGTTAATAGCTCGCAAAGTTTTATTTTATTTTTTAGTTGTATTTGAGTCTTTGTACTGTGGTTATAAACGTTGCCCACTGTTTTCATTGTTATTAGAAGATGTTGGTGTTTTTAGTTCCAAACTCCTTGTATTATGTAAAGTTACGTGATGGTGAAGCTAGAGTTAGCTTGTCAACTCAGTTAGAGTTAGTTGGGTGATGTGCAGTAGAGATACTGCAGGTTCTCTTTGTAATAGAGTTATTTCTAGGAGAAAGAAGGATTAGGAGGTTAATCCTTGATGTATTGGAGTTGTATTCAAGTTACTAGAATATTAGTGGAGCTTAGAAATTTTGGAGGCAGGTCGTGGTTTTTCTCCCTTGAACAAACAGTTTCCACGTAAATTGTTGTCTTTTACTTTCTCTTTCTCATACTTTACTATTCAATTTCTTGTTGTTTGAGACTGTTTGGGACCAAGTCCCAAAGTTGGAGGGAAACTCGCGTGAAATCTTCAAATACCTTTGAATCATGGACTATTGTTATTTATTTCTTCTTCTTTCTGTTCTCTTTATCGACTGACGCACTTGGAATTTATAGGAGTAAATAATGAATTTATTTTTCTCAAAATTAGTTATCAGAACTTTCCAAAAATTAGTAGATTAGTTTCTTTCTTTCATAAAAAAAAGTTAGTTAGGAGTAACCCCTATGTGGAGGAATTGGAAAAAGGAAAAATGAAAACAAAGTGAAAAAAGGGGGAGAATCCATAATTAAAAGAAATATTCATATACCAAGTTGGCCAAAGAACAATTTTAAAAGAATGATTGATTTTGTTTGTTCAATGTGTAGAGTCTGCTAAATGAATCTTTCAGTTAATTGAAATTCTTTATTGTTTTCCATCTTCGTTTAATCAATTTCTCAAAAGTATGATAGAGTCACAAAAACAAAATATTCAATACCAAAATTAAATACTTTATATTGGTTAAATGTATATATGGATGAGGAATAAGATTATTGCGCCATCGAACTCTGAATAATATTGGTTATGTTCCATTAACGGTCATATTCAACTTTATTCTTCTTGGTATTTCACTGTCCGTTATGTTTGTTGTCAATGTGTATGGTAACATTTTCTACAAAGCAACTTTACATCAAACTCAGAGGGCAATTTCCAAAAGTACATTGGAGAAAGATTGTATTTAATAATATGGGGCAACCAAGGTGGATTTTCATACTAAGACTTGCTATTCTAGGCAGGTTACCAACGAGAGACAAATTGTTTAAATGGGGTGGTGTGACTAATCAAGCCTGTCTACTTTGTGAGCATGAGAACAAGTCCATAGTACATTTGTTTTTTACATGTGATGTCTTTGCTACTATATGGAAAAAGTAGTGGTCATGGATTGATATTGTACGAGACCCTAAAGAATGGAATGAGGAGATATCTTGGGCTGTTACATATGCCGGAGGAAGTTCCCATAAGGCTGAGGTTTATAAGATGCTACCTGCTGCTACAATTTACCGTGTGGAAAGAGGAATTTTAGAGTTTTCGATAGTAAGAGGTACTCTTCTACGCAAATCATACGACAAATTATACAAGAAGAGCATGTCAAGGCTTCTTTGAAGCATAAGATTGCCACCGGTTACAGGACTACCACTATTATCCTGCTAAATTTGACTAGTTCGCTGTTGTTGCCTTTTATGTCCTCCTAGATTCATGCTTTGATGGTTGTGGGGATGTTATGTCTATCAACTATCTTTTAGCACGGTGTAATGTCTAGTTTGGTAATAAAATGATTTTATTTACAAACAATATTTGTATACCAAAAGTCATCAAATGATACTCCAGAGCTTAAAAATAATTCCTCTAATCTAATTTTATGTATATATGAAAAACAAAGTCCTCTTAAGAATAATTATTTGTTCACTAAAGGAGAAGGTAAAATGATTTTGTCCTGTTCTACTATACTGAGAGCTTATAAAATCATAAGGCATTGCCAACAGACGCTAAGAAGACAATGGAATAATTTTAGTAATTAGAGGTAAAACTAGAAATTAGAATAAGGCATCTAAGGCAAAGACGAAAAATAAAAAAATATATTTGAGGCCTTTCGTGGGACAAGAACTTTTTCTTTATCTCAAAATAGTGCTTAAAGATATTCGTATGACTTTTTAACTTATATACTTCTCCATTGATATGGGATACACGCGCAAAACTCGTGCCGAAAGACTAGTGTGTGTATATATGTGTTTTTTTTGTGCGTGTATATATATATATACACACACTTTTTCTTGCTTATCTTTTTAGCAATCAAAAGGTTCTAAATAGTCTACTTTCTTTCTTCAAAACTTTAAAGAAAAAATGGAAAGAAAAACAATGATTCGTACCAAGCAATTTATCAAAATGGCTAGGAGATGGAAGAAGTTTGCAGCCATGCAGAGGAAGAGAATGTCACTTACAAGAAATGGTAGTGATGCAGACAGTTGTAGTAGTTTTCACCCTCAATAGTCAGAAAACATCATTTTGTAATGTATAAAATTTATCAAACGCGCTTTGCGATTCCCTTGGATTATCTTGAAAATGAGGTCATCAGACAACTTATAATCTTATCCAACGAAGAGTTTGACCTGTCAAGTGCTGCCCCCATTACAGTACTCAGCGATTCATCCTTCATGGACAATATTATTTTGCATATCAAGAAAGGTGTAGCTGCAGGAGATCTTCACAAGGCGTTGCTTCTCTCAATTCCTTCGTGTTGCTGTTCTTCAGACGAGTGCCAAATGAAATGAATAAACAAAATGCAGTTTTGGAGACTTTTGCAATGCAAATAACTTAGAATATTGAAATGGACAACATATACATACATACAGTTGTTCCACCACAATTCAAAAGCATCCACAACAGTAAAAGTTGTTCTAAACCAAATTACCGCAGGGACATACAAGCAAAGCACAATACTTGGAGTAAATATGACAAACTAAATATCTTAACTATCTCAGATTTTATTCGGATAGACATTTGAGACTTGAAAGTTGCCCCCCACAGCAGTTTTGAGTGAATAAAAACTTGGAAGATATCTAGTCGCTACAGTTGCAATATCCTGCTAATGGGGATCATCATAAGAATCTCGCCTTTTGGGTTGTAAGAAAATAGCTGTGAGCCTTTTTTCCCTTGCATCAAGATTTCTTTATCTTTCCAGACTAGGATTGGTAAATATTTATGATAACAAATATCAAGCCCAAAACCAGCCGGCCCCAAACAAGTCAAAATGTGTTCTTTTGTCCAAGATTTGGCTATTCCATACTCTTTCATCCACCATATATCAATATGCCGAAAAATGCTACCACTAGCATCAGTTAAACATGGACAATTCCCCAACTCTACTAGCGTCAAACACAAGGGTGGACATGTAGATGTCTGCAACTCTGCTTGGGTCAAATACTTGAATGGAAATACCAGATCAGGTGGACCTGGCACAGACTTGAGCTTTTCAGTTTCAATATCGAAGGAGTAAATGCTGTCCTTATTGACGGGATCCATCCAAAGAAGAGCTCCATTCACACAAACCTGGCCAAAATCATGCCATACAGGATTTGGAACTTTGCCCAAATTTCTCCATTTCTCATCAACCCCAGGAGTATAAACCTCAAATTCTGATACTTCATGGATCCCCAAACCTTCTAGTCACTGATTTCTCTAGCTTATACTTTCCAGAGACTTCACTAAAGCAAAATCTATAAGCAACACCACAATCACTTTTCTCTAATTAGGGCAACTCAAGTTTGAAATACTCACCCAAAACAGGATTACTAATGTAAACTGAAGTATTTATATCATAAATATTAGTCATCAAACCAATAAATCCATTACATGAACCAATTAACCTCAACATTGGGTAATCCTGAACTGGAATGTCCATTCCCCATTTCACTGGTGTGTTAAACTAGGGATAGCTCAATAAAATAGGTCAGCTACGGAGTCTAGAAAAATAATCATCGCTACACGGATCAAGTTCAAGAAGCTGACTTATACCGTGATCACATGAAAACAGAATGCAAGGAGGAGGTGATCTTGATCTATACATAGTAAGAAATAAAGGGTCAGAAAAAAGATTATACCAGAGTTTGCAAACACGCCTAGACCTTAACATGGACGCGATTGGCAATTTTAAGAAAATTTCCACCATAACCACCCTTGGAAGATCCATAAAGCTGGTTTTTCTATGATTAGGCATGAAGAAGCTTGGTATTGGATTAAAGAAAGTGAAAAGCTTAGAGGTTCTAGGTCTAGGGTTCTTGGCCTTCATCTCTCTCAGTGAACAAACAAGCGTTTTTACCTAACATGTATGTTCGGCAGAAGCAAGAAAATGAGCTTCTGTAGTCAAAGTACTTAACTGTATACACCAAATATATACTCCCTCCGTTTTTGTATTATTTGACCCCATGAAAGTTAGATCCGGAACCTAAACGAACCCCAAAAAGTTAAAAGTGACTGAAATAGGACATGAGTTAAAGTGATACCAAAAAGGCTTCGCGCACTATTTTATAGAGCGCTATGCTTCCTTTTTAAAAGTTAACCCGTTAACTTGAGGGATGCTTAAAATATAGCCTATTTTGTTATCACTTTAACTTTGTTCCATTTTTCGAAACGTGCAATTGCTAGTTTGTTCAACCCACTGTCATAAGTTCTGCAATAGATATATGATACTCAACAAGTGTACGCCATATTGTTATTTACTTATTCGGACTTTCAAAATGTTCTGTTCGTAAATAATTTAGGAAAATCTGATATATTTTCTGGTAAAGGCCATTCGTATCCAAATGTTCAACTTACAACAACCATTTAGAATGTAGTAACAAAGCTCAGTGATTAGTCCAATGGCACACGAATCGGGCTACCATTTTGATTCTTGTTTCTGGTAAAGGTCATTCATGTCCAAATGTACAAATGGATCCCACAAGTTTATCTCTGGCCACAATACCAGAGCTCGCCTTGGGAGATGGAAACACCACCACAGATATGTCAAGATATTTACATTTGTAGTTTCAACTAGCTTATAACTCAGATGTAAACATGTCATAATATCACGATAGGTTGCAAGACAAACTACCTTTAGAGAACAAGTGGTTTAGCAAGTTTTAATGAATTGAGAAGACTTTATATAGCACATATCTGTTAACTTATAAAACCATGGTCTACAATATGATTAGATGGAACTGAAGCAAAGCAGCCTATAGTTTTAAGGAATGATAGAGCACCTTTACAATAGCCTATCTTTCCAATGAAACAGAACTTGTTATCTTTGTAGAACAACAAACATTTCGGTTGCTTCTCTGATCGGAGATATTGGACGCTTAAATTTAGAAATTCAGACAGAAAACGTAGCAAAATAAACTAAGCTGAACATTCCATTTTCTCAAATTGAACTCACAATCATGTAATTTCACAACTCTTTCCGATTCTACTAGGCACGGTATGAAGTTGACCTGCATAGAAGCATGATCTTCAGATTTATTATTTTCCACTGAATGGAGTTGTTGGAGTACGTGCCCTTTCTTTATTTTAGCCTAGCTGTTGCCTATCAATGAAATAGATTGACTAATGTGTTTCAAACTAGCTAAAACAGTACGTAAATAACACAGTGAATTTTCACGTGGAAAACACCCGGATTGAAGAGGTGTAAAAAATCACGACCTATACCTGTAGAGGATTTAACCAAACTCCACTAAAACACATGAGACTCAACAATCAACAAATTACAATACTTTTGTAAACTAGGAATTACAAACTTCTAATTCCTACTTCTACAAAACACAAACCTTTCCAAGGTAAGTGTTCCCAAGTCTTTGAGTTCCCCAACTTGAAGACAATACTCTTAACTTATTTTATACTTCACTGAAACTAGAAATAGATAAACAGTACAACTTAAGAACCAACCAAATACATAAAGTCTAAGACTCCTAAACTCTTAGTAATAGGAACAATTTCAACTATGACTCCTTCAAGCTTTGGGACTTCCAAGATAATTTGTCGATGGATGCTATCTTTTTAAGTTTGTCCATGACTATTAGGATAACTTTCTTTATTTAACAACCACTATCCAAAGAGTTCTTCGTGTCATCAATATTATGTATCTAGTTGGACACTTCAACTCATCAGAGTTTGTTGTTAAGTTAAAGTCCTTCTTCAAGTCAATCTCTTTGTCTCAGTAGGACTCCTTCTTCAACCCACTCTCTTCTATCTTCAAGTGTTGTTTTGTATTCAACTTCTACTTCTTCTTTATCACACATTATCAGCACTTTGATTATATCAGAATTAGTCTTACTTGTCCATTCTTGACTTTAAGCAATCTTGTTTGTATCTCTCAGTGAAACCTTAAACCTTTCTTCCTATGCTTGGACAAACTTGAGTAACATGTTTCATTCATATGTCAGTCATCAAAACTTCATTGATCTAAAAAATTCCCCCTTTTTGATGATGACAAACCACTAACTTTGTACACTCCATTGTATTCCCTAAAACAGTGAGTCAAGAGAAAACACTAGAATGAAATACATTATCCATTAGGTTATAAATATTTACAAAAAATCATCTTCCCTCTTTTGACATCATCAAAAAACTAGTTCAAGATAGAATAAGACTAAAAATATATGTCTAATAATCCATGGCCACTGGGGGTATCACTAAGACAATCAGAACATGAAGGAGAAGACAAAAAATCCATTAAAACATGCAAAGACTAAATTTATCGAGAAAAAGTAGCACTGTATTTGGTTGTATCGAAATCTAATAAAGAGGAAGCCATGGAGTAAGTAGGAAAAAACACTTTTCATAAGAGAGATAGAGTGTGTGTTGATTTTTGGGTGAGGCAATTTGTGGTATATAGGGTGAGCAATTTTGGAAGATGAAACGTAAAGGTGGAGGTGTAATTGTAGTCAAAATAGAAGATGAATGTGAATGTGTTATCCAGATATGATGGGAAGGTTGTGGCAGCCTTATTGAAAAGGGTGAAATCTTGGGATTTGGCGATTACAAGCATAATTAATTGAGGGACCATATGAACTTAGTTGTTTCATCTAGTTGATTTTAGAAAAGATTAATGTAAGATCATACCAGGAAGGTTGTAAAGCATAGCTAAAATTACTTGTATGACCTAGAATCTCTGCACAAATCAATACACAATTTAGTCAATTTGGTCAAAAATTTTGGAATTAGAACATACAACTTAATTTGAAAGACTGAATTACTCAACATTTTTATCTGATGACCTAATCAAGAGTACGGAATTCTAGTCAATCATTTAAGGGAGTTCATGCAATCTTAATCATCCCTAATTCTAATCTATTCTTTACAAAGTGCTCTTTACCCAATGCTTTAGTAAAAATATCAGCAATTTAGTAAAAATCAATGAGTTGTTTCTTAATCCACAACAATTGAACTGCAACAAACACATCCTCAATAGTAGACAAAGCTACTGAGATTTGTTTCTTAGTGTACCAGGTGATTAAATATAATCCAATCTGCATCAAGATATGCTTCATCCACTTTCTTTGGTTCAATCACATACAAAAAGGCTTTGAAACCACACACGCTCCTTAGTCCAACTAGTGTTGATTCCAGAGGTGAGGTTAGTGAGAATATTTTCAATAGGATCATATCCTTGACACTTGTATCCTTTTGGGACCAAACCTTGAGAAATGCTAGGATTACAGTGATTGGTTTGAGCTGGAGTAGTTGTTGGTTCTGTTCCCCATATTAGTGTGCCTTGAGAATCAGTTCCCCCTATTTAGGTGCCACTAGTTCTCTCTTTCAGTGAGCTTCCAAGATGTTCCACTAATGTAATAGGTCGAGCAATATGTTCTTGTACCTATTCTTTAGTCTCATTTTTTTCCTTTTACCACCTCTGCTTTGAACTCTCATAGTTCTGTAGAGATCAATATGGACTAGGCACTTGGTTATGCCGACATGGTTCCTAGGTACTTAGTTGTGCTGACATAGTTCCTAGGCACTTGGTTGCGCTGACATGGTTCATATATTTGAAAGAAGATCTTACTGTAACACCCCGCACTTTCAGGCTAACTACGGTTATAGACTAGAAACCAATGGTTTCCACTTAGATATAATTGTTAATGACACTTCCTTAGTATGTAAATATCCTAAGATATGAATATACACTCTAAAAATACCCTAGCTCAAAAGTTAATTTGAGCACTTTCCTATCAATTGATTTTTAGTTGACAATTTTTCTTGGGTAAACTCCTGCAACTATTTCTCCTATGATATAAAGAATCTTATGGGATACAATATATCAAATAAAATCCCTTCGAGTCTTCTTTCCAACGCCACTGACTATTCGTTAATTTGAGTCCCGAGTAAAAAGTTATGAGTTTTTGAATGAGGCACAGTCCAGGCTAGGCGATAGCCTAGGCACAACCCAGCTGTGACCTAGGCCATAGACTAGGAGCCACCCACTTTGGGGCTAGGCCATGGGCTGGGCGCCATATAACCAATACATAGAGGAGTAGGGGCTCCATTTTTATGTTATCTATGGAAAATAAGGTCCTTTAAAGTCCCATAACAGTCCCTAAACACTTATAGACAAATTACAAACCTTATACACATTATTTTACTCTTCAAAAATCCCCAAATCATCTTCTCTAAACAAAAATGGCAGAATTTACCTTGGGTTAAGACATTTAAGCTTCGGCGGTCTAATTTCTCGATGTTCTCTTCGATTTCTCTCTATCAAAAGGTATGTGGGGCTATCCTAACTCTCATGGTCATAGGTTTTATGATTTATACAAACTTTAAAGATATATATACACATATATGCTATTTATTTTGTTAAATTGTTTCTAGAACATGTATTGTGAAACCAATTTGACGAAATTATATTATTGTTATGGGGTTTTTCCATGAGTTTGATTTATAATCTCGCGCATGTGTGATTTGAGTCCTAAAAGTGATTTATGAATGTGATCTGTGGAATTCCACTCCCCGTGATGAAATTTGTGGACCTTGCATGATACGTATTATGAATTTTCTTCATCCACATGACTTAAGAGCCCCTTTTTAAATCATGTGATTTGTGTATAAGAAATATTGGGGATTCTTTAAGAATGATTATATTTCTCAAGTCAGAAATGACTCCTTATAATTTATGTTGAGAGACGATTCTTATTCTAAAGACTCTTATGTCCTAATGAAGAAATTGCATATGATTAATGAGTTTATTGGACACCGCATGTTTAAGTCTTGAAAAGAGAGTGGTTTGGATGAGTTTGCACAAGTTTTTGAAATATGAACTCTCTTGTTATTTGATAAAATCTTTGGGTGGTCATATGTATGTTTTCAAATGAGAAGGGAACATAAGATGTGGTATGATATGAATGACTTGCTAGTCAGAGTATGATGATACCCTGTTGTGATATGCCTTTAATAGAATGAGAAAGATTAGCTTATAAGAATGAAATTATTTTTTAAGAGGCTTAAAGTAGGCTTAAAGAGTTAGATGGTAATCCGAAAAAAGTACGAGTTGAAAGACTCAATGCTGGAAACCGTGATTTACCGACACAGGATTATGGTACCTTTCTTTGTGATCTTGTGTACCTTGAGTCATGTCGTCCAATATTATGACTATGGTTAGGAGGTATGATTTTTTGGTCTTGTTCACTTTCATGTCATGTTAATTTGATTGGGGATTATAGCACCCTGCTTTGTGATCTTGCGTGTCTCCCTTACGAATACTCCAACCCTTGTGGCAAACTTGGATTGGGGGATTGGCCGCCGAGTAAAGGACAGATCCTATATAGCCCATGGGATATCAGTATTCTAGGTTGTCGGATATCATTATTCTAGGTTGTTCGATCTATCTCAAGAGTAATATAAAAAGTTGAGTTATGATTCCAAGGAAATGTGTTGAAGTTTATTAATTATGGCCATGTACTTTTAAATTGATTTAGGAGACATGCTTTTATGAAATGGTCTAATCTATGTTGTATAAAAATGTATTTTATTTTTGGATTGTTCTTCATGCCAGTACCTTGTGTATTGACCCCTTATATATTAGGTTCTGCGGTATAGTTCCATGGTCAATCACATCAGTGTCACACTTGGGATATGACAGAAATGGGTGAATCATCCATCTTTCGAAAGACATTTACTTATACATTGAGTCTTTTAGTATATGGTCCAGCTGGGGGACTTTGTCCCAATTTAGATAGTTTTTATTAGAGGCTTTATAGACGAGAGTTGAGTATTGTATTGTCATAATTTTCTTGACACATTTTGTATTATAATGATCTCCATTGAATATTATTATATCTTCCACAATCTTATTTATGTATGGATAATGCTTATGATTACATGATAAGGGGTGTCTCGGGCCTTCATGGTTCAGGATGCCCGTCGTGACCAGGTCCTCGGTTTGGGGCGTGAGACTTACCTACCTCCCCCGTACACAAGCACTGCAACTTTTTTTTCATTGAACTTAGTTTGTTCATTTGATTTTGTCTTGCATGTCCAAGTCTTTTTTGCCAAAAGGGGGTCATTTTCAATAACACTTAGACAAGCTAGTCTAGTATCAGGCATGTTCATGATGTCATCCCTATACACATTATTTTATCTCTTTTCAGTGAGCACAATTTCCTTGGAATCTATCCTTTTAACCTGCACACACTAGGTAGATATCTTCCAATTCTCTTAATTCAGATATGCCAATTTTTCTGACACCAGTAATGATACCCTTTTTACCATCACTAAATGATACCCCCCTTTATTTATTTTACAAAGTGAAAGGAACTTTTTGTTATTTTCAACCATGTGTATGTGTCTTGAGCAAGAACTATCCAACTACCAGTTATTCTTGCTTCCTTTTACTCTCACCTGCAAAAGAGAATCTGAGGTCAGATTTAGGAACCCAGACAAGCTTGCATCCTTTCTTATGAGTAAAAAGATGAATCAAGATTCTTCTAGCCCATGGTGGCAACAGGTTGTGTGACTTGTTCCTCTGACTAAATTTGGTTTATATTTTATTGGTCTGAGTTGTGTAGAAGTGAGATCTATTTTCCTGATTTGTACTCCTTGACCTGGTTTTAGAAGCAACTGTACACTTAGTAGTAGGATGTCCGTGATTACCACATATATAGCACAAATCCTGCATGACATTAAAACTTTCATGAAACTCCAATCCAACTCTTTCATTGTGAGTTTTTTCACTCAGTTGATGAAAAATTCTTGAGGAATTTGTCCATCTATCAGTCCTTTGAAGATCAAGTTTTATTTTAGATATTTCTTGGCTTAATCTGTTCACCTTTTATTTTTATCACTGCACTCTTGTTTGATCCTAATCAATTCGAGTTCAATATTTTCCTGTTCCTCACTTTTGACCTTTTTACCCTTTTCAGAAAGAGTCAATTTTAAGATTTTAGATTTTAGTGTCAGATTCGAAGAGTCAAGTCGACTAACATGTTCCTTAAGAGTGTAGTTCTACTTTTCAACGGTGTTCTTAGAAGCTTCTAGATCAATAAAGTCGAACTTGAGACTTGCAAGAATGTTGAATAATTCATCCCTGTCAGGATTTAATTCTTGAAAATCATCAACTAGAGCACTCATTATGGAAACAAGTTTCTTTTAAGAAAATAAATGCAATTTTTCTTTGAGCTTAAGGAATCTTACCTTAGAAGTGCCATCTTCTTCTTTCAAGTCTGAATCTCCAATGGCCATGAATGTAGTTTCATCAATCTCCTCATCATCTAATTCTTCTGAGTAAGAACCCCAAGTTGATACCATAGTAAATACCTCCCTTTTCTTAGCCTTTATTTTAAATTCTTTCTTAGATCTTTCCTTTTCTAATAACCCTGCAGGTCATTTTCCATATTCCCACTTATTTTCACCATTAGAGCTTTTCTATAGTTGCCCAAAGTCATTTATGACTTTTTGGCACAAATAGTTTGGTTACCGGGTAGTTTGTTGGTTTTTAGAATCAATTTCCCATTTAGCGGTCTTCGTCGATTTCAAATGGCTGCTGAGCAAAAACTTTAGTAAAATAATATTGGATGCAAATTTTGACTACGCCAGCAGCTAAGTAATATCAATTTTAGGATAAGTAGATCCTTGGTTAGGATCTCACAACACCTGAGCTCATTTTGACCCATTAGTCAAAAAGTTAAAAATCTGAATATATGAGTACGGGAACCACAAGCGACCTAAATGACCTTGGCTGGAAAATCTAACTTTACCAATTTGTTTGAAATGTTGTATTTAGAGGGGTTACATGGTTTGTTTGCGAAAAACAGAGTCCGAATGAGCCCGAGAGGTGAAAAATTAGTTTTGACCTTGCGTGTCAATCTAAACTCATATAAAAGGGTCTTTTGGCCGATTTTTGAGGTAATCTTCAGAATTTTGAAAACCCTAGCAGCCATAAATATTTGTTGACAAAAAAATGAGTCTTGTGGATTGATTAGATGCTTAGAAACTTGTGTAATCAATATTTTTTCTTTAAATCTATGGTAAGAATTCCTTTAATTTGATATTGATTACATGGTTTCTTGACTAAAACTCCCAAATCATTGTGGGTCAATTGTATCACCAAAATTGAGTGATTGAATCAAATTACTTGAGGGTTTTAATTCCCTAAAGATAATTAGGCTATGGGTTGGTCTTGGAAACTCCTTTCCAAGGGTGAAACCCAATTAGGGTTTTTGTGTCCATTTGAAACCCATGGCACAATGGTGATATAATAGGTATTTTAATTCTTGTCGTAACGCTTAGATTGTATTACTTTAGCATTGTTTGTGGAAGAATAATCTTCTCGGGAAGGAAAGAAAAAACTCATTGGTTCATGATTTCCTTAGATTCAAGGTAGGTTAGGCTTACCAGTAGTCTAGATTGAGCTTGTTTGTAATATAATCATTGATATCTTGCAAGATTGGGTGGGGAATTTAGACGATAGTTGATTAAATGGTGAACTTTGCATTTATTAATTGCTATAGGTGATGTATTTGTAAGGTATGATATATGACCCTTAGTCTAGGATCTTGGTTAGCTTAATTGTGGTCTCATGACTTGTGTGACAACACTATAGTTGTTCTAAGTAGACATGAATGGCATACTTCTATATCCTTATGAGTGTATTGACTTATATAATGCCTAGATAGGAGATGACCTTGGTGTTAGGTTGACTTAGGAAGGATTCTTGAAGAGACTTTCACTATGGACCTAGAAAGGATTGGTAAGACCTTATGGTGAGGTATGGATGACCTAGTTTAATTCCAGGTAGAAGCTAGACTTGTGTTAGTAATTTTGGCATTCTCAGGATTTAGAAGTGGGACTTGACCCACCTTAAGCTCAGACTAAGTAAATGCTTAACGACATAGATACGTGGTTATTATCTAAACTATT
Organism: Capsicum pubescens; assembly: GCA_030864215.1. Taxonomy (NCBI): domain Eukaryota; kingdom Viridiplantae; phylum Streptophyta; class Magnoliopsida; order Solanales; family Solanaceae; genus Capsicum; species Capsicum pubescens. Next base: position 375,075,520 of record CM061548.1, read on the forward strand.
TGTCTACAGGAGTTGTGATGGTTGAACTCGATTATCGAATTATCTTGTGATCATGACTTGAATAATCTTGTTAAGTGACTATTGTGTATGCCTTTTAAATACTCATGCTCATGTTGATGCTCATATTACATGCGAAGCTTATTAGTAAGGTAAAATAGTAAGTGTTATCCCACATCCCTACTTCTTTATATATTGTGAGCTTTTGTGTATGCTTATTGGTTTGGCTAGGCATGTAGATGTATGTTGTGTATCTGGAGAAAAATGTGATGTAGACACCTAATTTTAGACCCTTCCGAAGTTCAATTTTATCCATTTTTAGCTCACCTTATCACGCACCATCACCCGTGTAATTATACCCCAAAAAAATACAAAAAAAATAACCAACCCACTAACAAACCTAATCCTCAATTATTCATTTGGTAAAAAAATTAACCACTCCTCCCATCAATTTTGGACAACACATCACCACCCCACACCTTACAATACCTCACCCCTACCCCAAATACTCCCACCTATTCACGTGTTTCTCACAAGGAAATACACACACTAACATATTCTCTCTGATTAACAACAAAAATAAAGAGGGGTTTCCACAGGAATAACAATATTCATTATTTAGCACACACCCCACCGGATTCCATATATACAATAGACACAACACATAAGGGGGGTATTCTTCCTCATTGACAGAAAAGAGCAATACACGAGCTCTCTTCTCTTCTACACACCAATCATTCTTCTCCACTGATCTTCATCGACACACCCATACCCTCATCCGTTACACCCACTCACAGAAACCTCAGTATTTTCACTCATCAATTATCCATCGTCACTCTAACACTCTTGAGAATACATACACAGTGAAAGGAACAGAGGGAGACGGGAGGAAAAGGAAGGAGCTCTCCATCTTTTGGTTTTCTTCTATGCCCCACACACATAGAGAGAAACACGTCTTATACTCCCCCACCCATCTCATACCCGTCACTCTCAAATACATACTGATATTCATTCACACACACCTTACAGACGCAAAAACCAAAAAAGGAGTGAATCATTGGAAAGTGTTGCCACCGGATTTGTGTTTAGTTTCGTTATCACCAAGATCATCCGAGCTCCAGAGAGTTCAAATCTCACCGGAACAGTAAAGCTGTCATCTAATAAATAACACCCAACCCATTTTCCATCTATTCCGACGAGATTCGACCAAAATACGATCGAAACAGTGAAATGTTTGTTCTGTTATTGTTGTGAAATCAGATTTGGTTTTGGGTTTATTCAATTTATGATTTCGAGTATTGAGGTCGGAATGGGTTCGTATTGAGATTTTGTTCGAGTTTTCCCTTTTTAATTGAATAACACAGTTTGAAAAGCTCAATTTCAGGTCCAATTCTTCATCTCTTCTCTTTATTTTGATGACGTGATTTGGTGATTTTGTGTTGGTTAATTGCTATTTTTTTATTTTTTCGATGTTATGATTAGTGCTTGACGATGTGATTTCGGGAATACGAGGAGCTACCTTGAGTAATTTTGAAGGTGTGATTGATAAAAATTAAGTTGAGGGCGGAAATCAAAAAATTGATAAAAGTGAATATTATGGTATTTTGATTCATTGTTGATGTTGAACATGATATATCCCCGAGATGGCAGGCAAGCACTATGCTCGGGTAGGCAAAATTTGGAATTGGTGGATTGTTGGAATGTTTGGAATATTTGTTGAATATTTTGTTTACCGTATTTGAAAAGTGTATTCATTTATCCGGGAGATGCCTCGAGGTCTTTTGTACTTATTTACCGGGGAATACCCCGACATATTATGTACGAAAAGAAGGTTCGTGATGAAGTCCCGAGGCATCGGGTAAAGCAGCGAAGTTTATCATAGGACTAGTGTAGGTCAGAATAGGATTTATTTTCCGCAGTTTTTTTATTTTGGACTGTATAATTGGACTGAACATTGTATTTTTGATTTGATTTGTTTCGTGTGTTTGATTGATTATTTTATGTGGATTTATACATTTGTAATGTTGAATTAGTCGATACCCTCCATCAAGCGACCGTGGTCGAACCACGGGATCGAGGGGTGCCTAACCCTTTCCCCTCGGTCAACAAAATTCCTTAACCGGAATATCTGTTCGCAAACCAGTTTTAAAGAGTCAAATCATTTTTGAAAAGGATTTTCCAAAGGTGACTTGGCAATCCCGATTTATGCCAAATGGCTACTCTGAATTTAATTAAAAATGAATACTTTTTCAAAAAAAAAATTATCTTCATTTTGTCACTTTAAATAAAAACCCTTTCGAACCTTAAATTTAATCCTTTCGGGTTAAAAAAGGGGTGTGACAGCTCTGGCGACTCTGCTGGAGACTTTACAGAATTCGAGATTATTGTGGAGTTGTATCGATTTAGTTTGGCACTATAGGCGTATAGACATTTTGTTTGTGTTGTTTTGTGTTATTGTATTATCACTATTGAGTGCCTACGTGCTCTTTGTTTATAGTTTTTATTTTATGTGTTACCTCTTTATATCGTGCATCATGTGCATAACCCGAGTCATTCTTTTAGCAACAAGTCCGTAGTACACACGTTGTACACGACCTCTAGTTGAGTTACCCTTATTTTAGGGGGGGAGCTGTCGGTGTTATGGAGTAGGTGGAAAGGAAAGCAGCCACTATCGACCATACGCTCCCCCGAACAACCTTGTTAGTGAACCCTTACGTAGGTCAGCCTTTAGGTCATGCTTATGTGCATCATATTGAAGACCTAGCGAGTCCAACTTGGTCCTTTGTAGGAGACTCACCTCTAAAACATCCCTATGTGCTAATTGTTGCATTTCTGAGGGTAACGTGGTCATTTGACAGATTGATTTGGGGAAAACTTGTGTAGAAGTATAGTGAAAAAAAAGGTGAAAAGAAAAGTGAGTCAAAAAGAAAAAAAAAGAGTTTTGTAGTTTTAGAGTTCTTTATGGCTTTTGTTTTTCACAATTCAAAAATTCAAAAATATTTCTTTATTTTCTGCACTCATTTGTTCAAAAACCAAAACATCAAAAAAATTTCTCACTTTGTATCCTTTAGCATTCATTCATAATTCAAAATTTTCAAAAAAAAAAATTTAGCAGCTTTTATAAAAGATAATGCAAAAAATGGTAGAAATTTGTACATTTCATGTAATGAAAATACCAAAAAGATTTTCTCTTTCATAATAATTGGTGTCATTTTTATTTGAAGTGTCAAGTTGAAAACTCTAAAAAAGATTTTATTGACATTTTTCATCTTAGTCTTTGGTCGTGTCTCTCAAGTTTGGTGTAGTTTGTTAATTAATCCTTAATTTTCCAATCTCGACGAACTACGCACCCCTGATTCTCCACTTTCGGGAGTGAGATACGCAGGCAGCCCTATTGTTGGTTCGGGGATCTTATTTGAAAAATTCACAAAATATTTTCTTCACTCTTCATTTAGAGTAGGTGTTTCATGTACATCTTTAAAAGAAAACAAAAAAAAAATATATTTCCTTTTAATAGGTTCAAGTTTCATTTTCGTATGAAATTTAAAATCGAAAATCCAAAAATATTTTCTTCGGTAATCATAGATTTCATTTTGTACATGAATCTGAAAAAATTCAAAGATTTTCCTCACTCTTCATTTAGAGTAGATGTTTCATGTACATCTTTAAAAGAAAACGACAAAAAAAGGATTTTTCCTTTAATAGGTTCAAGTTTCATGTTCATATGAAATTCAAAATCCAAAACCCAAAAACTTTCTTTGGTAATCATAGATTTCACTTTGTATAGGGATGTTAAATCTGAAAAATTCAAAAACATTTTTGTCAATTCTTTTGACAAATTGTTATTTTCTTTTCTTCTTAAAGTTTCGAGAAAAAGAAAAAAAAAGAAAACAAAGAGTTCAATTGGACGTTTTGGCAATACTTCAAGAACTACGCACACCTGATTCTCCCCTCTCGGGGGTGAGATACGTAGGCGCCCTTTATGGGTTCGGTGATCTTTTTTTTTAAAAAAAGAGGTTTTGAAAGAGGTTGAATTCTAACATATTTTTTGCCTCTTGTTCAGTTAGTTTAAGGTGATTGGTTTGTGGCTTCCTGGTTGGTCCTCCATATCACACTAAATCCAAGGAAGGTTTAGTTGTGTCCAACAAGGATATAGAGAGTGGCACCATGGATGAAACAAAGATTCCGGAAATTAAGAGTTTAAAGGATGAGAATTTGAGACTGAGACAATAAATGATGGAAATATATCGAGCTTGGGCTAGTGGGATGCCTCTCCCCCCATTCCCCACTTTTGACCCTGCAAATACCTTGAGTCTTCCACCAAAATCGCAATGTCAGTTTCCTACTATTGTTGATGCACCACAGGATGCCTCATAATCCATTCCACGTTAAATGAACCTCAATATTTCCACCACTCTTTCTTTAGCTCCTCAGTATAAGTCTACCACATTCACAACATCACATATTGTTTGTGCTTTTGTTGCTCAACCTTCTACTAAGACTTCCACTTTGTCTATAAGTCCAATGATTGTGCTTCCCGATCCACTAGTTAATTCACGTTCAATACTCTTGATTATCATTTTTATACTCTTGAGCCTACTGTTAAATTAAGTGGACCACCAAAATTTCTTACTAAGAGGCCTAGCATGCTAGAAGAGTTAGAGAAAGTGGTTAGGAAAGTTAAGAGTTTAGAAAATAATATGAAAAATTCTCGTGGACTTATGGGCTATGAAGATGTTTCATATAAAAACTGGGGCATGTCTTCAAGTGTTAACCTTCCTCCCAGCTTTGAGACATAAAAATTTGGGGAGCCTGATGGACAAAAGGATTCTGTGAAACATTTGGGATGACACTACAATCAACCAAGGGAAACTGAAGTAAAGAAGAAGGAAATCGCACCTATTGTCATGCCAGGGACAAAGAAGAGTTTGAGAGGTCCAACCACCAATACTGTCAGCCTCAATCCCGATCTTACATATTAGATCAACATAACCAATTGCAACAAGTTTTCTTTCCCCAAAATCCAAGAAATCCCTTTCCACTTCCTCAACATCCTTTGAACAATGCATAATTGTATTCTCATCCATCTTTTTATCCATAATGGCCTGAACCTATCCCTCAACATCGTTCTCGACCCCCAAAAATTTACCAAGGAACCTCTAAATTCAAGTTTCATCCGAGGTTAGAGTTCGCAAAGAGGAGGAAGGAAAAATATAATTTCACTTCTATTGGGGAATCCTATGCCAATATATTCCAGAGATTGGTACAGCAGGGCATGATCACTCCTCTCCTTGGGTACACTCCTGACACATATTCAAGAAGTTTTAATCCTAATGTATGATGTGCATATCATTCTAATGTTCAGGGTCACAGTGTTGATGATTGTCGTTCTTTGAAAAGAGAAATTGAAAAAATGATTCAAGATGGATCAATTATGGTGTAGAACATTGACAGTGAGGGAAGCTCTAGTCAAGTTGATATGCAAACCAATGGCTAAGTTGTCAGGATGAGCATTTGAGAAGTTACCTCTCTCCCTACTAGGAACAGGTCTGGTAGTTTATTTTGGTTCCTTTTCTATTTTTCAAATTATTTCAGGGTTGTAGTTCGGGATCTATCTTGTTTTGTCCTTTTATCATTTAGGTTCAAACCCTTCTATCTTTTATTTCAACTAAATGAATTGTCTATTTTCCTTTGTTTTTAAAATATGTGTTATTTGTTTGTTTTCTTTATACAGTACATTTTATGTTGACTCTAGTGATATGACATGCTTGCGAAATTTTCAGTGAGATCTTAAAATCTAATTTAACCATGGAATATTGGATCAGAGCGCTAAAGTTAGGAGAAACATCTAAGAAAATAGTAGAGTGTTGAGACATTTGGTGACAAGTTCAAGCCTTCTTTGAAAATTAAGGCTATTTATTTTGAGAATCACAAGAATAGCTTGGTCATCAATTGAAAGACATGTCTCAATTAGGTCAAACAGTGTCTGCGTGATCTATCTAGAGGAACAGAAAGAAAATCAACTCCACGAAAGCATGAGTCATTCAAAGTGAGGGATGTACAACAGATGCGGAGTTGTATGTTTGAAAAGTATAGAAAAAGAGGTGACACACATACTCGGGGCAAGTTAGTGATGTAAAACATGTCATAAGTGATGTTGATCGTGCACCTTCACATTGCATTCTATGTACTAGTATTTTCAAGGATTGATATGACGAAGGCATTTTATTCTGCTATCCAAATATTGTGTCATCCTTTGTTTACCCCATTTGAGCCTTAGTGTTATTTTCTTTCATACCCCTCTTTTGGAATCAAGACAAAGCCAGCAAAGCTCAAAAGAAAAGTATCGAGCAATAGAATAGAGTCAGAAAGTTTCAAAAAAAAAGAGAAAGAGAGAAATATGTGTCCACGAAGATAGAAAAGAGTGTCAAGAAATTAGAGTAAGAAAAATCACAAAAAAAAAGAAAAAGAAGAGGAAAATATATCCAAAAAGAAAGTAAAGAGAAAAGTGTCGAGAAAAAATAGTCATAAAGTTTCAAAGAAAAAAAAGTCAACAAAAGAAAAAATTAGAATCAAGCAAAAGAACAAGCTGCCAGAATTACGCATGACCTGATTCTCCTCTCTCGAGGGTGAGATACATAGGCTTCCCTACTCAGGGCTCGGTCCAACTAAATAAAAAATGTAGAATTGCCCGGTCAAAATAAACTGGGGCATGAGTTAATAATCATTGTTTGAGTCAATTCCAAAAGTTCTAAGTCCTACCCCACTTCGAGTATTTTTTGGGCCTCATGTCATCCTTTTTTTTCAAACTTATCCAAAAGCCAAGTTATAACCAAAGAAAGTCCTTTAGATCAATCTTTGATAATGTTAAGGCTAAGCATGCAATGGATATGATGATGTATTTTGGGGTACTACTTGTCTTCCTAAGCATAAGAAATCAGGGAAGAAATATAAATGAGAGAGTCTTATTGGTTAAAAACCCTGCGGGCACCATAAGATGATGGTAAATTGATAGAGATAAAATGAGAGAGTCTTATTAGTAAAAACCCTCACGGGCACTGTAAGTTGAGAGAAATGAAAAAAAGAGAATCTTATTGGTTAAAAACCCTCTCGGATACCATAAGGAAATGGTGAGGTGATAAAAAAAATGAGAGAAGCTTGTTGGCGAAAAACCTTCAAGGCGCCACTAGAAGAATAGGGTCTTAAATGCAGTTGACCTAAGGAAGAAACTCAGTTTCAAGGCCATTAACTCAAAAATAATAGGTAGAAAGTTTGGATGAAAGTATCAATATACTTAATGCAAAATGCATGGCATAATCATTAGTGTTGACTATCATTTTTAGATGAATTTTTTATTTCTTTGTTTCAAAAGGGGACATTCATTGTCTTTTCTTTCTTCTTTTTATTTTTATTTTATCTTTCTTGAGTCAGTTATCAAAACAAAAAATGTCATTCTTTTTTTTTCTTTTATTGTCTTTGAGTCAAGTCTATGTCAAAAAAAGTGAGAAAAGATTTCAAAACTGGCTACCAGCTTCTTCAATTGTACAAAGCAAGGCAGAAAGGCCAATGCATGAAAGAGACATGATTGTGAGCCAAAATGAGGCAAACAGAAAGTTTTGTCAACAAATAAGTCCGGGAACTCATGAATTACCAAGGTTCTAATGGGTCTATCTGAGGAGCATGGCAAATCAAAGATACTGTATTTATTTCAAAGTCACTCTTAATAATCTGAGTTTGGGTTAATGATGCATCAAGTCAATGATATATGTAATGGTTGGAAGCAAAGTTAAATGTGATGACGTCAAGATCATTTGCCATAAAATCCAAAGCCACAAAACATCTACTATGTTCTTAAAATCACAACCTTTCTTTGCACGAAACAGGAACACATGTTTTCTTCAAATCAAGGATTTCAAAGCCTAAACATCAAGGCTCATTATTTCTTGCTTTTCCAAATGCAGGAAGCGATGTTGCTGCACAGTTTTGATAATTAAATCATGGTAAAAATTCATCATCTTATATCCCATGGAGACACACTTCCTTGTCAAGGGATTTCAGTTTTTATTTGTTGGGTGATACACTTCTTAAATTGAACCTTCACTCCTAGAAGACGTACCTTCTAATCGAGTCATTCCATTTGACTCTTAGAAGATGTACCTTTTAGTCGATTCATCCCCCATGATTCCTATAAGATGTACCTTTTAGTCGAGTAATTTCCCTTGACCCCTAGAAGACGTACCTTTAGTCGAGTCATTTCCCTTGACCCCTAGAAGACGTACCTTTTAGTCGAATCATTCCCTTTGATTCCTATAAGACGTATATTTTAGTCGAGTAATTACCTTTGATTCCTATAAGACGTACATTTTAGTCAAGTCATTCCCTTTTTTCTATAAGACGTACCTTTTAGTCGAGTCATTCCCTTTGATTCCTAGAAGACGTACCTTTTAGCCGAGTCATTTCCCTTGACCCCTAGAAGACGTACCTTTTAGTTGAGTCATTCCCTTTGATTAGTATAAGATGTATCCTTTAGTCGAGTCATTCCCTTTGATTCCTATAAGACGTACCTTTTTGCCGAGTCATTTCCCTTGACCCCTAGAAGACGTAGCTTTTTGTTGAGTCATCCCCCTTGATTCCTATAAGACGTACCTTTTAGTCGAGTAATCTCCCTTGATTCTTATAATACGTACCTTTTAGTCAAGTTATCCCCCTTGATTCCTATAAGACGTACCTTTTAGTCGAATCATCCCCCTTGATTCCTATAAGACGTACCTTTTAGTCGAGTCATCCCCCTTGATTCCTATAATGATGTGAGTTTCACAAAATTCCTTTAATGATAAACTGGGGAATAATTTAGTTTTTGTTGTTTGGAACTTCACTTTTCTAGCAAATGATCTCTTTATATAATCTTTGTTTCAGATAATTTTCTTTTTAGTTTTGATGTGATTTCAGGAGCCCGCTTGAAGAACAGGGCGAATAAATGAAAAGTCAAGAAATATGGTGAAGAAGTTGAAAGTCAAGTAACAAGGTGAAGAAACTGAAAGTCAATAGATTGAAAAAATAGCAAGTCAGGAGCCCGCCTGGAGAATTGGGTGATGATGTTGAAAATCAAGCAGTAAGTTGAAGAAATTACAAGTCAAGAACCCGCCTGAAGAATAGGGTGATGAAAATCAAATAAAAGAGAAGCTGCATAGATATGATTTTGTAATTTCATTTATGTATTGACTTGTAATTTTCATTTTGATGTAATAACAGAGCCGCAGATCGGAACCTCGATGGAACCTCACTCGAATCTCCAACTCTGTATAGTCCTTATCCTTCAATCCTTTGAGATATTTGTAACTTCATTGCCTCATAACATGGGTAGGTTAGATTTCTTAAGTCATGACTTGGTGTCCCTCCTTCCTTCTATTTCATTTTTTTAATAATTGTCGGGACAAAATTTTGTCTCGGTGTCTACTTTTTTTGTCTGAAAACACTCTGTGTTTACACCCAAAAAGGGGTATGAGGTAGAAACCTAATTTTGTCCCTCCCAAAGTTCAATTTTATCCATTTTAATCTCGCCTTATCACGCACCCTCACCCGTGTAATTATAACCCACAAAAATACAAAAAAAATAACAAACCCACTAACAAACCTAATCATCAATTATTCTTTTGGTAACAAACTTAACCACTCCTCCTCTAAATTTTGGACAACAAATCACCACCCCACACCTTACCCAACCTCACCCCTACCCCAAATACTCTCACCGATTCACGTGTTTCTCAGAGAAAAATACACACACTAATATATTCACACTGATTAACAAAAAAATAAATAGGGGGGAACAGGAATAACAATATTCATTATTTAACACACGCCCCACAGGATTCCATATATACAATAGACACAACACAGAAGGGGGGTCCTCTTCCTCATTGAAAGAAGAGAGCAATACCCAAGCTCTCTTCTCTTCTACATACCAATAATTCTTCTCCACTAATCTTTATCGACACACCCATACTCTCATCCATTACACCCACTCACAGAAACCTCAGTATTAGCACTCATCAATTATCTATCATCACTCCCACACTCTTGAGAATACATACACAGTGAAAGGAACAAAGGGAGACAGGATAAAAAGAAATGAGCTCTCCATCTTTTGGTTTTCTTCTTCGCCACACATACACAAAGAGAGAAACACGGCTTATACTTCTCCACCCATCTCACACCCGTCACTCTCAAAGACACACTGATATTCATTCACACACACCTCAAAGACGCAAAAACTAACACACACGCATACGAGCTAATCTGAAAAGGAGTGAATCGTTGGAAACAGTGCTGCCATCGGATTTGTGTTTTGTTTCATTATCACCAAGGTCATCAGAACTCCACTGAGTTCAAATCTCTCCAGAACAGTAAAGCCCTCATCTAATCAATAACACCTAACAAGTTTTCCATCTATTCCAATGAGATCCGACCAAAATACGATCAGAACAGAGAACGGTTTATTCTATTTTTGCTTGGAAATTAGTTTTGGTTTTGGGTTTATTCAATTTATGAGTTCGAGTATTGAGGTCAGATTGGGTTCGTATTGAGATTTTGTTCGAGTTTTCCAAGCGCGGACTCTTTTTAATTGAATAACACAGTTTGAAAGCCTCAATTTCAGGACAAATTCTTCATCTCTTCTCTTTATTTTGATAACGTGAGTTGGTGATTTTGTGTTGGGTAATTTAAATTTGTTTGATTTTGTTGATGTTATGATTATGTGCTTGATGATGTGATTTCGGTAATATGAGGAGCTAATTTGAGTAATTTTGATGGTGTGATTGATAAAAATGAAGTTGGGGGCGGAAATAAAAAAATTGATAAAAGTGAATATTATGGTGTTTTGATTCATTGTTGATGTTGAATGTGATATATCGCCGAGTGGGTAGGCAAGCACTAGGCTTGGGTTGGCAAAATTTGGAATTGGTGGATTGTTGGAATGTTTGGAATATTTGTTGAATGTTTTGTTTACCACATTTAAAAAGTGTATTCATTTATCCGGGGGATGCCTCGAGGTCTTTTGTACTTATTTATAGGGGAATTCCCCGACGTATTATGTACGCAAAGAAGGATCATGATGAAGGCCCAAGGCATCGGGTAAAGCAACAAAGTTTAGCTTAGGACTAGTGTAGGTCAGAATATGATTTATTTTCCATAATTATTTTATTTTGGACTGTATAATTGGACTGAACATTGTATTTTGGATTTGTTTTGTTTTGTGTGTTTGATTGATTGTTTTATGTGGGATAATACATTTGTAATGTCGAATTAGCCGATACGCTCCACCAAGCGACCGTGGTCGAACCACGGGATCGAAGGGTGCCTAACACCTTCCTTTTGGTCAATAGAATTCCTTAACTGAAATCTCTATTCGCAAACCAATTTTAAAGAGTCAAATCATTTTTGAAAAGGATTTTCCAAAGGTGATTTGGCACACCAGATTTATGCCAAGTGGCGACTCTGAATTTAATTAAAAATGAATCATTTTAAAAAAAAAAATTATCTTCATTTTGTCACATTAAATAAAAAACCTTTCGAACCTTAAATTTAATCTTTTCGGGTTAAAAAAGAGGCGTGACATGTGATATTATAATGATTCTGGTTCGAGTCACGACGACTATTTGATATTATGATGATGCCCGATGAATCTGGAGGAATATATGATATTATGATGATGCCCGATTCGAGTCTAGAGGAATATGTGATATTATGATGATGCCCGGTGAATCCGAAGGAATAAGTGATATTAAGACGATGCCCAGTTCGAGTCCGGAGGAATGTGTGATATTATGATGATGCCTGATGAATCCAAAGGAATACGTGATATTATGATGATGCTCGATTCAAGTCTGGAGAAATGTATGATGTTATGATGATACCCGATGAATATGGAGGAATATGTTGATATTGTGATGATTCTCAGTGAATCCGGGAGAAGTAAGAACATTATATTTCCGTGTGGGGCTATTTTACTTATATGCATTGATATTTGTAAGGTCGGTCCATGTGGGGACAACCGCCTATGTGCTTTATGAGTTCTCTCTTGGTAACTTCTTATTTGTTTCTTGTTCTAAATCACTATATAAGAGGTGTGACCCTTGTTGATGCTAAATTAGCTACTAGAGGAAATTTATGCCTAATTTTGAGTTAAGACTTAGCGTTATATGTAAACTTGCATAAAAATTCAAGGGATAACCTATTATATATACTTGACGTGAATAAGAGGTTATATTATAAAATCTTGCCTAGTAAAATGTCTTATGTGATAACTAGCTACTTCTAAAATATATAATTATTATTTGAAACCTAGAAACCTTGTAAACTAGTTGGTGGACTTTACTTGATTAAAATTGGAAACTAGTTCTTAAGGTTGTGACATGCTTAGTGATAATGGATCTAGTATTGTGTGATGGTTGGTTAAATTACCTCCTAACATGTGAAGTTGAGATGTCTTAGTTTATAACTCATGTCATGATGATGCTAGTTAAAGAATGGCCTTATGATAGTTGAATAACCTATACTATGGGTGTCTTGTAGTTTTTCCCAACTTGATAACTTGTAATTTTAAGACTTGAAATCTTTTGTCTTTTGGAAAAATAAGGTTAATTAGTATGGACCTCACGGTATTTATCAATGAATTATATAATTAATGATTACATACCGATGTTATGACAATGTTGCTTTCTTTATGTTGAATTACGGTATGGGTATTTTGAAGTGGATTTCGATAATGAGACATGGAGGGGTTGTGCTACTCACAGTTTTAGTAAATTGATGGTGTAGTTATGATTTATTGTATTATTGGTCGTATTCTTTGTGTTCTCTCCAGTGGTATAGGATGCCGTAATAAGTTCTTTGTTGTTCTCTCTTTTGTGTACTTCCCGGTGGTATGGGACATCATGGTAAGTTCTTAGGTTTATGTTCTAAAGATGGTTGATGATGATTATGGAAAGTATATGCTTTATGATTGTGTATATGGCTTTATGTTTTTGAAATGATACTCAATTGTTATGGAGATTTTGGGGTATATTGAGATAGTATGTCATGTTATTGCTTTAGTAGTATATATGTTGTTACAGTGGTATAAAAGCAGATTTAGGTTCGATACTCTATCTTGATTTTAAGATCATTGTCTTACTTTATATCGTCTTTACATTATATGTTAGCTAAGTCGGCCGATGATGCCTACTGAGTACCCATGTTTTGGTACTCATACTACACTTCTGTACCTTTTTTGTGCAGACCCAGGTTCTAGTTGCTGTCGTTGAGATAGTTTGTGCGAGTTGACTATGTGATCTCTTGGAGATCGAGTTACCCTCTTTCCCCTCTATCCTTATTTGTCTTTTGTTTTTGAGACAAATGTATTAGATTATTTAAGGCATTTTTTATTCTGAGATTGAAAATTCCTCTTGTCAAGTTTAGACGCTCTAGTATTAATACTATCAGGTTGTGGAATTTGTGTTTGAATATCGGTTGTCCTTAGTTGTGAAATATTATTTTTATATGTTGTGTTCACATATAGGGTCCAAGTTCTACATTCTTACCAAGGTAACCCATTGCAATAGCTCCTGGTTTCGGTATTGGCTTACCTACCAGTGGGATGTGGTAGGTTCCATTATGACTCAAAAATCGGGTAGTAAAAAAATTGGTATCAAAGCCTAGGTTTCACCGATTTTATTAATATAGGAGAAAGTGTCTAGTAGACTCCTTTGGATCGGAACATTGACGTTTGTTTCCTATATTCTAGAGACTATGTGACATTCTTAGGAGTCCTTAATTTTTTTCATTCATATCGTGCTAAGAGTTTGAGTTGATTTGTAGTATATTTTCAATAACTCAAAATTGGTCACGGAGGTTGATTGGGATCTTAATTATCATCTAGTATCATGATTATTTCCAAGATTAAGGTAAGAATTTCTTAAATTCATGCCTGAATTTCTTCGTTTGGACCCAAAACCCCAAGTTTTCTTAGGGCTTGATTTTATCCCAAAGTAAGCTTAGTTTTCACCCATTCTCTGAGGGTTATGATTCCTTGCTCACATGTGAACATTGGGTTGTCCTTGGAAACTTATTTTTTGTATGTGGGAACCGCTTGGGGTTTTGGTGTCGTTTTTGGACCCGGAGCACAATAGTGCAATATACGTATCATTAGACTCTTATTAATGAGTAGATTATGTTTTTGATACTGTGATGGCATTTTGAGGATTGTAAAGTGAAGACGATCATGTGGTGCATGAAGTGAGGTTTTGTGGTTTGGCCTTAACGTAGGCTTCTGTCTACTTTTCTTCATAGATTATGTGTGATATATGTTGCATGTGAATATGGATGTTAGTATTTATTATTAGTAGGATATCTTGACCTTGATTGTTGATGTTTATGGAATAGATGAGGGTTTTTGACCCGTAAGATGGCCTGCGTATGACCCTTTTGTATCCTATTGCCTTCCCTCTTTAGTTTAGATTAGTTATAGCATAGATATGATATAATACTATGTTTGGAATATGGTTTTAGCATTTGAAGCATGATCTGTATATTTATCCTTATTGGGATAGTATGGTAGTCTTGAAACCTTTAGTTGGGTAGAGTTGACTTTAGTGCCCATTCCTCTAATCAAGTTGCTATCTTAGGCTTGAATATGGCTTACTTGATATCTATATGATAAACTAGATACCTTAACCTAGTTTGGAGTATAGTATGCCTAATATGGAAAATTTGGATTAGAAGTGTGATCATTCGGCCCACTTAAGCCTAAGCTTGTGTTAAGTCCTGTGGACTTAGTTGTGTATAATAGACATAGATGAGGCTAGTAAACCTTAGAATTAGGTTACTTCATAACTTGGTAACTTCTCTTGATGTTCCCGAATTGTGGCTTTTGAGTTATCGTTATGATACTCCTTGTGAAAGTGATATTGCGCATTTAGAGATGATGTTCCTCCTAGATAAGTTTTGTTGCTTATAGAGATGTTATTTTCTCTTAGACTTGATGATTGGACTATAGATCTACTATTTCCTCTTAAACTTGATGATTGGCCTATAAAGATGCTATTTTCTCTTAAACTTGATGATTGGCCTATAGAGTTGCTATTTGCTTTAGTCATTGTAATACCCCGTGATTTTCCTAGCTTAAATTTGCCCCTAAAATGTTAAGGGATGGCTTCCAAAATGAATAGTATTTATTTCGTGTGGAATTCTTTAGATTTAGACTTTTCATGGAGTAGGAAATTGAATAAGATTTCCATCGATACCAAACTCGCCCAATTTCGACACTCGGTGAAGGAGTTATGGCCTTTTTAGGTTTACAGTGTACCACCTGGGCAGTCACCGCACCGCAGAGGTTGTTAAATTCATAATTTTCATTTTTCAGTGGACCTCTGCAATATTGGCATATCTCGGAGAGGTCCATTTTCCCGTTTGTCAAGTTCCAATAGTCCAACGCTATAGTGGCGCTTTGTGCCGAAGGACAAAATGGTATTTCTATAGGGTACCGCGATGGTGGCGTGTAGCGTTAAAGTTCCAGGTCCCAATTGTCAAAATCTAGTGGGACAACGTGATATCTTTGCATCACAGAGGTACCCAATTTCCTAATCGTAAAATTCTAGTGAGCCACCGCGATAGTGGTGCATCGCGGCGACCCATTAAATTGGGACCCCAATTACATTTTACCAACTTCATTTAGGAGTTTAAAGGGGGTATTTTGAACTTTTCCCAAGCCTCCAATCCATCCAAAACACAAGATTTAACATATACTAAGGCATTTTATGCTTTTTTCATCCCCTCTCTCTCAAAAGAAAACCCTAGACCATCAAAGTTCCTTCTCCAAGAAATCCAAATTCTCCATAGATTCTCCAAGGAAGCTTAAAATTGAGGATTTCTAAGACAAGGTAATCAAGAACCCATCATCAAGAACTCAATAAGAATAAAAAATTCAAGGTTCCTTCACCTAATCATCCAACAAGGTATGTGGGGTTATGAACAAGGACAAACCTTTCGTCCATGTGCCCAAAACATATTTTAAATTCAAATTTACTGAATTTTATATGATTCCCCATGAAATTCAAGT
Organism: Capsicum pubescens; assembly: GCA_030864215.1. Classification (NCBI taxonomy): domain Eukaryota; kingdom Viridiplantae; phylum Streptophyta; class Magnoliopsida; order Solanales; family Solanaceae; genus Capsicum; species Capsicum pubescens. The sequence goes on from CM061548.1 coordinate 375,091,610, forward strand.
TAGGGTTTATACCCATTATTGTTATTCATATTTCTGAAATTTCCAAATTTTGAGTTGTTTTCTCAATATTTACATTATCAAGCATGATTATTATGAGGATTTAACATGAGATTAATGCATGGGTTACTACCCCAAGATTGAATATTATTATTTCAAGAAAATAATGCTTTAAGTATCTTATGAGTAGATTATTTATAATTTTTCTGTAAAACTTTGATCTTTCGATCGTTCATTTAGATTTGGAATCCACCTTACAGATTATTATAGTTTACAGAACTTAGATTAGCTTTATTTATAGATTTACTCATACAAATGAATAATTTGTTTTCCATATGAACCCTTATGGTAATTTTTAAAAGTGGGTTTCCAATGGTTTGAACATATAGATTTAAGAGGAAGTAGTATTTAGCTCCGAGCGGGAGGTGTGGGAATAGCGTACCTTATCTTCCATAGAACTATGTAGCCAACGTAGGTACAGACTCAGATTATTCCCATTTTTATATGGATGACAGATTTAGCTTGTGATCGATCACATGGATTAGGTTATACTTTCTGGAAAGAGTATGACACCTCACCCCAACGTGAAGTTTAGGAGGACAAGACGTTGGACTCCATGTAGCCCACATGATTTATGTAAGTTAAGAGAACTTTCCTAAATCATTGAAAGAATTCCCTTGCATAATAAGTTTTCAGATAAGATTTAAGAATAAGAACAAAATACAAATTTTTGGAACTAAGCGTTATTACTCACAGGATTTATACTATATGATTTACTATTCTTGATTTACGATCTCCAGCTTTCAGATTCACTCAAACCTATGTGAGCCATTTACATTTAGCATGCATGATTTTATAAACTGTGATGATATTGCTCAATTATTGCATGCAACCCATACACTTAGTACATCATCAAAGTACTAATCCGCATATATGTCTATATGCTACATTGTCTCATGATGTAGGTTCAGATGCTCAGCCTCAGCAGTGCGAGTGATTTCCAAGCATCTCATGTACATCTCTGCAGTTGGTGAGTCCTCATAGTTCAGGGACTTGGATATTGATATATTTAGTTATTTATAGATGTTTTTGTATTCATTTTAGACAGTTCGAGTCTGCTGAAGCCTGTCCCAGTGACTCTTTAGTTTCATTTAGTAGAGGCTTGTCAGACTACTAGATTCAATTTTAGACTTTTGTTTTAGTATTCAGATTTTCAGTATTGTTTTATCAAGACTTGTGAGAATAGTGTGTTTTACATAAGACTTCAGTATTTATCATGTTTTTTATATCCACATTCCCTATTTTGAGATTCAGACTTAGTAGAAAGCAGCCAGGGTTAGCTCAGGACTACTTGTAGTTTGGAGCATCGTATGGCGTCCCGGGAGCTCAAATTTCAGGGATTTACAGTCATGATTGTTGGTCCTATAGAGACGATGTTCCTCTTGGATTTGTAATTTGTCCTAGATAAGTGATATTCCTCGTTGTGATGTTGTATGATCTATTGATATATGATATCCTATAGAAAATTACATGTCTATCTATATTATTCCTCTTATATGTGAGATGATTAGGGATATGCTACATCATATAAATATGATTATTGATATGAGTTCCGGATATGTGTATGGACCTAAGGCCATGATTTTGATGTTGTAATTATTTAAGATAAATTAATGGGCCAATGGGCCTTGTTATGACATTGATTGAATAGTCAAGAAGTGTTTATCATTATAAATGATGTGATTACAGTTTATAAATATAAATATGTATATGTTTGTATACTCATCTCTCTAATATGGGATGGTGGAAGATTCGTTATGTTGCTTAAGACTTTATTTGTTAAATATTGTTAATGACATGCATAGAATTGGTATATTCATAATTATTATATCGACAACTTATGTGATTCTAGATTAAATATGATCTTATGATTGTTCTGATTAATTGAGGGTTATGCTATGTGGTAGTTAGTCGTCATTTAGGAGACTATAGCACTTGGTGGCTAGGAATAAAATGTATTAATTAATGAGTGTTTCTTAGTTGAAATATGGTAGCTATCGATTGTTGATGCGTGGCTAATGATGATGTCAGGTTTAGAGTAGGTGAAGATTGATGACTAAGTTTATAATGTCGATTAGTTATCAAATGAGGGGTTATGTATTAATGAGGCTAGATAATAACTGATGTCGGTAATAAAGAGGTGCTTAGTTAATAACATTGAATATTTGCTAAATGGTTGATTAATGAATAGTTAAATGAGGATTAGTTAGTTAATGATGTTTAGTTAATGAATGATATCAGTTAATAAAAGATGGTTAGGTGATAAGTAGTAATGTGTTGTCCAGTAATGATTAATGGATATAGGATGAGTAGTTAATAGTAATGAATGGTATATAAATGGAGATTATTGTCTAGTGATGAACCTTGGATAGATGTTAGATGTCGGCTATTTAATAAATAATGGTTAGTTGCTATCCACTGAATAAGGATAATGTTTAGACAAATAGCTAAAGGTAACTTGATGATGAGAAAACTAGTGGTTTCATTGCAAATAACATTGATTAGCTAATAACGAGTAGTTGGGAAGTAATGTCTAGATAGATACGTTATGGTGATACGATTATGTTCATGATTATATTAGTATATGTTATTCCATAACGGTTATTGTAATGATATTGATACCCAGTAAAGGTTGAGGATACTACTTTGATAATATTGATACCCGGCAAAGCCGGAGAATACTATTGTGATATATTGATACCCGTCAAAGCCGAAGGATACGATTGTGATGATATCGATACCCGAAAAGGATAGTGGATACTATTGTGATTATACTGACACCTGGCAAAGATAGAGAATACCATTATGGTTATATTGATACCCGACAGGGACCAAGGATATTATGACGATACCTTGATACCCGATAGGGCCTGAGTATATTATGATGATAACTTGATACCCGGAAAGGATGGAGGTTGATTGCGATAATAATGATCATGGTGATGACAGTTATGATTAGTTGTGATATTGATTGTGTACCTTGCATTCATCCCTGAATGTGCATCTCCTATCACCAGTATGCACCTATGTCTATCAGCCGGTATGGGAAGGTTGCATGGATATGGGTGAAGAATATGCTTTATGTTGTTGTGTGTTGATTGAACCTTCCAAGTCTGGGGCGATGGGGGTACGCATAGGCTCGACTAGGTATTTGGTTTCTCGGAGTGAACGGTTATTCACGTCGTTATTGATATTGTTGTTATCATTGTTATTATCATTATTATGGATATCTTATGACAGACTGGTCATTGATTCGATATTGGGATTTAAGATACGTTTTCGGCCTCTCCTATCTTATGATTTTTTTATTATGCACGACTATTTCATGTCTAGCCATGTGGATTAGAAATCCTGAGTATGATAGTATTTAAATCCTGATATGTGTTATAACGAGGTCTTAAATGATAATATGATGATATAGGTTATGCTTTGAGATGACCTTATTTTTATATGTATAAATATTTATATATATATATATACATCTCGCTATATGAAGATATGGTACTACCGTATATACCTTCCTTCGTTGTTCATTTTGTATAGTTATTAATTCGCCTTGTATATTACTATATATCTTTCTTTCACTTTTTATTTGTATATTTACCTGCGATATATGTTATAGCATTGACGATTATTGAATGTAGCTAGAATAAGATAGTTCACCTTGATACTTAGTCTTATTATGTTAGACTCTTGGATATGAATAGTATAGTTTTCCCTTATTATTCTCATTGACTTATTATATGATTTCCGGACTCTTGGGTTAAGTTTTCATCCTGTTTATATGTGGTGTATATATGCTTTAGTCCTTTTAAGGTTCTCAGTTGGCAAGGTGTTATATGAGTTAGCTTTAACTCCAAATTTTGTAGTTGTTAATCGAGTTTTCCATGTCTCTATGATGCGGAATTATATTCCTAAGCCGTCTTATGTGCTTAGGTGGGACTCAGTCCAGTTAGATGGGCAGTAGGCCTTTGTAGAGGAGTCCGTGCTTATTTTGGCTAGTGATGTGAGGCAGTTGTGTACTAGTGAGATTCCTATAGTTAAGGTTTAGTAGAGGAACTACCTAGTGGAGGAGGCCACTTAGAGAGAGAGATGTCAGCCCAGTATCCTCACCTGTTCAAGACTTCAGGTAATTCCTTATCTTTAACTTTCGGGGATGAAAGTTCCTTAGTAGTAGAGGTTGTATAGACCCTGCAGGTCATTTTCCATATTCTTGCTTATTTTCACCATTAGAGTTTTTCTATAGTTTCCCAAAGTCATTTATGACTTGTTGGAACTGATAGTTCGGTTACCGGGTAGTTCGTTGGTTTTTAGAACCAATTTCCTATTTAAAAGTCAGTCACTTCCAAATGGCCGTTGAGCAAAAACTTCAGTAAAATAATTTTGGATGCTAATTTTTACTACTCCAGCAGCTATGTAATATCTATTTTAGTCTAGGTATACCCTTGGTTCGGATCTCACAACACCTGAGCTCATTTTGACCCATTAGTCGAAAAGTAAAAAATCAGAACATATGGGTGTGGGACCCACATTAGGCCTGAATGCCCTTGGATCGAAAATCCGACTTCACCAATGCGTTTTAAATGTCAAATTTAGTGGATTTAAATAGTCCGTCTAAGAAAAACGTAGTCTGAATGAGTCCGGGAGGTCAAAAACATGTTTTGACCTTGCGGGCGTATCTAAACTCAAAGGGTCTTTTTGGATGATTTTTAAGACATCCATCAGCATTTTTAAAACCCTAGAAGCCATAAATAGTTGTTGACAAAAAAATGAGTCTTGTTGGTTGATTAGAAGCTTAGAAACTGTCACGACCCGACCCGAGGCCCTGGCCGCGACGGACATTCCGAACCGTGAAGGCCCGAAAGCCCTTCTCTAACTGGAAATCATATACATAATTCATATATTGTAAGGAAAATACGGATAAACATGACAAGACGGAAACATGGACATTTTTTTTCTTCAACCGAACAATGCATTAATAGGTTCATGAAACATTCAAAAATACCTGACACTAGTCTGTAAAATCTCTAACAACTCAACAACACTAATGTCATAATACTGGGACAAGCCCCTAGTCAGACCATAAACCAAAATGAAATATCAATGTTAAATCAACAAGGCCTTCCGAAATAAGGGAGGCTCACCAAATGCAAACTTCGAACAACCCAATATACTGCTTAGCGGGACCCTGGGATTTGTATCTCAGATCCTGAAATATAGGGGATCAATACAAATGTACTGGTACACAGAACAATCTAAAATAATGTATTTATATATAACATAAGTGAGTGCATTTCATAAACTGTAATGCATGAAATAACTTAAAATACATGGGCAATTTCAAATGATCTTAAAACAATTCTATCAATGCAACTAGTTTCTTTGCGTTACTTCTGAGCTAAATGGTACACCCTACAATTTGTAATTCCATGGGCTATATGGAATCCGCCCTTGACTCAGCAACCAAGCCTCTAATCCAAGTTTGCCGCAAGGATTGGAGTATTAGTAAGGGGAGATACTCAAGACAACACAGCATGGTTCCATGATCCCCAATCAAATCAATATGTCATGTTTGTGCATAAGACCACAAAGCATGGATCCTAACCGTAGTCCTAAATTGGGACGACATAAATCAAGGTACACAAGACCACAACGCATGGTACCATAACCCCATGTTGGCAAATCACGGATCCTAAAATTGAGTCTTTCTACTTGTACTTTATTTAGGTAACCTTCTAACTCTATTTAAGCCCATTTTTAACCTTTTATGAACATGCATCTTTCTGAATTAAAACTCTGAAAATCTTACTCTGTCATTCATCTGTTTGGTATCATCATACCAAGACTTGAAAGTAGTATTTCAAATCTATAAAGATATCATGTTATAATCTCTTCATTCAAAACATAAGGTTTGGACCAGGATATTATTCAAACAGTTTAAGAGAATTCATACTTAAAAATACATGTCAAATTATGCAAAGAATCTCTCTTTTCAATATTTCAACAAACATGTGGTGGTCATAAAGTTTGTGACAAATCATGCGACTTTTTCTTTATATATATTCAACATTATTAACATGGAAAAAACCCCTATCATCAATACAAAACAAGAATCAAGTCATAAAAAAAAATCAAGACATTTGTATTATGCTTCTCAAAAATGCATTTGAAACAATCCATATTGTATGAAAAAATGGGGATCGATAGCAAGAGAGGGATTCTATATGTTCATTATCTCAATTAAATCTTCAAATTAAATTACATACATACTTGTATACAATACAAATAAAATTTGGGGTAAAGGCATCAAGACCAAAACAATAATATCATTATAGAATTCATATTTCACAATTGTGAACATAACGTCCTGAACCCTTCACAAATTCATGATCTCACAATGTTTAAATGTTATTAAAACAATTTAATTATGCCCATGTAGTTTTAGTAAAAAACCCACGTACCTTAGATTACTTAGTTTAAAGAGTAGAACTCGAATCTTGATTTGTTTCTTGGAAATCTTGGACTTAAGGATTGTTTTTTCTTGATTTCTTCTTCTTGGAGGAAACCCTAGATTGATCTTGTATTTGAGAGTGGAGAGGATTGAGATGTATCTAAAACTTATAATGGTTGAGTAAGTAACGCTTAGGGTGTAATTAAACTTGTCGAAAAGGTTTTTGGGGTGAGGAAATGACCAAAATACCCCTAAGGAAACCAAAATAAATTGTAAAACATCATCGGTTGACGACCAAGGTTGATGGTCCATCAATCGGGTGATAGGACATCACATAGGTCATCACTTTTGGGATGGATTTTATAATTTTATGCACTAGTCTAACGACCAGGGCTGACGGGACGTCACCTAGATGATAGGTCGTCAGCCTCATCATCACATTTTGGCAGACAAGCACTTCCAAGTATAATGAGCACAACTTATTACTCTGATATTGGATTAAGGTTAAACCAGTTGTGTTGGAAATAAGACTCTATGAACTTTCATTTGACATATATTAGTCCCCCTAATTCAATATATACAAAAAGTTATTATCGATGGAAGTTGACCTAAGTTTAGACGTTCATCAAAACTTAATTGATAAAAGAGTTTTCAACTAGTCTTGAGTCTAGAGATTTTTTTGTGACCTCAATTTATATTCAAAGGTATTAACACACTATATTATTTATCATCACACATATATTAACAAATAATCATTAGGTTTGGGTCTGTACTCCTAGAAAAGAATATTCAAACTTTAGCCCGAAAGTGCGGGATGTTACAACAACTTGTGTAATACAAAATTTTTCTACAAATATAATGTAAGAATTATTCTAATTTGATATTTATTTCATGGTTTCTTGACTCAAAACCCCTAAATCATCGTGGGTCAATTGAAGCCCTAAAATTGAGTAATTGACTCATATTACTTGAGATTTTTAACTCCATAAAGATAATTAGGCTATGGTTTGGTCTTGGAAACTCCATTCCAAGGGTGAAACCCATTTGGGGTTTTGGTGTCCATTTGGAACCCATGGCACAATGGTGCTATAATGGGTATTGCCATTCTTGTTGTAATGCTTAGATTGTATTGTTGATAGCATTGCTTGAGGAAGAGGAAGCTTTTCAAAAAGGAAAGAAAAAACTCAATGGTTCGTGAGTTGCTTGGATTCAAGGTAGGTTAGGCTTACCCGTAGTCTAGATTGAGATTGTTTTTAATGTAATCATTGATATCTTATGAGATTAGGTGGGGAGTTTAGATGATATTTGATTCAATAGTGAACTTCGTATTTATTAATTGCTATAGCTCATGAATTTGTAAGGTATGTTATTTGACCCTTAGTATAGGACATTGGTTAGCTTAATTGTGGTCTCATGACTAGTGTGAGAACGCTATAATTTTTCTAAGTAGAATGAATGGTATACTTCTCTATCCTTAGGAGTGTATTGACCTATATAACGCCTAGATAGGAGATAACCTTGGTGTTGGGTTGACTTAGGAAGGATTCTTGTAGAGACTTTACCTATTGGCCTAGAAAGGATTGGTAAGCCCTTATGGTGAGGTATGGATGACCTAGTTTAATTTTGGGTAGAATCTAGGCTTGTGTTAGTAAGTTTGGCATTGTCAGAATTTAGAAGTGGGAGTTGACCCACCTTAAGCTTGGACTAAGTAAATTCTTAGAGACCTATATACGTGGTGATTGCTTAAACTATTTGTACATAGGAGTTGTGATGGTTGAACTTGATTATCAAATTATCTTGTGATTATGACTTGAATAATCTTGTTAAGTTACTATTGTGCATGCCTTGTAAATACTCATGCTCTTGTTGATGCTCATATTATGTGTGAAGCATATTAGTAAGGTAAAATGGCAAGTGTTATCCCACATCCCTACTTCTTTATATATTGTGAGATTTTTTGTATGCTTACTTGTTTGGCTATGCATGTGGATGTATGTTGTGTATCCACAAAAATATGTGATATTATGCTGATGCTAGTTCAAGTCCGGAAGAATATGTGATATTTTGATGATGCCTGGTGAATCCGAGGGAATTTGTGATGTTATGATAATGCCCGATTTGAGTCCGGTAGAATATGTGATATTATACTGATGCCCGGTGAATCCGGAGGAAATGTGATACTATAATGATGCCTGGTTTGAGTCCGGAGGAATGTGTGATATTATGATGATGCCTGATGAATCCGTAGAAATACGTGATATTATGATGATTCCTGATTTGAGTTCAGAGGAATCTGAGATATTATGATGATGCCCAATGAATTTGGAGGAATATGTTGATATTGTGATGATGCTCCGTGAATCCGGAAGTCTTAAGAACATTATGATGCCGTGTAGGTCAAATTTCGTTATATGCATTGATAATTGTAAGGTTAGGCCATGTGGGGCCACCCGCCTATGTTCTTGAATTATAAGGTCTCTTTTAGTAAATTGTTATTCGTTTCTTGTTCCAAATCACTATATAAGAGGTGTGACCCTTGTTTATGCTAAATTAGCTACTAGAGGAAATTTATGCCTAATATTGAGTTAAGAATTAGCGTTGTGTAAACTTTCATAATAATTCAAGGGCTAACCTAATATATATATGTCACGACCCTAGCCAATGCCCTGGCTACGATGGACATCCTGAACCATGAAGGCCCAAGAGACCTTCTGTAACTGGAAATCATATACACACTTCATATACTATAAGAAAAATGTGGGAAAACATTACAAGATGGAAACATGGTCATCCTTTTTCTTCAGCTGAACATTACATAAATGGGTTCATGAAACATTCAATATCACCTGGCACTAGTCTTTGAAATCTGTAACAAATCAAAAATACCACTGTCTGAATACTGGGACAAGCACCCAGTTGGACCATAAACCAAAATGTAATATTAATGTCAAATAAACAAGGTCTTCCGAAATAAGGGAGGCTAACCAACCAAAAACTTCGAACAACTCAATCTACTGCTTAGAAGAACCCCAGGATCGTGTTTCAGATCTTGAAATATAGGGGGTCAATACAGATGTAATGGTACGTAGAGAAATCCAAAATAATGCATTTATATATATAACATAAGTGAGAGAAATTCATAAAACCTTTAACGTATAGTATATGAAAACACATGGGCATACTTTAAAGACTTTGAAACATTTTTTTTTGAAAACATGACTCACTCTTTATCTTACTTCTGAGCTAGGTGGTATACCTAAAATTCAACAGTCCCACGGGCTATATGGAATTTTTCCTTAACTCGGATGTCAAGCCTCCAACCCAAGTGTTCTGCAAAGGTTGGAGTTTCTATCTCGAATACGCCAAAGGGCACTAGGCCAGAGTACGGTCCCTCTTGGAGACATAATAAACCCATATCACCAAAACACGGTTTTGGGATAGGATTTATCTGAACTCAAGCCTTCTTCGGGCGACCACCTAACTACCTTTAAGCCCATTTTTATCTCTTCAAGACATGTATTCTCTGAAATAAAAATCTGAAACTCTTACTCTGTTATCCCATTCATTTAAATGGTATCGTCACACCAATGACTTGCAAGTCGTATCTCTAAGCCATAAAATATCATAGGATAGTATCTTTATTCAAAACACAAATATTGGACCACCATATCATTCAAGCAGTTCAAGAGAATTAGTACTTCAAAATATATCGCAAATTATGTAAAGAATCTCTCTTTTCAACATTTCAACAAACATGTGGTGGTCATGTATTTTTGACAAACCATGCAATTATTTCATTATATATCTTCAACATTTGTCAAAATGTAAAAACTCTCTCTCTTCAATTCATAATCAAAACCAAACCTTATGCAATAGTAAAGACGTTTGTAATATGCTTCTCAATATGGATTTGAACAATTCATAACATATGAACACAAGGTGATTTATAACAAGAGAGGGATTTTGATTTTTTTTGCTCTCAATTCATGTTTTAAAAATCAAACCACATGCATACACACACACACACATATATATATAAATCTATATATGAACAAATATCAAGTTTATGGGGAATGCCTCAAGACCAAAACATTACTATCAAGAAAGTTTCACAATGCATAATTGTAGTTGAAATTTCAATACCCTTTCGTAAATCCATGATTTCTAAACATTTAAACATGATTAAGATAATTTCACCATGCCCATGTATTTTAGACCTCGAATCTTGATTTGTTCTTTGGAAATCTTGGACTTTAGAATTGTTTTTTCTTGATTTTTCGTTCTCGGAGAAAACCCTAGTTTGATCTTGTATTTGAGAGTGAAGAGAGAATCTTGATGTTGAAAACTGATAGAAAAAAGTATTACACTTAGGATACAATTTATATTTGTGGGGTAGGTTTTAGGGTGAGGAAAAGACCGAAATACCCCTAAAGAAATCAAAGAAATCACAGATTTTCATCAGTTGACGATCGTGGTTGATAACCCATCACTCAGGTCATAGTTCATCACCTAGGTCATCACTTTTGGGATGGGTTTTACCACTTAATGCCCTGGGCTGGAGACTAGGGCTGATTGGCCGTCACGTAGTTGATAGGTCGTCAGCCTCGTTGTCACATTTTGACAAACAGACATTTCGAAGTAAAATAAGTATAACTATCTACTCCGATATAAGATTAAGGTGAAACTAGTTGCATTGGAAACAAAACTCATAGACCTTTCATTTTATATATAGTAGGACCTCTAACTCATTATATACAAGAATTTATGATCAATGGAAGTTGACCCAAGTTTAGACGTTCACCAAAACTTAATCAATAGAAGAGTTTTCAACTTGTGTTTTAGTTAGGGGATATTTGTGTCCTTAATTCATATGAAAATTCATTCACACACTATAGTATTTATCATTACACATATATTAATGAAGAATCATTGGATTCGGGTCTATACGCGTAGAAAGATGGTTTAAACTTTAGCCCAAAAGTGTGGGGTGTTACGATATACTTGACTTGAAGAAATGGTTATATTATGAAATCTTGCCTAGTAAGATGTCTTATGTGATAACTAGATACTTCTAAAATATATGATTATTATTTGGAACCTAGAAACTTAGTAAACTAGTTTGTGGACTTTACTTGATTAAAATATGAAAACTAGTCCTTAAGGTTGTGACATGCTTAGTGATGATGGATCTAGTATTGTGTGATGGTTGGTTAAATTACCTCCTAACATGTGAAGTTGAGATGTCTTAGTTTATAACTCATGAAATGATGATGCTAGTTAAAGAATGGCCTTATGATAGTTGAATAACCTATACTATGGATGGCCTATAGTTTTTTCCCAACTTGATGACTAGTGATTTTAAGACTTGAAATCTTTTGACTTTTGAAAAAATAAGGTTAATTAGAATGGACCTCGCGGTATTTATCAATCAATTATATAATTAATGATTACATGACAATGTTTCTTTCTTTACGTTGAATTATGGTAAGGGTATTTTGAAGTGAATTTCCGTAATAAGCCATGGCGGGGTTGTGCTACCCGCAGTTTTCAGTAAATTGATGGAATAGTTGTGCTTTATTATATTATTGGTTGTATTCTTTATGTGCTCTCCGGTGGTATGGGGTGACCTTATGAGTTCTTTGTTGTGATCTCTTTCGTGTACTTTTTGGTGGCATGGGACATCGTGGTAAGTTCATGTGTTTATGTTCTAAAGATGTTTGATGATGATAATGGAAAGTAGATGCTTTGTGATTGTGTATATGGCTTTACATTTATGAAATGATACTTAATTATTATGGAGATTGTGGGGTATATTGAGATAGTATGCCATGTTATTGCTCTAGTAGTATAGATGATGTTACAGTGGTATCAAAGCAGATTCAAGTTTTATCCTATCCCTCTAATTTAAGATTATTGTCTTACTTTATATCATATTTACATTATATGTGAGCTCAGTGGGATGATGATGACTACTGAGTACCCATGCTTTGGTACTCTTACTACACTTCTACCTTTTTGGTGCAAACCTAGGTTCTAGTTGTCGCCGTTGAACTAGTTCGTATGAGTTGACTATTCAGAGACAGGGTGAGCTCTTGGAGATCGAGTTGCCCTCTTTTATTTCTATCCTTATTTGTCTTTTACTTTCGAGACAAATGTACGAAATTATTTAAGACATTTTAGATTCTGAGATTGTAAATTCCTCTTGTCCATTTTAGAAGCTATTGTATTAATACTATCAGGTCATGGGATTTATGTTTGAATATCGACTGTCCTTAGTTTTGAAATGTTATTGTTATTTATTGTGTTCAAATATAGAGTCCAAGTTGGACATTCTCATCAAGGTAACCCATTGCAATAGCTCTGGGTTATGGTATTGGCTTACCAACCAGTGGGATGTGGTAGGTGACATCATGACTCGAAAATTGGGTCATGACACCTTTTTCTATTCAATTTCCTAGATAGGACAATCATCGATTTGATGATTAGTCTTACCACACTTGTAACATCCAGTAGGATTGTCATGGGAATTTTTTTAGCTACCTGTTCCTTCATTAATTTTGAAGAATTTTCTGAAGTTCTTAGTTATGAAGGAAACTTGTTCTTCATCCAGTTTTATTTCTTCATAACTATCAGTTGTCTTCAGAGTCAAGGTCTTCTCAGAAGTTGCTACTTACTTCTTGATTTCATCAATTTCCATTTCATACGTCTTTAGATTTCCCACTAGTTTATCAAAAGTCATTCGAGTGATCTTTTCTTCCCTAATGGAAGTAATCTTAACATCCCATTTAGACTTAGGTAATACCATCAACACCATTTCAACTTAATCCTCAACATGGATGAATTTTTCCAAGGAAGTTAATTCATTTGTTAAGGTGGTAAGTCTTGTCATAATCTCATGAAGAGATTCATTCTCTTACATTTTAAAAGCCTCATATTCAATGAAAAGATGAGCAATTCTAAACTTACATACCTGAGAGGTGCCCTCATGTGCATTAAGTATCACGACCCGAACCGGGGCCCTGGCCGTGACGAGTATTCCGAACCATGAGGCCCGAAACACCTCTATCTGTCTGGTAATCATGCACACAATTCATATGATAAGAGAAATGCGGAAGATACACAATATAACAGAAACATGGTCAAGAATCATGCGGAAGTAATGATGGGGAATAATGTCTCAAAATCTAAACACAAAATCTCTATAACGTCTGCAAAATCTTTACTACATGAATAAAACAAATGTCTATCTGAAAACTGGGACAAGGCCCCCAGTAGACCCAAAACTAATAAATGATAAATTAAACTGCAGATATCAGACCTTCCAAAATATAAAAGGCTCACCATTAGATTCTGCGATCTGTCGGAAGGAAATCTACTAGTTTTCTAGACCCCTAGACTGTGCCTCCGAACGTGGGAGGAGAGGGGGTCAATACAAAAGTACTGGTACGTAGAGAAATCAAACCAGAAATATAATATTATTTTACACAATATAGGCGAGAGCCATTATAAAGCAGTTTCATATCAAAGTATTTGAAAACACATGGGCATAATGTAATAGTTTTCAATACCAGTGTAATGTGATCGATCTAGGTGGAATACCCTACAATTGTAATTCCACGACTATGTGGAATCCGCCTCTGGTGCTCGGCGGTCAAGCCTCCAATCCAAGTAGCCGCCAGGATTTAGAGCCGGTATACCCCCATCTGAGTACACCGCAGGGAATCCCCCCCTTGTGAGATGTTCCAATTATTTTATTATCCTCCCATGTAGGATACAATATCATATGACCCGCATCAGAAACTACGGTTTCTAGCGATGAGCACTTTCACTCAAACGCCTTCTTCGGGCATCGACCTTTCTCATGAAAATCAATGCATTCAAACTTTGTTCAAATCAATCATTTGTAATGCTCTGTAGCGTATTGTCATACCCTACTTGGAAATCAATTAGTATCACATCAAAATATGCATAATCATGTAAAAATCAAGATGCTTCATCATTTACAAGTAGTGAACAATAATTATTTCAAATTCATGCTCTCTTTTGTTGGTCACAGTACAAGATGGGGTAACAAAACATTATCATGGGAATTTGAAAGAAATTTATCATTCATATTTATCAAACTTCCATGGAAAATCTCAAATTACATATGCATGGTTTCAGCCATTGAAGTATATAGGCAAACAATTCTCATGACATTCAAATAATGACTTAGAAATCAAAATAAAAGCAAGTTATTAGCATTTAATTGAAATCCCCAATTTAAAAGCATGCATGTTCATAAAAACTAAACCCATGAGATTTTAGGATAACCCCACGTACCTCTATATGCGAAACATATGGGTTCTTCTTGAAGCATATGTTCTGGGAATTCCAAATATGCGATTAGTTTCTAAAACCCCCAGTTGAATCTTGAGTTGCTTGGGTTTTTATTATGAAACCCTTAGGAGAATACTTGAGCACTTTTGATGAATGAAGGTGTATTTTGGGGTCCTTGGAACTGAATTTTGTGTTTTAGGGCTAAGTAAGGGTGGAAAGGGACCTTTTTGCCCCCAAAACGGAGTGTTTAAGTCACTTGAAATCTTTAAATAGACGCCGTCCATTCCATCTCCTATGTTTACATAGGATCTGCCTAGGCTATCGCCTATGTTTACATAGGCACCGCCTAGGCAATCGTCTATGTTTACATAGGCGCCGCCTAGCTTATCGCCAATGCTTTCCAGTGGCCATGGGCGATTGGTTAGGCGACGCATATCACTTTGAAAGGCCATAACTTCTTGCTCGGGTGCTGGATTTTAGAAAAATTGGTTTCGTTAGAAAGCTAACTCGGAAACCTGTCATTTTACACATTGTAGTATTTCTAATTCAAATTATACAAATATCCATGGTCGATAAAAGTTGACACAAATTATAATGTCCACTTAATCTTAATCGGTCGAAGTAGTTTTCAACTCGTCCTTGAGTCAGATGACCCTTATGGTCTAAATTCAAGATTGAATGGATTCACATGATACACAAATAATTAACATGCCGTATTGGCATAGGATTTATGGCTTTGGGATTTATCAACACATCGGAATCATAGTCTATCTTGTAGCCCGAAATACGGGGCGTTACATTATCCCCCCCCCCTTAGGATCATTCATCCCCGAATGATGATGCGGGACACAGACAGACACGATTTCAAGCATAATAAAGGACTAAGAAAGATAAGATAGGAATAGTACCTTTTGTCTCCTCCTCCATCGAGGCAAACAAATTGGGATATCTAATTCTCATGTCACCTTCTAACTCCCAAGTTGCTTCTTCGCCTTTCTAATTCCTCCACAATACCTTTACTGAGGCTATCTCTTTGCTCCTCAGCTTTCGAACTTGGCGATCTAAAATTGCAATGGGCTCTTCTTTGTAAGACAAGGAATCTGTCACTTTGACACCCTCTACTGAAATACCAAAGAATGATCTCCAATGCATTTATTCTACATGGAATACCGGATGAACAGAACCCAAACTTGTAGGAAATTCTAGCTCATAAGCAACTGCACCAATATTTCTCAGAATCTTATATGGACCTATATAGCGAGGGCTCAATTTACCCCTTTTTACAAACCGCATAACTCTTTTCATAGGAGAAACCTTGAGAAACATCCAATCACCAACTTCAAACTCTAGTTCTCTTCTCCGAACATCAGCATAGGATTTCTGATGACTCTGAGCAGTCTTGAGTCATTCTCTAATGATCTTCACTTTCTCCATCGCCTGATGAACAAGATCAGGCCGATATAACTGGGTCTCACCCCCTTTATACCATCCTATCGTAGATCTACATCTCTTCCCATACAAGGCCTTAAAAATAGCCATCTTGATGCTGGCATGGTAACTATTATTGTAAGAAAATTCAACCAGTGGCAGGTGATCTACCCAACTACCTTTGAAATCAATGATGCATGCCCTCAATATATCCTTGAGGGTCTGAATGGTACGCTCAACTTGCCCATCCGTGTGAGGGTGGAAAGATGTTCTTAAATTCACTTGTGTACCTAAACCCTTCTGAAAGGATCTCCAGAACTGAGATGAAAAATGTGTATCTCTATCGGATATAATGGACACTGGTTCCCCATGAAACTGAACTATCTCCATAATGTAAATCTTAGCATAACCCTCTCCCGAATAATTAGTCCTCACAGGCAAAAAGTGTGCTGACTTTGTAAACAGATCTACAATCACCCATGTAGAATCATACTGGTTTTGGGATCTCAGAAGTCCTATAATGAAGTCTATGTTTATCATCTCCCACTTCCATAAATTAAGGGATATCTCTTTGAAAGTACCACCTGGCCTCATGTGTTTTACCTTCACTTGTTGACAATTCAAACACTTGGACACAAAATCAGCCACATCACGTTTCATGTTATTCCACCAATATAAGGTTTTCAGATCATGGTACATCTTAGTAGAGACTGGGTGAATGACATACCTCGAAGTGTGCGCCTCATTAAGGATTCTTTCCTACATCCCATGAACATTCGTAACACACAATCTACCCTGGAATCTCAGAATACCATCACAACCAATTTCAAATTACCTAACCTTTTGTTGACCCACATCTTTCTTGAATTGCATCAAGATGGGATCTTCAACCTGCTTCTCCTTAACTTCAGCACAAAGGGATGACTTAGCTAACTCATGAACAATCACCCATTCATCTTTGGAATTTAAGAGTTGCACTCCCATATTTGCAAGGCGGTGAATATCCTTCACTATCTCTTTCTTTTCTTCTTCTACATGAGAAAGGCTTCCCATAGACAACCTGCTGAGGGCGTCGGCTACAACATTTCCCTTGGCCGGATGGTAATGCATACTCTTATCATAGTCTTTAAAAAGTTCCATCAAACGCCTCTGCTTGAGGTTCAATTCTTTCTGCGAGAAAACATACTGTAAACTCTTATGGTCGGTATACATATCAACATGCACTCCATAGAGGTATTGCCTCAAGATTCTAAGTGCAAACACCACGGCTGCTAACACCAAGTCATGAGTGGGGTAATTGCGCTCATGCATATTTAAATGCCTAGATGAATACGATATCACCTTACTATGCTACATCAATACACAACCAAGTCCTACACAGGACGGATCACAATAAACCACAAAAGCATCTACACCCTCGGGAAGGGTCAAAATAAGAGCAGTAGTTAGCTTGTCCTTCAACTTCTCAAAACTGTTTTCACATAAGTCAGACCACACAAACTTCATCATTTTCTTAGTCAGTTTAGTATGCAGAACATCTATGGAAGAAAATCTCTCTATGAACCTTCTGTAATACCCCGCCAAACCCAAGAAGCTCCGAACATCGGTTAGAGTCGTGGGTCTGGGACATTTTCTCACTGCTTCAACTTTCTGGGGATCCACTCTTATCCCATTACTTGACACAATATGCCCCAAGAAGGCAATAGCATCTAACCAGAATTCACACTTAGAAAATTTGGCATACAACTGATGATCCTTAAGGGTCTAAAGAATAATTCGAAGGTGATTGGCGTGATCCTCTTTACTCTTAGAATAGTTCAGGATATCATCAATAAATACAATGACCAACAAGCTAAGAAACTGATGGAATACTCTATTCATAAGATCCATGAAGGCTGCAAGAGCGTTAGTCAACCCGAAAGACATGACTAGAAATTCATGCTGACCATATCGGGTTCGAAAGGCTCTCTTGGGAACGTCTGACTCCCTAACTTTCAACTGATGATAACCCGAACGAAGATCTATTTTCAAAAAACACTTAGCACCCTGAAAAAGGATACTTGTTTCTAATTGTGACCTTATTCAGCTGACGATAGTCATGCACATACGAAAGGAACCGTCATTCTTTCACATGAAAAGTATAGGTGCACCCCAAGGGGACACACTGGGGCAAATAAAACCCTTATCTAGAAGGTCTGTCAACTGCTCTTTTAACTCTTTCAGTTTCACGGGAGCAATTCTATATGGCAGAATAGAAATAGGACGAGTGTCTTGCAACACATCAATGCCAAAATTTATTTCCCTATTAGGTGGTATCCGTGGGAGATCTTCGGGAAAGACTTCTGAAAACTCATTCACTACATGGGATGACTGAAAAGGAAGATTTTCAACTCTTGAGTCTTTTACTCGAATTAGATGGTACATATAGCCTTTGAAGATAAGCTTTTGGGCTCTAAGATAAGAGATAAAGTGACCTCTAGGATCCATAGAAATCCCTTCCCATACGATTGGTGTCTCATTCAAAAAAGAAAAAGTGACCTTTCGGGTTCTGCAATCAAGGGTGGCATAACACGAATGGAGCCATTCCATCCCAAGGATGGCATCAAAATCTACCATATCAAGTTCTATAAGGTTGGCCATAATATCCATACTAAGAATAGACACAACACAACTTCTATAAACCCTTCTAGCAATAATAGAATCACCTATAGGAGTGGAAACAGTGAAGGGTTCTTCAATGACTTCGGGCTTAACCCCAAAACCAACAGCCACATAGGGGGTCACATAAGATAAAGTAGACTCGGGATCAAGCAATACATAGACATCACGAGAAAAAAATTGTAACGTACCGGTGACAACATCTGGTGAAGCTTCCACCTCCTGGCGGTTAGTCAAAGAATATAATCAGTTGCGACCTCTCCCGGTAGATGAAGGGTCACCCTTAGGAGGAAGATCCGTGGGGGCAGCTTAGGGCCTAGTCCTCCTTGTATTTCGTCCATCAGGAGGACAATCTCTTTGAAGATGTCCCGCCTTGCAACAACTATAACAATTTTTCCCCTCAAAATAACACCTCCCTGAGTGATTCTTCCCACAAGTCTCGCACCGTGGATGAGTATGATGTTGTTGGGCCACACTGCCCTGTGACTGAGTATCTGGGGCTCTGAATCCATGAGGAGTATGAAAACTCTGCGATCGTCTGTCTATTGGTGGTCTGGGGGCTGGGGCACTGGCAACTGACTGTGAATTACTCCATGACTTCTTCTTTTGCCATCTATTTCCCCAGTATCTACTCTGTGGCTGGCTGTGATTCTAATCCGAGGTTCTGGCTCTCTTTGCTTACCTGTCTTTCTCTCTTGTTTTTGAAATTTTCTTTTGCTTCTCTTGTATCTGCTATATATGAACGGTCAGTCGAGCAAAGTCTAACTCCTTGTTCAAGTCTAACTCCTTGTTCAACATATCCCCCTGGCACTCAAGTACTAGGTTATCAGTAAGGCCGGATGCAAATTTCCTCATCCGGGCTCTCATATTACTAGTCAACTCTGGTGCATAGTGGGTTAGTTTATTAAACTTCAAAGTGTACTCCTAGACACTCATACTTCCCTGCTTCATATTCATAAACTCTTCCGTGTTATCCTCCCTCAACTCCATAGGAGAGAATCGATCATGGAAAGCTTCCACAAACTTGCCCCAAACTGTGGGCTCAAAACTCTCACTTTTTTTATCCTCCCAGTCGGCATACCACTGATTATCAACATACTTGAGATGATAAGTTGCCAGTTCCACCCCTTCAATCTCATCCACATTCATTACCTTAAAGATCTTTTCCATCTCATCCATGAACTCCTGTGGGTCTTCCCACATCTTGGTGCCAGTGAACTTAGGTGGGTTCATCTTCATGAAATGTCCGACCCTAGTAGCCTCAGATGTAACAGATGCAGACCCAACATCTTCCGATCGTTGATCCTTGTTAGCTGCCAACTGTGTCAGCATATGAATAGACCGTCTGAATTCTGCATTTGAAATATCTCCCTAAGCAGTTGGGGGAAGGTTTACATTAGTCTACGGAGCCCGAGGTGGACTGGTCGGGACTAGAGGGACTCCTGGAGTAGGTACAAGTTCTGGAGTGTGAGCTCTGTTACGGGTCTGCATCCCATGTGGGATGGACCTTATCTGCCTGAGCATTTTGATCAATGATACGATGTGGAGGCATAACTGTGTTTCTGAAATACAAGTGATCATTGATTAGGGGACAGTTCAGACTCTGAAGCACGAACTAAATCACAAAGAAGGGAAACATTTCCTAAATGCCTAGCATCCTCCTTCTTATAAGTGTGGCGTGCTACACACCCATAAACAGGACTCTACCCGATGCGATTTCACAGACTCCCTGGGACCATAAACTATGCTCTGATACCAAGTTTGTCATGACCCAAACTGGGGCCCTGGCCGTCACGAGTATTTCGAACCATGAGTCCTGAAACACCCCTATCTGTCTGGTAATCATGCACATAATTCATATGATAAGAGAAGTGCAGAAGATACACAATATAATGGAAACATGGTCAAGAATTATGCGGAAGTAATGATGGGGAATAATGTCCCAAAATCTCAACACAACATCTCTATAACATCTGCGAAATATCTATTACATGACTAAAACAAATGTCTATCTCAAAACTGGGACAAGGCCCCCATTAGACCTAAAACTAATAAATGATAAATTAAACTACAGAAATCAGGCCTTCGGAAATATAGAAGGCTCACCACTAGATTTTGCGATCTGTCGGAAGGAAATCTACTGGTTGTCTGGACCCCTAGACTGTGCCTCCGAACCTAGGAGAAGAGGGGGTCAATACAAAAGTACTGGTACGCAGAGAATCAAAATAGAAATATAATATTTTTTTTCACAATATAGGCGAGATTCATTAGAAAGCAGTTTCATATCAAATTATTTGAAAACACATGGGCATAATGTAATAGTTTTCAATACCAGTGTAATGCGATTGAGCTAGGTGGAATACCCTACAATTGGAATTCCACGACTATGTGGAATCCACCTCTGGTGCTCGGCGGTCAAGCCTCCAATCCAAGTAGCCCCCAGGATTTGGAGCCGGTATACCCCCATGTGAGTACACCGCAGGGAATCCCCAATGTGATATGTCCCAATTATTTTATTATCCTCCCATGCAGGATACAATATCATATGACCCGGATCGAAAACTACGGTTTACAGCGATGAGAACTTTCACTCTAATGCCTTCTTCTGGCATCCATCTTTCTCATGAAAATCAATGCATTCAAACTTTGTTCAAATAAATCACATGTCAACTCGGTAGGGTATCATCATAACCGACTTGCAAGTCAATCAGTATCACATCAACATATGCATAATCACGTAAAAATCAAGATGCTTCATCATTTACAAGTAGTGAACAATAATTATTTCAAATTCATACTCTCTTTTGTTGGTCACAGTATAAGATGGGGTATCAAAACATTATCATGGGAATTTGAAAGCAATTTATCATTCATATTTATCAAACTTCCATGGAAAATCTCAAATCACATATGCATGGTTTCAACCATTGAAATATATGGGCAAACAATTCCCATGACATTCAAATAATGACTTAGAAATCAAAATAAAAGCTAGTTATTAGCATTTAATTGAAAGCCCCCATTTAAAAGCATGCATGTTCATAAAAACTAAACCCATGAGATTTTAGGATAACCCCACGTACCTCTATATACGAAACTTATAGGTGTTTCTTGAAGCCTACGTTCTGGGAATTCCAAATATGCGAATAGTTTCTAAAACCCCCAGTTGAATCTTGAGTTGCTTGGGTTTTTATTTTGAAACCCTAAGGAGAATCCTTGAGCACTTTCGATGAATGAAGGTGTATTTTGGGGTGGGGTCCTTGGAACTGAATTTTGTGTTTTAGGGTTAAGTAAGGGTGGAAAAGGATCATTTTGCCCCAAAAATGGAGTGTTTAAGTAACTTGAATTCTTTAAATAGGCGCTGTCCATTCCATCACCTATGTTTACATAGGCTCCACCTAGGATATTGCCTATGTTTACATAGGCTCTGCCTAGGCAATCGCCTATGCTTTCCAGTGGCCATGGGCGATTGGTTAGGCGACGTATATCACTTTGAAAGGCCATAACTTCTTTCTCGGGTGCCAGATTTTAGCAAAATTGGTATCGTTGGAAATCTAACTCGGAAACCTGTCATTTTAAACATAGTAGGCTTTCTAATTCGACATATACAAAGATCCATGGTCGATAAAAGTTGACACAAATTATAATGTCCACTTAAGCTTAATCGATCGAAGTAGTTTTCATCTCATCCTTGAGTCAACTAACCCCTATGGTCTAAATTCAAGATTGAATGGATTCACATGCTACACAAATAATTAACATGACGTATTAGCATAGGATTTATGGCTTCAGGATTTATCAACACATCGGAATCATGGTCTGTCTTGTAGCCCAAAATGCGGGGCGTTACATTAACCAAGACATCCCAGATTTGCTTGGCAGTGATACAATTTGACAATCTATTGTACTCAGCTGGTACTATTCCACACACTAAAATTTTCTTAGCCTTTAAGTTCTTCATTAATGCAACTAAGTTGTCAACAGTAAATTCACTTCTTAATTTCTTTACTTGTTTACCATCAACTAATTTCATTGGAATAGTTGGATCATCAGAGATTCTGTCCCACAATTCATAGTCTTCTCCTTGAGAAAATATTTCTATCCTAGATTTCCACCAAATAAAGTGATATTCATCAAAGAATGGAGGTCTAGTGGTGGATTTACCTTCACTGTGACTAGTAGGTGGTGCGAAATTCGGCATAGTGATATTTGTCTTAGGTACTAACCTTTTTTAAAACAACCTCGCTTTGATACCACTTATTGGAGTACATGCCCTACTGATTACATTATTTTAGCCTAGTTGTTGCCAATCAATGAAACAAATTAACTAACGTTTTTCAAACTAGCTAAACTATAAGTAAATAACTAAGTGAATTTTAACATGGAAAACACCTGACTCAAAGAGGTGTAAAAAATGGCCTATACTCTAAAGGATTTAACCCCAACTTCACTAAAGTAGTTGACCTAAACAATCAACAAATTACAAGACTCTTGTAAACTAGGAATTACAATTTTCTAATTCCTACTTCTACAAAACACAAACCTTTCCAAGGTAAGTGTTTCCAAGTCTTCGAGTTCCCCCCAACTCGAAGACAATACTCCTAACACAGTTTATACTTCACTAAGCCTATAAATAGATAAATAGTATAACTCATGAGCCAACCAAATACATAAAGTCTAAGACTCCTTAACTCTTAGTAATAGGAGCAGTTTCAACTATGACTCTTTCAAGCTTTTGGACTGCCGAGATTATTTGTCGATGGATACTATCTTTGTGAGTCTGTTTGTGACTGTTAGTGTCACTTTCTCTATTTAAAAACCACTCTCCAAAGAGTTCTTCATGTCATCTATCTTCTATCTCCAGTTGGACTCTTCAACTCATCAGAGTTTGTTGTTAAGTCAAAGTCCTTCTTCCAGTCAATCTCCTCATCTCATTACGACTCATTCTTCATCTCACTCTCTTCTATATTCAAGTGTTGTTTTGTATTTAACTTCTACTTCTTCTTTATTAAACATTATACCCACTTTGTGTATATTAGAATTGGGCTTGCTTTTCCTTTCCTAACTTTAAGCAATCTTATTTGTATCTCTCAATGAAACCTATAACCCGTCTTCATATACTTGGTCCATCTTGAGTAACATGTTTCATTCACGTGTCAGTAATCAAAACATAATTGATCTAATAGGAGTTATCCCTTTAGCTTTGCTCCTGTGTCAGGATATCTGAAGCTTGTAAAATTAGGAACAAGCACTTAGTTACCAATGTTATTAAACCTAGCTTCAAGGTAATGAAAAATATCAAGTGACTTGAAAAAACTTACTTGGATAAACATTTGTTTTATCCTTTACAAGCAGAAAATCATTGTTTACAACTACTATACAAAATGGAGTCGGAAAAACAAGGAGTTGTTTTCTCTCTTTGTCGAGTGCCACTCTTTACTATATCTCATCTTTCTTGTTTCTAATCCTACTGCTTTACAAAATTTCATGGACAGAAGAATTTGCAACCTGGTCCTACTTATAATCTCCTCAAACAATAAATAAAATTAATGAACATATCCTCTTTGCAATGTATTGTAAGACCACCCATTGGATGATCAAGGCCAAACTCTTCTTCAGCTTGAGCTAACAAGTATTGAAATGATTGTTGGTTCAAGTATGATATTGGCATGAAAAATCTCTTCTTTTGACTCTCTCCTACATATACTGCACAATGACCTTATAGAACACCTCCAGATATTGAAAACCTCCCTTGGATTCCCATTATTGCAAGGTATATATGGTAAAATCTAAAAGGTAAAGGAAAAGAAAGAACAAGAATTTGGAGAACTGCGCTGGCAAAGAAAGTTTGTTAAGTGTCTAAGTACTTATGGTTTGCTAAAATGTTTTGTGTCTGAGTATATATAAAAGTTAATGGAAAGTTCTATATGAAACAGGTGAGAGACAATGGCACATGAAGTTTCACATGGTTTTTCCTAGTGTGTTATTGTCAAAGAACTTGCACCATAAATTTGTTGAAGAACAAAACTAGGTTCCATTTATTCTCTTGATTTGGAACAGATGACACCTTTAAAAATAAGAGACACAATAATGGATGAAATTGATTACTTAGTCCAGGACCACTTGGTTTAAAGATATCCTGACAGATAATTGAATAAATGCATCAACCTCTTATTAAAACTAGACAACTTATACTCTTTCATCATTTCATACACAAATTTAAGGCCCCATAAGCATAGCCAACATGTAGGCACATGTATTTGCCCTTGATGGTTAGTAACAAAAACTTAAGCTCCAACCAAAGCCTGTCTGTAGAATTTTATATAAATAATCCCCCTTTCTTTGATCCATTTCTGTCATCAACTACAAGCATTATCTATTCAGACACCATATTGTTCTAAATTTCTAGTTTCCTTTCTTTCTTTCAATATTCCAAGGAAAATTGCAATTCTCAGTACTAAGAAACTCATCAAGATGGCCAGGAGATGGCAAAAATTTACAGCCAATCCGAGGAGGAGGATTTCTTTTCAAAGAAATGGTTGCAATACAGATAGTTGTCATTCATCCTCATCCTTTGTAGTTGAAAAACTTCATTTTGTAGTCTATATAATTGATCAAAGGCGATATGTGTTTCCCTTGACTTACCTTGAAAATGAGGCCATTGCTCAACTTTTAAATATGTCTGAAGAAGAGTTTGGACTGCCAAGTAGCGGCCGTATCACATTACCCTATAATTCAGGCTTCATGAACTACATCATTTCGCTAATCAAGAAAGGTGTAGCTATGGGAGATCTTCACAGAGCATTTATCCTCTCAATTCCTTCATGTTTTTATACCTCAACATATTATTTGCACTAAGAAAGTGGAAACAATAGCTTCTTGTTTATTAACTCATGACATCATGTTGTGTAAATGATAGATCAAGATAGAATGTATAACAGTTGAGAAATAGGCTACTGAAGGCTTGTTTTATTACAAAGGGAATAGAACTTTATCTTGAAACTAACCATGTCTATAGCTTTCACAGTGATTGAGAAATATTAACATTATCATCTTGGAATAGAACAATTATTTATTAATGGCAATCAGTTTTGTCAATTGAAACTAACAGAGAATCACACAATCTCAAGTCTAATTAAACGAGATTTAACTATATGGAGTTCAAATTAATAGAAATCAAAATTGTTTGTCTTTCAGATTTTCTTTGCAGTTATATTTCATACTTTATGAATCAACCATTTAGAATGTAATAACAGGCTCAGTGGTTACTCCTACACCACACTAATCGGTCACAACTTCAATTCTTTTTTTCGGTAATATGTCATTCTTATACAAATGTACAAATTGATCCTACAAGTGTTCCTCAGGACACAATACAAGAGCCTGAGTCTTAAGAGACGGAGACATGGTCACAAATATATTAAATTTACCTGTGTAATTTCAATGAGATTAAAAACTCGGATGTAAATAAGTCATAATATCAGGAGACACAAAAAGAAAAACCACCTATTGACATCAAGAACACTTACAACACCATGGTCTTCAATATGCTTGGTGGTAATGAAGATCAGTAAAGCATCCTCAATTTTTAACAAATTGTGAAGAAACTTAGGGCTTTGGGATGTAGGTGACAAAAGAGTTTTAAAATGAGGTGTACGTGACACAAGTCTTAATAATTGAGTGGAGGTGACAATTACTTTATTATGGATTAAGAAAGTTTGGTAAGTTTGAGAATAGCCCATAAGTTTTAAAATTTTTAGTTTGATCCAAATAGTTACCTAATAACATGGGAAGTAGAGGGAAAAAAGGTGCCTTTCTTTCTCTTTTAATCCATTATTGTTTTCTCTCTCTTAGCGATTTTTGTTGTTCATTGTTGCTTCTCCTTTATTCATCATATTCTACTTCATTATCATCTTTATTTTCTTCTTGTTGACTATTGTCGTTGTTGTTACCGCTACTGTTGCTATTTGACCAATTTCTTAGGTCAAATTTTATTTCGTACATCACTTTCCACTTTGGCATTACTTCATAGGAGACTTTGGTAAGTCAAATTGTGATTTTTAGTTGAATTTTTCATCTGGGTAACTACTATTGTGTTGTTTTTCCAACAATGGGTGGAACCCAATCATGAATCCAACATAAGATCCATTTGTTTAAATAGATAAATCATTTGTTGTGACAAATAAGATACTTGTTTCAACGGAAGACTAATATATTCGATTCATGTTTATGGTTCTATAGGCCATAGCATGAATTGAACAGATGGGTCATTTGTTACAACAAATGATTTATTTGTTTAAATAGATTAGTTATCTAGTGTAACGTGATAAATATTTGTTCCAACAGATTATTAACCTATTGCAATAGAACCTAAACTCAGTTCCAATAGACATGATGTCTATTGCAAAAGGGTAAATATTTGTTGAAACAAATTATTAACCTGTTGCACCAGAACCCGAACTTGATTCCACAAAATGATAAATATCTGTTGCAACATAATAGTAACCTGTTGTGATAGAACCTAATCTCAAATCTAATAGATCATAGTCTGTTGCAATAGGTAAGTCATCTGTCGCAACAGGTTAATTATCTTTTGGAACATGTCACTCATCTGTTGGAATCAGCTTCAAAAGTGCCTCAGTACTATAACATTAATCCTAATAGGTATATAGTTTGTTGAAAAATATGATTCACCTGTTACAACAGATAACTCATTTGTTTAAATTAGCTTCAGGAGCATAACATGAATCCCAATAGGTAAGTAATTTGTTCCGACTAGTTACAGATTTGCTGGGATTTATTTTACAGCACTATTAAATCACTATTAACTTTTTTTAACAAATGACTTTATTTAGGTACCACTAATGGAGGTATCAATAACAATAGGGGTGGATTGTCATGGTCAATGTACCGAGAAGAGCAATCGATATGTATGGCATTGGAACGAGGGTGAAATCTAGAGACGATAGCTATGATAGTCCTAAGTGATGTTTCATATGATGATTTTGTGAACTTAATCATCAGTTATTATGGACTGAATTGTCAATTGGAAGAACTCGTCATCAACTACATATATAGCTCCTTTGAAAGTTAGAGAGTACTGCCTTTTAAGATAACTGATCAGGTTCGATTTCGTGCTTATCTTAGTGATTCATCCAGACCGGTGTTAAGGGTGTACATGGTTGAACAGATAAGAGAGACTTAGAACCATAATGTAGAAGAACAATAACAAAAAGAAATCTTTGATGATAGGTTGGATGATCTAGATATGAATAGTCCAGATGATGATCAAACACCTACGCCCGTTGATGCGACCAATACGATATGTAGTTCTTTTTAACCGACACAGTCTAGAAATCTTCAAGACAATGAGACCAACTTTTTTATTGGAATGTCATTCAAGGAAAAGAATGAACTATCTACCCCTTTGTTTGTTTCTTACTTGAAAAAAGATTTCTGAATAAATAAGGTTATTAATTCGAGCAGTGTCTTTTGCTTCAAATGTGCTAATTTAAACTGCAAGTGGTGTTTGAGAGCGGTGAAGTATGCAAGTTCTGATAGATTCGTCATTCATAAACATGAAAATAATAAGACATGTGGTTCAGAGCACATCTCGGGCCAAAATCCTCACGCCACGACAAAGGTCCTCCGTAAATATTTCAGTGTAGTTTCCCCGATGGCAACTAATTAACTCCTTACGGAATTGGATGTCCTGGTTAGTTATTCGAAGATATATAAGACCATGGGGATTTCCAATGACTTGGTTAGGGGCACTCGAGGATGGGTATGCAGTCTTGGATGCCTATTATTACATGATTGAGTCCACAAATCCCGAAAGTAAGATGGCATTGTATCTTGATTAAAACGAAGGTTCAGGTACTTTTTTGTATCCTATGGTGATTAAATAAGAGTCATGTTTGTCCATTAGCTAAATAAACTAGACTGATATTTCCTACAAGTAGTTCTAGAGCTGGAAGATGTTTTGATGATGTGCATATGGATCTTTCAGGACCTTATAAAATTGCAAATTTTGATAAAAAGCATTATTTCTTAACTGTTATGGATGATTACAACAAGTATACTTGGCTTCATTTGTTACAACTAAAATCTGAATGTGTTGTAGCTATTAAGAATTTTTTTAGTATGATTCAGAATCAGTTTGATGTTAAGATAAAGGTTATTACATCTGATAATGGGACAAAATTCCTCAACTCTAAGTGCAGAGAGTTATTTAAATCTTTGGGCATATTACATCAAAGTAGTTGTCCCTATACTCCACAACAGAATGATGTATTTAAAAGAAAACAAAGATAGATAGTGAATATTGTTAGAGTTATTAGATTTCAAGCTCAAATACCCATTGAATTCTAGGGTCTAATTGTTAAAGCTGCAATTTAAATTATTAACAGACTACCAACTTCATCCATTGGAGGTAACAATCCTTATGAAGTGTTTTTTTCCAAGGTTCTATCCTTTACATATTTGATAATTATTGGTTGCGAATGCTATTCTTCAATAGTACCAAAAACTAACATGTTTTTAAAAAGAGAAAAGTCTGGAGTATTGACGGGGTATTCTGCTACTCAAAAGGGTTATTTACTGATGGATTTGGTCACTAATAAGTTGTTTGTTACTAGAGATATTGTGTTCTAAGAGAACGAGTTCCCCTTTGCAGAAGCAACAACTTCAGAATCAACTAAATATTTTCTTAAGATTGATGCAAGTATAGAAAATTATGGAACTAGTGATCTTTATGCAGTTTTCCCTGAGATATCAGAATCTCAGATTCAGGTTCTTGAGGTTTCTGACTCATTAGCAGAGGATTTACATCAGTTACATATTCCAACAAATACATTAATTGATGTACCTTCTAGTTTACCAGATGTAGGTACATCAACATCATTTTCACCTATAACTAATCTTACAAGAAGATCATCTAGGATACCTAAACATCGTGCTTGGTTGATGGATTATTCTTTAGTAGGAAAGAAGAAAGGGACCAGATACCCCTTAACTAGTTATCTAACTTATGCTAATACTACTGTAGGTTAGCAGAGTTTTGTCTCCAATATGTCAACACTGGTTGAACCCCAAACTTATAGTCAGGTTATCAAGGATCAAAGTGGATTGAATCTATGTAATTAGATATCAAATCACTTGAAGATAATAACACCTGGGAGGTAGTTGATATTCCTCAATATAAATACATCATTGGATTAAAATGAGTGTATAAAGTTAAATATAAAGCTAATAGAGAAATAAAGATATTTAAAGAAAGATTGGTAGCCAAGGGATACAACCAACACAAAAGGATGGACTATCATGATACTTTTTCTCCTATGGCTAGGATGGTTATTGTCAGGTGTGCCATTGCATTGTAAATCTCCAAGAAGTGGTGTATGTACCATATGGATGTCTTCAATGCCTTTATTCAAGGTGATCTGGATGAAGAAGTTTATATGAAAAAGCCCGAAGGCTTTAAAGCATGAAGATAAAACACAGTTTGCAGATTGATTAAGCAGGTTTCAAGACAATGGAACATCAAGTGCATTGCATCCTTGCTTCATGCAGGATTCACCTAGAGAACATATGACTATTCTTTGTTTACATTAAAGAAGGAAGAAGTTATGGCTGTAATCTTAGTATATGTGGATGGTATTCTCAATACTGGTGACAAATTACTATGATAAATGAAGCAAAAGAAACCTTGCATCAGCAGTTTAAGCTCAAAGATTCGGGAGCGCTCAAATATTTCTTAGGTATATAAATGTTAAGATCTATAGATGGGGTCATATTGAATTAGAGGTAGTATATTTTGTAACACCCCGTAGTTTTGTTCGACTAGATGTCACCTAAAGGAATGTGTGAGATGCTAGCAACTTGAAAACACTCTAAGTGTAAAGAGGGACTTGGCCATTTTGAGCTCCAAATCCTTGAAGATTTTATTTTCGACCTTCTCGACCCTCAATAGTTATTTTATTAGCTAGTTATTGATCCAAGAGGTCAATAGGTGTTCTTGAATAAGTCTTGGATTTTTTAGATTGCATTTGGACCTCGTTCAGTGTTCATAGAATAGTGGACCAACACGATCTTGGCGTGCCGCATCGCCCATCGTGTTGGTCAATCCTTGTGCAGGAAAAGTACTGAGGTGCGATGTGGTAGAGGCGCGATGCATCGAGTGTCGTATTGATGCTCAGTTCTTTCAGATTTTAAATTCTGTATTTTTAAGGGCAATTGGGTCATTTTCCCTTATCATAATACGCCCCAAACACAAAATTTAAAACACCATATCAGCAATTTAAGTAGGTTTTCATAAAAAAATTAACTCCTATAGAATCAAATTGAAAACCCTAGCCTCTTCTTTCAATATCAAGAACTAATCCTTGCTAGTCAATTGATTCAAGAACTAAGGTGAAATTCAAAATCCGCACTTCCTCTTAAACAACATAAGGTACGTGGAGTTTTCCTAAATCTCATGGGCATGATTTTGATACGAATTTAAAAAAGATCTTTAATATTTGTTCAAGTGTGTATGTTATTTATAAGTGGGGTTTCATTTTAATATCAACTACATGTTTTGGTTTATGATTTTGAAAGGATTATTGAAAGATCATGGGGTTGTTTTTTTACATATCTTAATTGTGGAATTTGTAGACATGTGATTTGAATTTTAATGAGTGTGATGAAGATGAAATGTGAATTCTTAAACTTCCCCCATGATGATGTTTCTATACCCCACTTGATACTCGTGTTAAGCTACTGAGAGAATAAGTTTCATAACCACTACTGTACTACTTTATAAATGATAAAGTTTCTTGATTGTTACATGTGGGAAATATTTATGCTTGTGTTTAATATGTGGAGGTTTTATGTGTGTTCATACTGTGATTTGCATAATGGAGTTTTTGAGAATTGTCGTGTTCTGAAGACTTGCAAGTCTGGGTATAACGATACCCCATAGAGGAATTACCTCAAACAAAAAAGAAGAGAGGAATATTATAAGTATGATGCATGTTTTGTCTTAAATCAAGCCTAAATATTAAATTGATGTGAGATAGGTGGTTACCCAAAGAAAGCATGAGTCAAATGACTCTTTGCTGGAAACCGTGATTTGCCGACACAGGAACTTGGTACCCTGCTATGTGATCTTGTGTACCTAGTATTATGTCATCCCAATTTGGGACTAATGGTTAGGAGCACTTCTATGTGATCTTGAGCCCAACCACAATATATTGACTTGATTGGGGCTATGGCACCCTGTTGTGTGATCTTGTGTGTCTTCCCCTCAATAATATTTCAATCTTGGCGGCAACTGAGATTTGGCAGTTGGTGAAAATATGACATTGTAGGGTGTATCACCTCGCTCAGTAGTGTTGCATTGTTGTTGAAAAATCATTATGCTATGCCCATGTGTTTTCGAACTATTTTTCATTAAAATGTTTTATAGTAGCTCTCACCTATTTTATTCAAAAATTATATTTTATTTTTGGGATTACTCTACGTACCAGTACAATTGTATTGACCCCTACCTTATCAGGGTATGAGGCTCAGTTGAGGGGTCCTGTTAAGCAGTAGCATTATCTATTAGTTGTGTGCAGTTGTTGAGCCTTCTTTTCTCCGAAAGGCCTGAATTTTTTAGACATTTGTTATTCATTTAGATCTGGGTCTACTGGGGGCCTTGTCCTAGTTTTTAGAAATTTGTCATTTTATAATGTATTAGAGATTTCGCAGACTGGTTAAGATATTGTCTAGTTGTTGTTGGGTTTTACTTTTCCTCTTTAAATTGATTTTAGAGTGACCATGATTCTGTATTAAACTATATTTCTGCATCTTCATTTATCATATGGACATTATGCATGATTACCATATGGAGAAGGATGTACGAGCCTTCGTGGTTCGGGATACTGATCACGACCAGGGCCTCAGTTTGGGTCATGACAAACTTGGTATTAGAGCACGGTTCATGGTTCGAGGGTGCTTGCGAAATCGCATTGGGTAGAGTCTTATTTATGGGTGTGTAGAACACCACATATATAAGTAGGAGTCTACTAGGCATTTAGGAATATTTACCTTCTTTGTGATTTAGTTCGTGCTTTGGAGTCTAATCCGTCCTCTAATCAATGATCTCTTGCATTTCAAAAAAGTAGCCATGCCTCCATGTCGCTCTAACGATCAGAATGCCCAGACTGATGAGGTCCGTCTCACTCATGGTATGAGGAAACACAATAGAGCTTAGACTCCAAAATTTGTTATTACTCTAGGAGTCCTACCTAATGAGAACAGCCCACCCAGGGCACCTAGAGCTCCCCAGTCAGGGACTAACCGCACCCAACCTAACGAGAGAGAAGTATCTAATGCATAATTCAAGCAGTCAATACATATGTTTGCGCAGTTGGTGGACACATAGAATCAATGATTGGAGGATGTTGGGTCTACATCCATTATATCTGAGGCTACACGGGTGGGTCAGTTTATGAGGATGAACCCACCCAAGTTTACTGGCACCAAGGTAGAGTAGGATCCACAGGAGTTTGTGGATGAAATGGAGAAGATTTTCAGGGTGTGCATGTAGACGAGGTGGAAGTGGTGGAATTAGCATCTTATCAACTTAAAGAAGTTGCGAATCAGTGGTATAGCGAGTGGGGAGATTCGAAGGGTGAGAGTGTTGAGACCACAGTATGGGGTGAGTTTATGAAAGCCTTCCTAGATCAATTCTTTGCTCAGGAGATAAGGGAGGCAAAAGATGAAGAGTTCATAAACCTCAAGTAGGGAAAAATGATCATCAAGGAGTATACACTGAGGTTCAATCAACTAGTCCACTATGCTCCAGAGTTGGCTGGTAATATGAAAGACTGTATGAGTAGATTTGATTCCGGCATTTCAGGTGACTTAGTGCTTGAATGCAAGGGGAAATGATGAACAGGGACATGGACTTCTCTAGACTTTCAGTTCATATACAATAGGTAGAGGATCATAATGTGGTTGAGTCAAGGGAAAAGGATAAGAAGGACAAAAGGGCCAGGCAAGAAGATCAGAACATAGTCAGCTCCAGGATGGAAATTAGGGGGAACGGGTGATGGAAGAGAAAGAATTGGGGTAATGCTCAGCCTGCAGCCAGTGCCCCCGTGCCCAGACCTTCATGTAATCATCATCCCTTTAATACTTAGTCTAATAGAGGAGGGAGGATGCAGGATACCCTTTCTCAGGGAAGCATGATGCAGCCCGCATGATCTTTTCCCTGTTGTAGTATCTGCGGTAAGAATTACTCTGGAAAGTATTACTTTAAGAGAAGAAATTGTTATTCCTGTGGCCAAGTGGGTAAGATTCATAGAGATTACCCTTCTACTAGAGTTAATGCAGGGGGAGCTATGTCCCAAACCGGCTACATATCTCCTCCTCCCAAAGGTACAACTTCAGCTATCTAGAGCGATCGCAATCGGTTCTATGCTTTGTCAACCTATAGGAGGTAGAAGACTTACCAGATGTAGTCACAGGTATGCTATAAATTTTCTCTCATGATGTGTATGTATTACTTGATCCCGGGTCTACCTTGTCTTATGTGACCCCTTATGTGGCTGTTGGTTTTGGGTTTGAGCCCGATGTAATTATAGACCTTTCTCTATTTCCACTTTGGTAGGTGATTATGTTATGGCTATGAGGGTGTATAAAAATTATGTTGTGTCTATTTATAGGCGAGATACTGTGACAGATCTTATAGAGATTGATATGGTTGATTTTGATGCCATTTTGGGAGTGGACTGGCTCCATTCATGTTATGCCATGCTAGACTATAGAATCCGAAAGGTTACTTTTTCTTTTCTGAATGAACTGACGATAGAATGGGAGGATCATTCCTTAGCACCTAGATGGCACTTTATATCTTACCTCCGAGACCGTAAACTTATTTTTATGGGTTGTTTGCATTATCTTATTTGTGTTAAAGATTCAAATACCAAAAGTCTTTCCCTTAAGTCTATCCCTATGGTAAATGAATTTCCAGAAGTCTTTTCTGATGATCTCCCAGGAATACCACCTGACAGGGAGATAGATTTTGGTATTGATTTATTACCAGACACCCATCCCATTTCTATTCCGCCATATAAAATGGCTCCTACAAAACTGAAAGAGTTGAAAGAATAGCTAGCAGACCATCTAGACAAAGGTTTTATCCATCCTAGGATTTCTCCCTAGGGTGCACCTGTACTCTTTATGCAAAATAAAGATGGTTCCATGCGTATGTGCAAAGATTACTGTCAGCTAAATAAGGTCACTATTAAAAATAAATATCCTCTGCCTAAAATTGATGATCTCTTTTACCAACTTCAGGGTGCTAAATGTTTTTCAAAGATAGACCTTCGTTCGGGATACCATCAGTTGAAGGTTAGAGAGTCAGATATTCCCAAAACATTTTTTCCAACCAACTACGATCATTATGAATTCTTAGTCATGTCCTTTGGGTTGACTAACGCCCTTGCAACTTTCATGGACCTAATGAATAGGGTATTCCATCAGTTTCTAGATCTGTTTGACATAGTTTTCATTGATGATATTTTGATTTATTCTAAGAGTGAGGAGGACCATACCAATCACCTCTGAATCATCATTCAGACTTTCAAATATCATAGGTTGTATGCAAAATTATCCAAGTGTGAATTCTAGCTTAATGTTATTGCCTTCTTGGGGCATATTATGTCTAGTGACGGGATTAAGGTTGATCCCCAAAAGGTTAACGTAGTGAGAAAATAGCCCAGATCAATAACTCCAACCGATATTTGGAGCTTCTAGGGTTTGGTGGGGTAATACAGAAGGTCTGTAGAGTGTTTTTCTTCCATATTTTCTTTATTTGCTAAGTTGACAGAGAAAAAGTTGAAGTTTGTATGGTCTGACTCCTGTGAGAATAGTTTTGATAAGTTGAAAGACAAGTGGACAACTTCTCCTATTTTTACTCTTTCGAAAGGTACAAAGGGTTTTGTTGTGTACTTTGATGCATCCCGAGTAGGATTTAGGGGTGTACCTATGCAGCACGGTAAAGTGGTGGCTTATTCATCTAGGCAGTTGAAAGTGCATGAGCGAAATTACCCCACCCATGAATTGGATTTAGCAGCTGTGATGTTTGCACTTTAAATCTAGCAGCATTATCTTTACGGGGTACATATTGATATATTTATTGACCACAAGAGTTTACAATATGTTTTCTCATAGAAAGAATTAAATCTCCGGCAGAGGCATTGGTTGGAACTTTAGAAGGATTATGACATGATCCTTCACTATCATCAAGGAAAGGAGAATGTGGTAGCTGATGCCCGCAGCAGGTTATCTATGGGCAGTCTTTCTTATGTCGAGAAAGGGAAGAGGGAGATGCTAAAGGATATTCACCAGCTTGAAAATCTAGGAGTACGACTTTTAGATTCCAGAGATGGAGGAGTGGTTGTTCATGAGATAGAAAATCTTCCCTTAGTTCTGAAGTGAAGGAAAAATAGGTTGAAGATCCCATCTTGATGTAGATCAAGAAAGATAAGGGTCAGTAAAAGGTGATGTCTTTTGAAATTGGTGGTGATGGAATTCTATGGTATTAGGGTAGACTATGTGTGCTAGATGTAGATGGTTTCTAGAAAAGAATCCTCAATGAACCTCACACTTTTAAGTATGTTGTTCACCTATGCTCTACTAAGATGTACCATGATCTTAAAGCTATATATTGGTGGAATAATATGAAACGTGATGTGGCTAAGTATCTTTCCAAGTGTTTGAATTGCCAATAAGTTAAAGTGGAGAATATGAGGACAGGTGGTACTTCCCAAGAGATAGCGTTGCTTCTATGGAAGTGGGATATAATAAATATGGATTTCATCACAGGACTTCTAAGGTCCCAAAAGTAGTATGATTCTATCTGGGTAATTGTAGACCGGCTGACCAAGTCAGCTCACTTTTTGCCTGTCAGGACTAACTATTTAGGAGATGATTATTCCAAGATATACATTGAAGAGATAGTTCGTTTTCATGGAGCACCTGTATCCATTATATCTGATCGAGGTACGAAATTCTCCTCACAATTTTGAAGGTCTTTTCAGAGAAGTTTAGGTACCCAACTGAACCTAAGTACTTTGTTTCACCCTCAGATAGATGGGCAATCCGAGCGCACCATTCAGACCCTTGAGGATATGTTGAGGGCCTGCGTAATTGACTTCAAAGGTAGTTGGGTAGATCTCATGCCATTGATAGAGTTCGCATATAATAACATCTACCATGCCGGTATTAGGATGGCTCCTTTTGAGGCATTGTATGGGAGAAGATGTAGGTCACCAATAGGGTGGTATGAAGTAGGTGAAACACGTTTATTTGGGCCTTTCATTTTTCATCAAGCGATGGAGGACATGAAAATCATTAGAGAACGACTTAAGACAACTCAGACTCATCACAATTCCTATGCTAATGTTAGAAAAATGGATCTTGAATTTAAGGTTGGTGATTGGGTGTTTCTCAAAGTCTCTCCTATGAAGGGAGTCATGCAATTCGGGATGAAATTTAAGTTGAGTCCTCAATATATAGGTCCATATAAGATTTTGAGAAGAATAGGTGGGGTTTGGTATGAGTTAAAGTTTCCAGCAAGTCTGGGTTCTGTCCATCCAGTATTTCATGTGTCCATGTTGAAGAAGTGTATTAGAGATCATTCTTTAGTATTTCCTGTAGAGGAGATCAATGTGAAAGAATCCTTAGTTTATGAGGAGGAACCCGTTGCTATTCTGGAGCGTCAGGTCCAGAAGTTGAGGAGCAAGGAGATAATCTCGGTTAATGTGTTATGGAAAAATCAAAAAATTGAAGAAGCTACTTGGTAATCAGAAGATGACATGCGTTCAAGATACCTAAACATTTTTGATCTGGTAAATAACGAAATGAAAGGTACAATCTTTGTCTTTTTCTTTTATGACCTTAGTATGGTTGAAATCGTGCTTGTCTGTGTTCCGTGAAATCATTTCGGGATGAATGATCCTAAGGGGGGATAATGTAACACCCCGTAGTTTAGTTCGATATATGATAGGCTAGCAACTTGAAAATACTTTATGTGTAAAGAGGGACTTAGCTATTTTGAGCTCCAAATCCTTGACGATTTTATTTTTGACCTTCCCGAACCTCAATAGTTGTAATGTTAGCTAGTTTTTGATTCGGGAGATCAATAGGTGTTCCCAGACAAGTTTTGGATTTTTTGGACTGTGTTTGGTGTTCTAAAATAGTGAACCAACGCGACCTTGGCGTGCTGCATCGCCCATCGCGATGGTCAATCCTTGTTCAGGAAAAGTACCGAGGCTCGATGCGGTAGAGGTACGACACATCGAATATCGCATCGATGCCCAGTTGTTTCAGCTGTTAAACTCCGTATTTTTAAGGACAATTAGGTCATTTTCCCTTATCCTAATACGAACAAACACAAAATTTAAAACACCATATTATCACTTTAGGTAGGTTTTCATAAAAAAAATAACTCCCTTAGCATCAAATTGAAAACCTTAGCCTCTTCTTTCAAGATAGAGAATTCATCCTTGCAAGTCAATAGTTTCTAGAACTAAGGTGAAATTCGGAATCTTCTCTTCCTCTTAAACAACATAAGGTACGTGGGGTTTTCCTAAATCTCATGGGCATGATTTTCATATGAATTTAAACAAGAACTTTAATATTTGTACAAGCGTGTATGTTATTTATAAGTGGGGTTTCGTTTTAATATCAACAACATGTTTTGGGTTATGATTTTGAAAGGATTATTAAAAGATCATGGGGTTGTTTGTTTACATATCTTAATTGTGGAATTTGTAGACATGTGAATTGAATTTTAAAGAGCGTTATGAATATGAAATGTGAATTCTTAAAATTCCCCATGATAATGTTTCTATACACAACATGATACTCGTGTTAAGCTACTGAGAGCATAAGTTTCATAACCACTACTATACTACTTTATAAATGATGAAGTATCTTGATTGTTACATATGGGAAATCTTTATGCTTATGTTTAATGTATAGAGGTTTTATGTGTGTTAATACTATGATTTGCATAATGGAGTTTTTGAGAATTGATGTGGTCTGATGACTTGCAAGTCGGGGTATGATGATACCCCGCAGAGGAATTTCCTCAAATAAAAATGAGGAAAAGAATGTTGTAAGCATGATGCATGTTTTATCTTAAATCAAGCATAAAGCTTAAATGGATGTGATATAGGTGGTTACCCAAAGAAAGCACGAGTCAAATGACTCTATGCTGGAAACCATGAGTTGCCGACATGAGAACATGGTACCCTGCTATGTGATCTTGTGTACCTAGTATTATGTCATCCTAAATTAGGACTAATGGTTAGGAGCCCTGCTATGTGATCTTGAGCCCAACCATGGAATATTTACTTGATTGGGGTTATGGCACCCTGCTGTGTGATCCTATGTGTCCTCCCTTCACTAATATTCCAATCTTGGCGGCAACCGAGATTTGGAAGTTGGTGAAAATATAAACTTGTATGGTGTACCACATTGCTCAGTAGTGTTGCATTGTTGTTGCAAAAATAATTATGCCATGCCCATGTGTTTTCAAACTATTTTGTGTTAAAGTGTTTTATAGTAGCTCTCACCTATGTTATATAAAAATTATATTTTTTTTCGGATTACTCTGCGTACCGGTAAAATTGTATTGACCCCCTACCTTCTCAGGGTTTGAGGATCAGTCGAGGGGTCCTTTTAAGCAGTAGCATCATCAGTTAGTAGTTTCCAGTTGGTGAGCCTTCTTTCTGTCAAAAGGCATGACTTTTTCGTACATTTGTATTCATTTGG
The DNA here is from genome assembly GCA_030864215.1 of Capsicum pubescens. Lineage (NCBI taxonomy): Eukaryota > Viridiplantae > Streptophyta > Magnoliopsida > Solanales > Solanaceae > Capsicum > Capsicum pubescens. Next base: position 375,131,334 of record CM061548.1, read on the forward strand.
ATCTGGGTCTACTGGGGGCCTTGTCCTAATTTTTAGACAGCTGTCATTTTATCATGTATTAGAGATTTCGCAGACTGGTTCAAATATTGTCTAGTTGTTGCTGGGTTATAATTATCATCTTTTAATTGATTTTAGAGTGACCATGATTTCGTATTAAACTATATTTCTACCTCTTCTTATATTGTATGAACGTTGTGCATGATTACCAGATGGAGAAGGGTGCCCAAGCCTTCGTGATTCGGGATGCTCGTTATGGTCAAGGCCTCAGTATGAATTGTGATAATTTTTTTCACGACCCGAGCCTAGGCCCTAGCCGTGACGAGCATCCCGAACCATAAAGGCCCAGAACACCCATTCTCTATCTGGTTATCATGCACAACATTCATAATCATAATAAAATGCGGAATTGAAACTGAGTGCGGAAAACATGGTCAAGTCCTGCAATATTTCTGAATAATACTATCTGACATCAGTCTGCGAAATCTCTACTAGGAACATAAACATTTGTCTGAAAAGAAGCTGGGACAAGGCCCCCAGTAAACCAAAAACATAATAAATAAGATAGTGTCTAACATAATTAGGCCTTCCGAATAATAGAAGGCTCACCACTGTGAGATCAAGTCTGTAAACCCAAGAATGCCTACTGAGTAGCTGGACCCCTAGACTGTGCCTCAGGACCTGGAAGGAGGGGGGGGGGTCAGCACAAAAGTACTGGCACACGAAGCAATCCAAAAGTAGTATAATGGAACATACATATATATATATATATATATTAAGGGAAAGAATTTTTTCATCAAGACATCATGTATAAAACTGTTTCTGAAAAATACATGGGCACTTTCTGAAAACATGCAACCTGTCTGTTCATTTCAAATCATGATCTGTGTTTTACTTCTGAGTTAGGTGGTATTCCCCTACAAGTCTGAATATTCCACGGGCTGTATGAAATCTGCCATTGACTCAGCGGGGAAGCCCTCAACCCAAGTGTGCCGCAAGGGTTGGAGTGTCTGAGTCTGATACGCCACAGGACATTTAAGTCAGCGCATAATAATATACCCGGGTCGGCAAACCACGGTTTTAGGCAAAGAGTTGTCTGAAACTCCTACCTTCTTCAGGGAACCACCTAAGCTCTCTTTATGCCCTATTTTAGCCTTTTCTGAACATGTATCATTCTGAAATTTCTAAATCATGAGAGTCTGATAAAAATCTGATTTCTGAACTAGTCTGTGTCTGTTATGGCATTTGTCTGAGTTGGTATCGTCATACCAAGACTTGCTAGTCCTATTTCTTAGCCATAATGTATTAAGCAAGAGCTTTCATTCAAAACATAGTTTAGACCACCAAAACATGTAATTTGCATTAAAGATGTCATGTTCCGAAACTCAAGTCAAATCCATGCAAAACTTTCATCAAACATATGGTGGTCATGTGCATTTTTGGCAAAACCATGCATTCTTTCATTACATGCATATTCAACATTCACAACCCTCTCTTTCGTGTTCAAAACATTGTATATTATGTGAAACATGGAAAAATTTACATTAAGAGAGAGGTTTCATGAAAATCATGCTCTAAATTCATATTTCAGGACAAACGCATATATATATATACATATAACTTTCAAATCACTTTGGGGGAAAGCAAAAAGGCCAAAACAATATCATTAAAGCTTCTGAAACATGAGTATGTACATGAATTCGAAAACCCAATCCTTAAAACATGATTTCTATGCCCATGAGATTTTAGGAAAACCCCGCGTACCTTATTCTCCACGAAGTTTTGGTGTCTATCGAAGCCTACGTCGAGAGGATTCCGAATCTGTAATTTGTTTCACGAAGAAGTTTCGGAATGATCGGTCCTTCAAGCTTATTTTCTCAAACCCTAGTTGCTCCTTCTCTTAAGTTCTTGAAGGATTAGATTTTTGGGATTTTATAGGAGGCTTCAATGTTGTTAATAGGCCCAAATCCGTTTAGGAGTGGGTAAGGACGATTTTGGGTTTTGTAAGGACTAACTTGCACTTAAAGTAACTAAAAACGGAGTGTTTTCTTCACCTGAAACCATAACTATGCGCCGCCCTTTGCATTGCCTAAATTTACATAGACGCCGCCCTATGCATCGCCTATATTTGCATAGGCGCCGCCCTATGCATCGCCTATATGTGCATAGGCGACACATTCAACTTTGAAAGACCATAACTTCTTCACCGGGTGTCCGTTTTAGGCGAATTTGGTATCGTTGGAAAGATTATTCAATTATCTACAATTTGGTATATAGTAGGCCACCCAGTTCATCATATACCATGAGTTATGGTCAATATAATTTGACACAAATTACAACGTCCACTAAAACTTAATCGATCGAAATAGTTTTAACTCGTCCTTGAGTTGAAGGACTTCTATGGTCTAAATTCATGCTCAAATGGATTAACATACTAAAAACTTGATTAACATGCCAAATTGGCATAGGATTTAAGGCTTGGGGATTATCAACGCATCAGAGTCATATATTTTATTCTAGCCCGAAATGCGGGGCGTTACATTATCCCCCCCTTGGGATCATTCATCGCCGAATTATGACGCGGAAATAGTCACGCACAATTTCAAACAGATTCATACATAGAAGGAAACATAAAGCAAGAATTGTACCTTTCAATTCGTCTTTTGCTGATTCAAATAGGCTCGGGTATCTCACTTTCATGTCATGCTCCGACTCCCAAGTTGCTTCTTCAACTTTCTGATTTCGCCATAACACTTTAACTAAGACTATCTCTTTACTCCTCAATTTTCTCACTTGTCGATCTAGGATTCCCACGGGCTCTTCCTCGTAAGACAAGGAATCGGTCACCTTGATTTCATCAATGGGAACCACCAAAGAGTGATCTCCTATGCACTTCTTCAACATGGATATGTGGAATACTGGATGAACAGAACCCAAACTTGCAGGCAATTCTAATTCATACGCAACTCCACCTATTCTTCTTATAATCTGATACGGGCCTATATAGTGAGGACTTAGCTTACCCCTCTTCCCGAAACGCATAACCCCCTTCATGGGAGAAACTTTGAGGAAAACCCAATATCCAATCTCAAACTCTAACTCTCTTTTTCTGACGTCGGCATAGGATTTCTGACGACTCTGAGCTGCCTTTAGTCGTTCCCTAATGAGTTTCACATCCTCCATTGATTGATGAACAAGATCAGGCCCATACATCTGCATCTCACCTACTTCATACCAGCCTATTGGAGACCTACATCTCCTACCATACAATGCCTCAAAAGGTGCCATCTTAATACTAAAGTGGAAGCTGTTGTTATAGGCAAACTCTATCAGTGGCAAGTGATCAACCCAACAACCTTTAAAGTCTATCACACAGGCCCTCGACATGTCCTCCAGGGTCTGGATGGTGCGTTCATCTTGCCCATCAGTCTGAGGGTGGAATGCTATACTTAAGTTCACCTGGGTACCTAAACCTTTCTGAAACGATCTCCAAAACTGAGAAGAAAACTGCGTACCTCGGTCGGATATGATGGAGACAGGCTCTCCATGCAAACGGACAATTTCTGCAATGAACAGCTTGGCATAATCTTCCCCCGAATAGTTAGTCCTGACAGGAAGAAAGTGAGCTGACTTGGTCAGCCTATCTACAATCACCCATATAGAGTCATACTGATTTCGGGACTTCGGAAGTCCTATAATAAAGTCCATATTGATCATTTCCCACTTACACAAGGGCGACGCTATTTCTTGGGAAGTACCTCCTAGCCTCAAATGTTCTACTTTCACTTGTTGGCTATTCAAGCACTTAGAAACAAAGTTAGCCACATCTCGCTTCATATTATTCCACCAAAACATATATTTCAAATCATGTTACATCTTAGTAGAACCAGGATGAACAACATACCTCGAGGTGTGAGCTTCATCAACAATTCTTTCTCGAAGCCCGTCGACATTCGAAACACATAATCTACCCTGAAACCTCAGGATGCCATCACCATCAATTTCAAATGACATCACCTTCTGTTGACCCACATCTTTCTTTATTTGCATCAAGATAGGATCTTCAACCTGCTTCTCCTTCACTTCAACACAAAGGGATGACTTAGCTAACTCATGAACAACTACCCCTCCATCTTTGGAATCTAACAGTCGCACTCCCATATTTGCAAGGCGGTGAATATCCTTCACTATCTCCTTTTTTCCTTCTTCTACATGAGAAAGGCTACCCATAGACAACCTGCTGAGGGCGTCGGCCACAATATTTGCTTTTCCCGGATGGTAATCCAGGCTCATATCATAGTCTTTCAGGAGTTCCAACCACCGCCTCTGCCTGAGATTCAATTCTTTCTGCGAGAAGACATACTGCAGACTCTTGTGATCAGTGAAGATATCAACATGAACACCGTACAAGTAGTGCCGCCAAATCTTAAGGGCAAACACCACAACCGCTAACTCCAAATCATGAGTAGGGTAGTTCCACTCGTGCACCTTCAACTACCTAGATGCATAAGCTACCACCTTACCATGTTGCATCAAAACACAGCCAAGTCCCACATGGGACGCATCACAGTAAACCACAAAACCATCAACACCCTCGGGAAGAGTCAAAACAGGTGCAGTGGTCAGTCTGTCTTTCAACTTCTCAAAACTATTTTCGCAAAAATTAGACCACATAAACTTTACCTTTTTTCGAGTCAGTTTAGTAAGTGGAGCCTCTATGGATGAAAAACCCTCTACGAATCTTCTGTAATAACCTGCCAAACCCAAGAAGCTCCGAATATCGGTTGGAGTCATGGGTCTGGGCCATCTTCTCACTGACTCAACTTTCTGGGGATCCATTCTAATCCTTTCACTGGACACAATATGCCCTAAGAAGGCAATAACATCTAACCATAACTCACACTTGGAAAATTTGTCATACAACCGATGATCCTTAAGGGTCTGAAGAATGATTCGGAGGTGATCGGCATGATCCTCCTTACTCTTAGAATAAATCAGAATATCATCAATAAATACAATGATAAACGAGTGAAGAAACTGACGGAAAACTCTGTTCATAAGTTCCATGAAGGCTGCAGGGGCATTAGTTAACCCGAAGGACATGACGAGAAACTCATAGTGACCATATCGGGTTCGGAAAGCTGTTTTGGGAATGTCTGTCTCCCTAACTTTCAACTGATGATAGCCCGAATGAAGGTCTATTTTTGAAAAACATCTAGCACCCTAAAGCTGGTCAAAAAGATCATCAATCCTCGGAAGAGGATATTTGTCTTTTATTGTGACCTTGTTCAACTGACGGTAATCTATGCACATACGAAGGGAACCATCTTTCTTACGCACAAAAAGTACATGTGCACCCCAAGAAGATACACTGGGGCGTATAAATCCCTTATCTAGGAGGTCTGCTAGCTGCTCTTTCAACTCCTTTAGTTCTGCGGGAGCCATTCTATATGGCGGAACAGACATGGTACGGGTATCTGGCAACACATCAATACCAAACTCTATCTCCCTATCAGGGGGTACCACTGGGAGATCTTCGGGAAAGATTTCTGGAAATTCATTCACCACAGGGACTGACTGAAGAGGAGGATTTTCAACTTTAGAGTCCTTGACTCGAATAAGGTGATACAAGTAACCCTTAGAAATGAGTTTTTGGGCTCTGAGATAAGATATAAAGTGCCCCTTGGGTGCTAAAGAATGTCCCTCCCATTATATCATTGGTTCATTCAGGAAAGAAAAGGTAACTCTACGGGTCCTACAATCCAATATGGCGTAGCATGAATGGAGCCAATACATCCCTAAGATAGCATCAAATGCAACCATGTCCAACTCTATAAGGTCTGCCACCGTATCCCGACTACCAACAGTCACTACACAACCCCTATATACCTTTCTAGCAACAACAGAATCCCCCACCGGGGTAGAAACAGAAAAGGGTTCAGAAATCACACTGGGCTCAAACCCGAAACCAACAGCCACATAAGGGGTCACATAGGATAAGGTGGATTCGGGATCAAGTAACACACTGACATCACGAGAAAAGATTTGTAACATACCGGTAACAACATATGGGGAAGATTCCGCCTCCTGGCGGTTGGTCAAGGCATATAACCGGTTGCGACTGTTCCCGGCAGCTGATGTGGCACCCTTCTGAGATGGGGATGGCGCTGTGGAATTTCCCTGAAACTTTGTACCACCAGCACTCCTCCTAGCAGATGGACAGTCCCTCTGAAAATGGCCTGACTGACCACATGAATAACATACAAGTGTGCCCAACTGACATTTCCTCGGATGATTCTTACCACAATTTTCACATCGTGAGTAAGTGCGATGCTGCTGAGCCACACTACCCTGCGACTGAGTATCTGGTGGTCTAGATCCATGAGGAGTTTGAAAGCTCTGAGTTTTTCTATTTGCAGGGGGTCTGGACGCTGGGGCACTGGTCGCTGACTGTGTATTATTCCAAAACCTTATCTTCTTCGACCACCTATTTCCCCAATTACCACTTTGTGGCTGACTCTGGTGTCGATCTGCAGATTTGACTCTCTTGTCCTGTCTGTCCTTCTCTCTAGATTAAACGATCTTTCTCTTCTTCTCTTCCACCTGCTGCATATGGACTGTCAGTCTAGCAAAGTCTAACTCCCTATTAAACATTTCCCCCTGGGACTCAAGTATCAGGTTATCAGCAAGGCCGGATGCAAATTTTCTCATCCGGGCTCTCATATTTCTAGTCAATTCTGGTGCATAGCGGGCTAGTTGATTAAACTTCAAAGTGTACTCCTGTATACTCATACTGCCCTGCTTCAGATTCATGAACTCTTCTGCTTTGGCCTCCCTCAACTCCAGAGGAATGAATCTGTCAAGGAAATCTTCTACAAACTCACCCCAAACTGTGAGCTCAGCACTCTCACCTTTTGCATTTTCCCAGTCTGCATACCACTAATTTGCAACATCCTTAAGCTGATAAGTTTCCAATTTCACTCCTTTAATCTCATTTACATGCATTACCTTAAAGATCTTCTCTATCTCATCCACGAATTCCTGTGGATCTTCCTCCACCTTTGTACCAGTGAACTTAGGTGGATTCATCTTTATAAAATGCCCGACTCTAGTAGCCTCAGACGTAACGGATGCAGACCCAATATCTTTCGATCATTGAGCTTGGTTAGCTACCAGCTGTGTCAGCATATGGATAGACCACCTGAACTCTGCATTTGAGATATCTCTCTGAGCAGTTGGTGGACGGTTGACATTAGTCTGCGGAGCCCGAGGAGGACTGGTTGGCACTGGAGGGACTCCCGGAGTAGGGACAGGTTCTGGCGTGGAAGCTCTATTATGGGTCCGCATCCCATGGGTAGGACGGACCACATCTGCCTGAGCACTCTGATCGATGTTGTGACGGGGAGGCATAGTCGTGTTTCACTGTAATACAAGAGATCATTGATTAGGGGACATTTTAGATTCTGAAGCACGAACTAAATCACAAAGAAGGGAAACATTCCTAAATTCCTAGTAGCCTCCTGTTTATAAGTGTGGCGCGCTACACACCCATAAACAAGACTCTACCCGACGCGATTTTGCAGACACCCTGGGACCATGAACCGTGCTCTGATACCATGTTTGTCACGACCCGAGCCTAGGCCCTAGCCGTGACGAGCATCCCGAACCATGAAGGCTCGGAACACCCATTCTCTATCTGGTTATCATGCACAACATTCATAATCATAATAAAATGCGGAATTGAAACTGAGTACGGAAAACATGGTCAAGTCCTGCAATATTTCTGAATAATACTATCTGACATCAGTCTGCGAAATCTCTACTAGGAACATAAACATTTGTCTGAAAAGAAGCCGGGACAAGGCCCCCAGTAAACCAAAAACATAATAAATAAGATAGTGTCTGACATAATTAGTCCTTCTGAATAATAGAAGGTTCACAATTGTGAGATCAAGTCTGCAAACCCAAGAATGTCTACTGAGTAGATGGACCCCTAGACTGTGCCTCAGGACCTGGAAGGAAGGGGGGGTAAGCACAAAAGTACTGGCATGCCAAGCAATCCAAAAGTAGTATAATGGAACATACATATATATATATATATTAAGGGAAAACAATTTTTCATCAAGACATCATGTATAAAACTGTTTCTGAGAAATACATGGGCACTTTCTGAAAACATGCAACCTGTCTGTTCATTTCAAATCATAATCTGTGTTTTACTTCTGAGTTAGGTGGTATTCCCCTACAAGTCTGAATATTCCACGGGCTGTATGGAATCCGTCATTGACTCGTCGGGGAAGCCCCCAACCCAAGTGTGCCGCAAGGGTTGGAGTATCTGAGTCTGATACGCCACAGGACATTTAAGTCAGTGCATAATAATATACCCGGGTCGGCAAACCAAGGTTTTAGGCAAAGATTTTTATGAAACTCCCGCCTTCTTCAGGGAACCACCTAAGCTCTCTTTATGCCCTATTTTAGCCTTTTCTGAACATGTATCATTCTGAAATTTCTAAATCATGAGCGTCTGATAAAAATCTGATTTCTGAACTAGTCAGTGTCTGTTATGGCATTTGTCTGAGTTGGTATCGTCATACCAAGACTTGCAAGTCCTATTTCTGAGCCATAATGTATTAAGAAAGAGCTTTCATTCAAAACATAGTTTAGACCACCAAAACATGTAATTTGCATTAAAGATGTCATGTTCCGAAACTCAAATCAAATCCATGCAAAACATTCATCAAACATATGGTGGTCATGTGCATTTTTGGCAAAACCATGCATTCGTTCATTACATGCATATTCAACATTCACAACCCTCTCTTTCATGTTCAAAACATTATATATTACGTGAAACATGGAAAAATTTACATTAAGAGAGAGGTTTCATGAAAATCATGCTCTAAATTCATATTTCAGGACAAACGCATATATATATACATATAACTTTCAAATCACTTTGGGGGAAAGCCAAAAGGCCAAAACAATATCATTAAAGCTTCTGAAACATGAGTATGTACCTGAATTCGAAAACCCAATCCTTAAAACCTGATTTCTATGCCCATGAGATTTTAGGAAAACCCCGCGTACCTTATTCTCCACGAATTTTTGGTGTCTATCGAAGCCTACGTCGAGAGGATTCCGAATCTGTAATTTGTTTCACGATGAAGTTTCGGAATGATCGGTCCTTCAAGCTTATTTTCTCAAACCCTAGTTGCTCCTTCTCTTATGTTCTTGAAGGATTAGATTTTTGGGATTTTATAGGAGGCTTCAATGTTGTTAATAGGCCCAAATCCGTTTAGGAGTGGGTAAGGACGATTTTGGGTTTTGTAAGGACTAACTTGCACTTAAAGTAACTCAAAACGGAGTGTTTTCGTCACCTGAAACCATAAATATGCGCCGCCCTTTGCATTTCCTATATTTACATAGGCGCCGCCCTATGCATCGCCTATATTTGCATAGGTGCCGCCCTATGCATCGCCTATATGTGCATAGGCAACACATTCAACTTTGAAAGGCCATAACTTCTTCACCGGGTGTCCGTTTTAGGCGAATTTGGTATCGTTGGAAATCTTATTCAATTATCTACAATTTGGTATATAGTAGGCCACCAAGTTTATCATATACAATAAGTTATGGTCAATAGAATTTGACACAAATTACAACATCCACTAAAACTTAATCGATAAAAATTGTTTTAACTCATCCTTGAGTTGAAGGACTTCTATGGTCTAAATTCATGCTCAAATGGATTCACATACTACAAACTTGATTAACATGCCAAATTGGCATAGGATTTAAGGCTCGGGGATTATCAATGCATTAGAGTCATATATTTCATTCTAGCCCGAAATGCGGGGCGTTACAATTTTCGAGCTCATTTAAAAGACTGGACTAGCTGGGGATAAGCCCGCACTTGCCCCATTAGAAGTTAATGTCAATCTAACGTCAGTTGAGTTTGATAAAGCAACAGGTGCCACAAGTCATGGTGTTCTTAGGAACATTACTTCTTATCATAAACTGGTTGGGAAGTTGATGTATACAACCATAACTAGACCTAATATTAGCTATATTATGCATACCTTAATTTAATTTATACACCAGCCTAAAAGATCTCATTTGGGAACTACAAATAGGGTAATCAGAAACTTAAAAGGAATAGTAGACCAGGGTGGTTTGCTTAAGGCTCAGCCTACTTCAGATCTTGTTTGCTGGTGTGACTCAGACTAGGCAACATGTCCAAACACAAGGAGATCTGTAACACGATATGTGGTACATTTTTGTAAATCCTTGATTTCCTAGAAGTCCAAGAAGCAACATATTGTGTCTAGAAGATCAGCTGAAGAAGAATATAGAAGGGTAGCTTCAGCTCTAGCAGAAGTCACATGGTTGACAGGATTATTTGCGGAATTGGATGCTATTGTCAATAAACCTATCACACTCTTCAGTGATAGTAAGTCTGCAATACAATTGATAGCCAACCCCATCTTTCATGAAAGGACAAAACATATTGAGATTTATTTCCACTTTATAAGAGATAAGATCAAGGAAGGGCTTGTGCAAACTGTGTATGTTCCCACAACTCACCAGGTTGTAGATATACTTACCAAGAGCCTGACTCAAGAGCATCACTTGCATTTTCTAGGAAAGTTTGGTGTGCTTAAAATTTTGTATCCTTCAGCTTGAGCGGAGTGTTAAAATGTATATTGTAGTATTACTTTTCTGATGCATTAAAACAGTTTTCAATGTTTGATTACTTTACTGTTTTAGCTACTCTAGGCAATTAGTTAGTTGAGTACTTATGCAAGTTGTTAGGAGAAGTTATTAGAAGGTTCTAGAAGATCATGTGTGAATCATGTGAGTCTATAAATACCAATCATGGTAGTCACACTATGTAACCTTTTCATCTTATCAATGAAACTAACTTCTTCTTTTTCAACACAATAACCGAAATACAATTTTTCTTCCTCTTAAGCGTAGTGAGTTTTTGTCCCTATCGATTTGACTCAGATGATTTTAATAGCTTTAAATTAGAAAAATCATTTAGAATGTAATAACAAAGATCAGTGGTTACTCCTACGCTATACTAATCGGCCACCACTTTGATTCTTGCTTCAGGTAATATGGTATTCATATCCAAATATACAAATAAATCATACAGTAGTCTCAAATACACAAAGATATTTACACTTCTAATTTCAATTAGCTTATACCTCATATGTAAATATGTCTTAAATATTTCGAGACAGTTGGGGGTCGGCCCATCCCCATAAACGCGGGATGCTTTGTGCACCGGGCTGCCTTTTTATTAAGGCATAATGCAAGATAAATGTTGAAACAAGTGGTTTAGTAAGTTGTAATTATCTAAAATAATTATATTAGCATACTTACATAGAGTTACAAGATCATGGTCTCCAATATGTTTAGTGGAAATAAAGAATAAAGCGGCCTCAAGTTTAAACTAGTAATGAAGAGCCTTTACTATGGCATATTTGGCCAACATACCTTTCTCTTGCTTCTTTGATAGAAATAACTGGAAGCTTATATTTTAGAAATTGAGACAAAAAACAAAACAAAAGAAAGAATCAAATTCAGAAAATCCCCTAATTCTAGATATACAGGTCAAGAATCTTAGCTGAACCCACAATCACGTGATTTTACAACTCATTTTTTCTCCTATTAGACACGATATGGAATTCACTTTCCCATAAGAATTTGATATTTACTATATATTTGGATATTCAGAGCATGTAGAATCAGGAATTTTAACATACAACCACAAAGGAAGTGTCTGAGAAACTGTAAATAGTACTTATTTGCTTGTGTCGATTAAGCCAGGAAAATAGTTATGCAAAACAGGCATATTTATCTACTAAATGAGCAAATATGGATGAACAAAATGTTTGAGAAAATTTTCTTAAATAAAACTTGGCTATATCCATTTTACAGTTGGTTGGTCAGTTTAACTAAACTTTAAGATAACATTATCCTTGTTTACTACTACAATAAAAATGGGTTAAAAAAGAAATTGCTTTCTCGATGTCTACTATCTCTATATCTTTCTCATTTCAAAACCTATTGCTTTACAAAACTTCATGGGAAGAAGAATTTGCAGTATGTACTACTTGTAATCTCCTCAAACGGGTAGTAAGATCAATGAACACATCCTCTTTGCAAGGTATTGTGAGGTCACCCATTGGATGATCAAAGCCAAACTCATCTTAGGATTGAGCTAACAACATTTGAAATGATGTTTGGTTCAAGTATGATACTGGCACGACAAATCTCTTCTTTTGACTCTCTCCTATGTATACTGCACAATGACCTTTTGGAAAACCTTCAGATGTTGAAGACCTCTTAAGGATTCCCATTATCCAAAAAGGATATTTGGTAAACTCTGAATGGTGAAGGATAAAAAGAACAAGAATTTTGAAAATTGCACAGAAAATGGAAGTTTCTTTAATGTCTAGATGTTTTGACTACACATTGATGATCACTGATGATCACACATATACGACTATTTTTCTATTGATGTGTAAGCATATAGGAGTAGTTAATTGATTAGCAAGTAACTATGTTAGTTGTGGAAGTTGTTAGAGGTTGTTAGAGGTTGTTAGGAGAATAATTTGTTAGTTATGATGAGCTGGCAGTGAGCTGGACATAAGCTCCCAGCTTAACTTATCTTATCTCAAGTCTATAAATAGACTCATCATTGAAAGTTTCAAGAGAAGATAATGAAATTCAGTCTCACTTCATCGCCTTCTTCTCTTTGATTACAAACTATCAAGCTGCAATGCTTGTATTTCACATGGTATCATAGCAACGAACTCAACACTGAGTGTGTTTTAGATTAATTTTTTCATCGAGTTCTCTGCACAATTTGAGATCTCTGTTTTCTAGTTCTCTCTTTTTCACTATTCTGATCGATATTGTAATTCAATCTTCTCAATCATGGCACCAAAAATTGATCAAAGTGACCCACTTTTCATTGGTGCTTCTGATAGTTCCAATGTTGTTCTTGTTGTAATCAAATTAACTAGTTTGGAAAACTATAGTTTGTGGAGTTGATCGATGCATATTTCTCTCTTAGGGAAGATAAAATTTTGTTTTTTCACCGGAACCTGCAACAAGGAGTCATACAGATAGGAGCTTCATGAAAAATGGGAAACATGTAATGCAATTGTCGTTTCCTGGATCATGAATACTTTGAGTGAAAGTCAACTATCAGGTATTGTTTATACCACGAATACTTGTGCAGTCTGGGAAGATTTCAACGAGAGATATGACAAGGTGAATTGTATTCATATATATCAATTGCATTATGAAATCGATATGCTTTCTCAAGGTAAAATTTTTGTATCAGCTTATTTTACCAAATTGAAGAGACTTTGTAGTGAATATGATATTCTAGAGTCCATTCCTAGCTATGACTGTCGTTATTCTAGAGAGTACTTAGATCATATGTGTCAACTGAGACTTTTACAGTTTTTGAGTGGCCTAAATGAGTCCTATGATCAAGCTAGGAGACAAATACTGCTTAAAGGAGTAACTCCTATTCTTAATAAAGCTTATGCTATGCTTATAGAGGATTAAATCCAACATTTAGCTTGTATGCTAACTGTGAATGATCTATCAAAATCACGTGCCATGCAAGTGAATCAAAATTATGGTTTTGGACAAGGAAACACCAACTACAAGGGCAGAAATATGAATACTGTCATCTCTCAGGTCATACTAAGGAAACTTGCTATAAATTGATAGGGTACCCAAATGATGGGAAGAACAAGAAGAAACAAGATTACACTTCTAACTTCAGATAACAGAACACTGGTGGTAACAACTTTGCAAATTCTAGTAACAAGTCTTCTCAGATTTCAACCATAATAGAAGGACAAGTTGATACTGGCAGTTCCAGTCATGAAGTGAACCAAATATCGCTGGAAAAACCTCACAGATTAACATAAGAAGAGCATAATCATATTATGAGAATGTTAAGCAAGGATACTAAAGACATGATACAAGTAAACATGACAGGTATCACTACTTGTTCTTTGTCTAAAATTTGATCAGATAGTTGGACTGCAGACTCAGGAGCTACACACCATGTGTCTATATAGAGAAACTTATTCAAGAATAGTATGAGACTAGATCCTAGACATTTGGACAAGTTGCACCTTCCAACAGGTAATGAGGTTACAATTTCACACACTGGAAAATCCTACATATTTGCAGATGCTGTGATCAAAGATGTTCTATTTGTTCCAAATTTCAAACTCAATTTGTTGTTTGTTTCTAAGATAACAAACGAACTTTCATGTTTTGTGTCCTTTTATCCTGATTTTTGTATTTTTAAGAACCTCTTTAATGGCAAGGTGAAGGGGATTGGTAGACAAGAGGGAGTTCTGTATGTTTTTAAAGGGGAATGGAAAGGAGATAATAACAATACAACATCAACACACTACAGATTCATTGCAGAAGTTTTAACTTGTCGTTGCAGTTTATGGTACTAGAGGCTTGGAAACCCATCTTCTTAGGTTCTAAACAGCTTAGATATTCTAAAGAATCCTAGTGATGTAAATATATTTAATAAATGTATTGTGTGTCCACTATTCAAACAGACAAGAATGTCTTTTCCTACAAGCACTACTAGGTGTTATACATGCTTTGAACTTGTACACAGGGATTTATGGGTCCATACAAAACTTCTTCATTTGATAATAAATGTTATTTCTTGACCATGGTAGATTACTATAGTAGATACAATTGTGTGCATCTATTGCAGCTAAAATTTGAGATCATAGTGGCAGTTAAGACCTTTATTTCCATGATTAAAACACAGTTTGGATTGGTAGTAAAAAACATTAGATCTGATAATGGGACTGAGTTTATCAACTCTCAATGTAAGATATTATTTCAATCTCTAGGTATTCTATATCAAACCAGCTACCCTTATACTCCTCAACAAAATGGATTTTGGAGAGGAAGCACCGGCATATCTTAAACATAGCCAGAGCTCTCAAGTTCTAGTCTCACTTGCCCATTAAGTATTGGGGTTTATGTGTAAAGGCTGCAATGTATATCATGAACAGGTCATCATCTTTTGTACTGAGTGGTAAAAGTCCATTTTAGTTATTATTTTCCAAGGATCCCAAGTTGTCTCATCTCAGAGTATTTGGGTATTTATGTTATGTAACTGTTCTCCCAAAAGGTAATAAGTTCACAGAAAGGGCTAAACCTGTTGTGTTGGTTGGCTATTCAGAGTCTCAAAAAGGACATTTGCTGCTGGATTTCAACTCAAAAAAACTGTTGGTTAGTATGGATGTTGAGTTTCAGGTGGATACATTTCCCTTTGATCCATCACAAGGATAGTATACATATGCTTCCAAATCTAATGAATACATCACTGACTTCTTAAGTTCCCCAGATGATGAAATGCTCACTGAGGCTCCCACTGCAGTTGCTCCTATTGAGGATAATAGTTTTGTTGATACTACAATACCTAATGTAGCTTCCTCTGACATAAATAATGAAATAAATTGCCAAGTTGAGCTTTCCCAGCCACAACCTCCTTCCATTAGACTAACAAGGACCAGCATACCACCTGTGTGGATTCATAACTATGTTGATACCTCCAGAAACTAGAGATGCAAGAATTTATTGGCCAACAGTTTGTCCTACAGGAAAATAAGTCCTGCTTATCAATTTTACTGAAACAAATTCTCCACTTTGATTGAGCCTCAAAATTTTAAACAAGTCGTACAAGATAAAATATGTATGGAAGCGATGAAGTCAAAAATTCAAGCCATAGAGGCTAACAACACATGGACTATTGTAGATCTACCCAAAGGGAAGAATTTTGTTATATCCAAGTGGATATAAAAAATTAAATACCTTGCAAATGGTGAAGTGGAGAGGTTCAAGTGACGGTTAGTTTCTGTAGACACCTAATTTTGTCCCTCTCAAAAACCCAATTTATCCATTTTTACTTTCGTCTTACCATGTGTCCTCCCCTGTGTGATAATTCCTTCATAAAAATGACAAAAAATAACAAACTTTTGACACCTCCCTGACACCACCCCACACCCCTACCCTTACCCTTTAACCCCCCCTCCTCCCCATATTTTTTTTCACAAATAAAGGGGGAGTATTTACACTATACACCTCACAGAAAAGGGAAAAAACCCATAAACATAAAACTACCATATACAGATACAGAAAAACACTGAAATGGCGTGAGAGAAGAACGACACTCTCAATTTTTTTTCTAGGATTGACCCTCACAAATCAACAACATAGAATAACATACATCACGATCTTCTCCTTCCAGGCACAGAATCACACTCAAAAACTCACGCGTACACACAGTGAACGGAGAGCTGGTTGGAGTGAGAAAAATAGAGAGATGAAAGGGTGAGAGAAAGAGGGTTGAGAGAAAAAAATGATCTAGAAAGAGAGAATTCGAGAGAGAAGAGAATAAAAAAAAAGAGGAAAATCCACCAAAGTTTGACCGGAAACCAACTGATACCATGAACCCTGTTTGAATTATATGATATTTAGGACTGCTGAGCTCCGACGAAAACAAAATCATGATTCCAATACAAGAACCGACCCCCCCCAGCACCCCGTTCTGTTTCCACGGCGAGACTCAATGAAAAATGATGCAAAATGGGTACGGGCCTTTTCCTTTCATGATTCTGGTACTGCTTAGGTAAAAAAAAGTGAAATATCGAGGTTGGGTTGATTCGGGCTGAGGCTGGTTTGAGGTTTCATCACGGATTTTATTTCATTTCATTGAATAAAAGTGAAATTTTGAGGTCCAATTCTACTCCTTCCCTATTTTTATTTCATTGTTTATCATATTCGATGTGTTGGGTTGAATACCATGTGTCATTTGATCTTGGTTGGTGAATATTTTCTTGTTTTAATTCGTTGTGGGTCCTCTCGATCATGAATTGTGTGATGAAATAATATCTCATTCAAGAAGCGGAATCAGTTATTTGGGGGTTGGAAATTGAAAATTGATAAAAAGCTAATGTTAATTTACTTAGATTCATTGACGTCATTGATCGTGATAGTTCCACGATTGGTCGAGTTGGGTAGGAAAATATTTAGCAATAAGTGCTAGCTCGTTTAATTATTGAATGCTTGAAATGAGTGTTGAATGGTTTAGTTTATTGCCTTTGGATCGAATGTATCTTTTAGCTGGGGAATGCCCCGAGACACATTGTATTTATTCACCGGAGAATGTCCCGACGTGCTATGTTGGCGGAAGACGTTCGTGAGGAAGGCCCGAGGCATCGGGTAAATCCTGGGAGCATATTTAGGATTAGTATAAGTTAGATAGGATTTATTTTTGCATTTTTTTTATTATTGGGACTGTATAATTGGACTGAACACTATACTTTTATTCGTTTTGTTTGGTTTGTTTGTTTTATTGCTTTACATGCTTCTTTGGGGTTTATACATTCATAATGTTCAAATTAGCCGATACACTCTACCAAGAGACCGTAGTCGAACCACGGGATCGAGGGGTGCCTATCACCTTCCCCTCGGTCAAAAGAATTCCTTAGCCGAAATATCTGTTCGCGAATCAGTTTTATGCAGTCAAAACCGCTTTGAAAAAGGATATCCACGGGTGACTTGGCACACCTGATTTATGAAAAGTGGCGACTCTGAGTTTAAATGTAAATAATCCTTTTTGAAACAAAATTTTCATTTTTTGTCACTTTAATAATGAAAACCCTTTCGAACTAAAAAAAATCAATCTTTTTGGAGTTAAAAAAAGGGGTATGACAGCTCTGGCGACTTTACTGGGGACCCTTTCTAAATTCTAGATTTCTTTGGAGTCGTATCGGCTTTGTTTGTCATTATGGGTGTATGAACATTGTGTGTGATTATTGTTTGTGTTATTTTTATCACTGTTGTGCATTTCTGTGCTCTTTGTTTACACATCTTCTTTATGTGTTACCACTTTATAGCTGGGATCATTTGCATAACCCGAGTCAATTCTTTCCGCAACAAGTCCCGGAGTGCATATCTTACGCACGAACTCTAGTTGAGTCATCCTTATTTTAGGGGGGGATCCATTGGATGTATGGAGTAGGTGGAAAGCAAATCAGCACTATCGATCATATGCTCCCCTGAACGGCCTTGTTAGTAAAGCCCAACGTAGGTCAGCCTTTAGGTCATTCTTATGTGCATCATATTGAGACCTAGCAGGGTCCACTTGGTCCTTTATAGGAGACTCTCCTCTAAAGCATCCCTACGTGCTAATTGTTGTATTTTTTAGGGTAATAGGGTCATTTGACCGACTGATTTGGGGAAAACATGTGCTAGAATTAAAGAAAGGTGTGTTAGGCATGGAAAAAAGGGAAAAAAGAGAAAAGGTGAATCAAAAAGAGTTTCGTAGTTTTTAGGTTCTTTATGGAATTTGTTTTCCACCCTTCAAAAATTCAAAAGAATTTTTTTTTTACTTTCTGCACTCATTTTTCAAAAAAAAAAAAAAGATTTTCCCTTTTGTTTCCTTTAACAAACGTTCTCAATTAGAAAACTCCAAAAATATTTTTTAGGAGCTTTTTATAAAAGAAAAATGCAAAAAAGTGTGGTAGAAGTTTTGTACATTTCATATAATGAAAATACCAAAAAGATTTTCTATCATAGCTGTTGGTCTCATTTTTTACGTGAAGTGTCAAATTAAAAATTCAAGAAAAAAAGATTTTGTTGTATTGTTCATCGTATGTCTTTGGTCGTGTCTCAAGTCAAGGTGAAATCTGTTATTTAATCATTAATTGTCCAATTTGGACAAACTACGCACCCCTGATTCTCCTCTCTCGGGAGTGAGATACGTAGGCATCCTATTGTGGGTTCGGGGAACTTATTTCAAAAATCCAAAAAAATATTTTATGCACTCTTCATTTAGAGTAGGTGTTTCATATACATCTTCAAGAGAAAACTACAACAAGATTTTCCTTTAATAGTTTCAAGTTTCATTTTCGTATGAAATTCAAAATTGAAAACCCCAAAAGATTTTTCCTTGGTAATTATAGGTCGTATTTTGTATTGAAATTTGAAAAATTCAAACAAAAAAAACATATCTTCTTCACTCTTCATTTAGAGTAGGTGTCATATACATCTCTAAAAGAAAACCACAAAAAGATTTTACTATAATAGTTTCAAGTTTTAATTACGTATGAATGCAAAATTGAAAATCCAAAAAGATTTTTCTTTGATAATCGTTGGTTTCATTTCTTATAGGAATTTTATAGATGAAAATTCAAAAAGATTTTCGTCAATTTGTTTGACAATGTGTTATTTTCTTTTCTTCGTAAAGTTTCAATAAAATGAAAAAGAAAAGAGTTTAATTGGCCATTTTGACAAGACTTTACGAACTACGCACACCTGATTCTTCTCTCTCTGGAGTGAGATATGTAGGTTCCCTTCTTGGGTTCGGTGATGTTTACAAAAAAAAAATGAAAAAGAGGTTTTGAAAAAGTGTTGAACTCTAACATATTTGTTGTTTTTTGTTCAGTCAGTTTAAGGTCGTTGGTTTGTGGCATTCTGGATGTTCCTTCACATCACACCAAATCCAAAGGGTTAGTTGTGTCCAACAAAGATATAGAGAGTGACATCATGGATCAAACAAAGAATCAAAAAAAATAGAGTTTGAAGCAAGAGACTAGGAGGATAAGACAACAAATGACAGAAATGCATCGAGCATGGGCCAGTGGGTTGTCTCCTCCTCCATTTCCCTTTATTGATCCTATAAATACATCGTGTTTTCCACTAAAATCTCAAAGTCAGTTTTCTACTGTTGTTGATGCATCGAAAAATGACTCGGAATTCATTCCAAGCCAAAATCATCTCAATACTTACACCACTTTTTTTCTAGCTCCTCAGCATAAGCCTGCTACATTCACAACACCACATGTCTTATGTGATCTTGTTGCTCTGTCCTCTACTGGGATTTCCACACTGGCTCTCCCAATGATTTTACGTTCTCATGCTACTAGTGAACCTATATTCAATACTCTTGGTGATCATTGTTATACTCCTGAGCATTTGTTTAGGTAAACTGGACCACCAAAGTTTCTTAACAAGAAGTCCAGTGTGCCAGATGAGTCGGAGAAAATGGTTGGAAAAATGAAGAGTGCAGAAAATGATATGGAAAATTCTCTAGGACCTGCGGGTAAAGAAGATGTTTCATACAAATACTTGGGCATGCCTTCAAGCATTAACCTTCCTCCAATCTTTGAGATGTCGAAATTTGAGGAGCGAGATGGACAGGAGGAATCCGTGAAACATTTGGGACAATATTTCAATCATTTAAAGAAAATTGGAAGGAAGAAGAATGAGAAAGATACAATTGCTATTGTAGTTGGAGAACGGGCACATCCAAGAAGACGTCATCGTTGTCGTCAGTCTCAAGACCAAGTTCATACCCAAACTCTATATAATCCCTCCCAGAATCCATTGTAATCCATTTCCCCACCCCCATATCTAGTATATTGCGCACAAACATATGTTTGACTCTCATCTTACTCACAATGGTGCACGCAACCTCCTCACAGTCATTCTCCAGCTTTACAAACATATCAAAGCCCTTCTAAGCCCGAGGTTCGATCCATGCCAAACAATGAAATAAGGAAGAAATCAAGGGATATCTTCACACTAATTGGAGATTCGTATGCTAGTTTATTCCAAAGATTGGTACAGCTGGAAATGATCAATTCTCTCCTCGGGTGTATACTCCAGACCCACATTCAAGAAGTTTTAATCCTAATGTACGATGTGCATATCATTTTGATGTTCAAGGTCACAATATTGAGAATTGTCGTGATTTGAAAAGAGAAATAGAAAAGATAATTCAAGAAAAATTGATTGTGGTGCAAAATATTGGCACCTCAACCGTCCCACAGAATTCTTCGCCAGCACATTGTACTGCATAATTTGTAGGAAGAAATGAGTTAAACATGAAGACCCACAACTTATTTATTGAAATAAATGTGTCTGGTCGTGGTGGAAGTTCTAGTAATTGTGATATGCAAATCAGTGGCTAAGTTTCCAGGCTGAGCAATTGAGAAATCACCCATCTCCCTACTAGGAAGAGGTCTAGTAGTTTTTTTTCTTTTCTTTTCTATTTTCTAAATTATTTTAGGGTTGTAGTTCGGGATCTATCTTGTTTTGTTTCATTGCCATCTTTGTTTAAACCCTTTTATCGTTCCTTTCAATGAAATGTAGTGTACCTTGTTTGTTTTGTCTTATTTTAAGTTATTTGTCTGTCTGCTTTACCGATTGAATTCTTGGGAAGGATATTGGTATAGTCTACTTCAAACGAGCATATCTCTCATTATACTTGGAATTTTTGAGCTCATGACCTATCAACATATATATAATTTTAAATTATGTTTCCAACGATACCAATTTCTCCAAAATCCAAAATCGAAGAAAAGAGTTATGCCTACTTTACCCAGCATGTCAAGATGGAAAATGAAAACAACGGTTATGACGGGCTATCACGTTTCTGACGCCATTTTTGATGACGTCGTCACAATCTGATGACATTTTTGATGACGTCGTCAGCCCTGGTCAGAAAATTAAGAATTGGACCCCTTTTTGTGATGACCATTCGTGACGGCCTATCACAGACCTGACGGACTATCACGGATGGCGTCAAGTATATTTTTCCAGCAACTCAAAGACATTTTTAAAAGGGTATTTTGGTCTTTTCCACTCATTTTTAGCCTCTCTATATATACTAGTAGTAGAGAAAACCTTCATTATCTCTCATTCTCTTTCAAGGAAAAGATCAAGAAACTAGGGTTTTCTTCTAAAATCCTAAATCAAATCTTCTCCAAGAAATTTAAGAATCTTCCAAAGATTTCACCAAGTTGTCCAAGAATAAAATTTTTCAAGTCAAAGGCATCAAGAAACTTAGCTCAAAAGTGTGAGGAAGAGTTCCCAATCAAGCTTGTTCATCTTAAATCCATAATCCAAGGTATGTGGGGTTTGAACAAGAACACTTCTTTCATTCTTGTGCCCAAAGATTTAATTTCTACTATTGAAATTCATGATTTTGCAAAGTGGGTTTACACCCAAATTACTTTATTAATGATTTATGATAGTTGAGCTATTCAAGATTGATACACATGACTATTTCATCATTTTATTTCTTAAATTGAGAACTTATGCCATGAGTTGAATATTGTAATTATGAGTTGATGATTTCCGAATGATTTGAGATAAGAGTCATGATTTAAGATTTTCTACGAGAAGTTTGATTACTGAATTGAGCTTGAGAGTCAAGAATGAGTTCTATGATGTTTCCTTGAAGTTTCTGATACATGACTATTTTACAATTTCCAAATTCTGACTTGATATTTAATATTGTGAATTTCATGTTCTACCATGAGTTGGTATTTCAAGTGCTTTCAAGACATGTGTCACGCTTTAATATTCCTTATGACAAATTAGATTATTGAGTATATTTATTCATAAGATTGAGTTGTTATAATGAGCCTTGATATTTCCTCAAAGTTATTGATGTTGCCATGACTAAATGAATTGATACATCTTGATGTTGAGAAAGATTGTTTGATTTTGAGTCAAGTTAGGAATACACCGTTGTATATGATTTATCGATGAAATATATTATTGTTTTGGTTTACATTATAGACCTATAAATTGATATTGATTAAGGTGGATTTCCTAACGCGTTCTGAGTTGAGTCTGTGAGGATTATTTAGCACCGAGCGGGAAATATGGTATTTCCCCAAAACTACATACCACCGTAGGATTGATATTGATAATTGTGGGCCAGAGCCTGTGTATGGGATTGTGATTGAGAAATTAAGGTTTTACTACTTGTCAAGAGTATGACACCCCCACCAATGTAGGTTTCTCTCCTTAGGAGGGCAAAACGTTGGACTCCATGGGCTCACATGGTGTAGTCATGTCGGTTATAAAAAACTCCCAAGTCCATAATAGTCCAAGTTTTCATGAGTTACCAAGTCACTCTAAGTCATGATTTAAAGTGTTTGAGTTGAGTATAATGATTTGTGAGATTTATAATGTGTGTACTATTATTGATGATTTACAAACAATATATTTCAGTTAATTCAAGAGAAGAAAGTTGTTATCGTCAGCATGCATGATTTTCATAATCATTTATGATATTATTTATAACGTTGCATTACACCCCCAAATACTCAGTACATTCCTTAAAGTACTGACCCCCATATATTTCTATATGCTACAGTGTCTTATAATGTAGGTGAAATTTGTAGCGCAGATACCGCATTCAGTCAGTCCGCCGCTCCCATTCAGTAGGTAATGAGTCCTTTCAATTCGAGGGCTTGAGTTGGTTATACAGTTCAATAAGTATTGTATTTTTGTTAGTTTAGACGTATTGAGCTTAGATAGTTGGTAGACATGACCCGGCTATCTAAAGTTAGTACCAGTAGAGGCTTCATAGATAGTCAATAGAAGTTGATGTATTCAGTTTCAATTTCATTTGATAAGAGTAGAGTTGTAATCTTGTAAAGTTCATGTTAATATTGATCAAGGTAAGAGAAGTTCTATATTTTCACTGATTTTGTATAGATTTAAGCATTTTATCCAGTTGTTTACGAATTAAGCCAGTAAGAGGGTTAGCTTGGGGTCACTTATGCCCCTAAGCACCGTGTGACGTATCGGAACCCAAATTTTAGGGAGTTACAAACTTGGTATCAGAGCACAGATTTCAAGTGTCCTAGGTTGTCTATGAAACCGTGTCTAGTAGAGTCTTACGGAATGGTATGAAGACGTCTGTACTTTTCTTCGAGAGGCTACAAGACATTTATAAAAGGTCTTCATTCCTTCAAGTCTTAGATCGTGCTATAGAAAGGTTCTTTGAGAAACTTATGCAAATTCTTATCTTCCTCTATTCAGGGCATCCCCTCTTTATTTTTGAGGTATTAGAGGAAGTTAAGCTCAACTCTTTGCATATAGTACTTTCTTAAAAAGTCTCCACAAATAGTTACGGAGTTTCAAATTAGCTAGAAAGTATCCTATTAGTGTCTTATAATGCCTTTCTTATGAATCATTCAATAATCCCATGTTATTTACGCTTCCAGATTCCCTCTCAGAATCTATAATGATAACCTATACTTCTTTATCTATGTACTGTTCTTGAGGTAATATTATATGCATATTTTAATTTCCTTCCCTAACAATGCCCTTAGACTTACAAGAGAGAAATTTCAGAAGTTTCACAAAGCGGCCTGAGAAGAGCTTACCAACGTGTTATGAATTTCCTAAGTTCAATGTTATGCCCTCTCCCTTATGATTCTTTCAGTTAAGATAGAGTAAGATGTGTATTCTTAGATTATCGAATATTGTATGGAGAGTTTTTACCTCTCGTACTCTTGTTATCATAATGATATTGAAAATCAAAGACTGGTGAAGCTGGGTGAGGCCTATTTTGATTCACTTGCGACTCTTTGTGTATCTTTTTTCCTCGTGGTGGTTAGAACTGGGTTTAGAGGTGTAGTGACAAGAAAGGTGGAAGGTGTGATTTATTGGAAGTATGTATAGCCGAGCCTTTTGCATTTGATCGAGTTAGTGATGAAGTGATATTGTTCTTGTGTGCCAGCTCATGAAAGAAAAAGAGAAGGAATTATTGGTGGGGGTAAATAATAGTTTGCTTAAGGTATGAAAAGAGTTGTTAATGGTATGTTGCACAAGACAAGTATAGGTTATAGACGAGGATACTTAGTGGATGAGTGTTGTTAACTTAGGTGCTCCTGAGATTGCAAAGGAAAGTTTAGTTGAGTCTTAGAGAGTTATGAACTAAGTTAAGGTGTGTATGAAGGATAGATAGTAATGATGAGTAGAAGGAGGGTGCATTGATGGATTATAAATGAGAAATATCATATGATTATGACCAATTATTGTTATTAGGGGGTTTAAGTTGACTAGTGTTTATTGACGTTTTGTTTTATAGTTTCTAAGTGAGAATTGTGTGTATGAGGTGGAGTTGTAAGTTATGCTGAGCGCCAGGCATTAATCTTGGATGATTCGTGGCTATGAAGGTGGATGTGATGATTTCTTGGTTAATGGTGCTAGTTATAGAGAAGTGATCTAATAGGCTTGGACAGTGTAGGCAAGAGCTTGAGTCTGGTTGACTTGTAATGAAGTTTGATTTTGTGTTCTTGGTGAGAAATTTTTCCCAAGGTTCTATGGGGCTGCTTTATTTTTATTTTTTTATTTTTATTCTAGGGTCATTGTATGTGGTGTAATTAGTAAGTGTCGTGGAGTTGCTAGGTAGAGGAAGACTAGTCAGGTAATGCACGATGTTCCTAATAATTGAGTCAAGGAGCGTGATGTCTTTAGTCTAAGGGGGAGATAGTAGAACAAGTAACCAGGTTAGGTTGTCAGGTTCTAGTGGGTATGCCAGTAAGTTGTGGAACAGATGTGAGAAGGGATAATGCTCGACCCATTCTTATTTCAGTATTTTCAGTCATTCCTATATTTATTCATGCTTTGCGTTTTGATTCCATGATCATGATTCATGTCCAGGCATGCCATAAAGAATCATGTCCTCACTTAGTTACCGAAATGAGGAGTCTCAGACCTTTCACCGGTTGGAATCACATTTCATAGTTACGAATTCCCAATTTAGTTCATGCAATGCATGACTTATGTACTCGAGCTTTGTGATATGTCAAGTTCCAATGTTCAAGTGCTATTTTTAATGATCAAAATTCAGATTTATATCGTGCATATCCCCGGGCCATATTTCTTTGATGGATTTATGATGTTAAATCCTCTATTCCTCAAGCCTCAGTTGAGTGTCAAGTTATTCATAGCATCTATTCATGTATCAGATCCTCATGCTCTAATCTTTTAGTTATCTTTCCTTACCGAAGATAGTGGTGGTCAATAGTTGTTTGGTCGGAAGAGAGGAGACATTTCCTTATCAACGATAGAGGGTGGCATGCTTAATTTAGCTAGACGGTAAGGTGAAGTAAGATTGAGGCTAAGTCTTTGATACATGTTATGGTTAGTAGAAGTTTAATGTGTTATGATTGGGAAGATTGTGGTGTATTCATTTTGTGTAATTCCATGAGTTGGAAGGAATATTGGAGTGAAGTGTTTGTGTAGGACTTGATTAGCTAGGAGTATGTTAGGTGTGCTTGAGGTGAGTGCATGGAAATCTTTCTTGATAAGAGGTGTGTAGGGTATGAATATAGGCTTAAATATCGTGTTTGTGTGCATGCAGATGGGTGCCTTGTGCATCAGTAAATGGCGAGTACTAGGTGGATTGGAGTGGTTGAAGTAGTAATGAGAATTACTCTTTAAGTGAGAGGTTATAAGAATGTAGATTTGTGGGAGCTCATGATTCATAATGGGGTTATGTGGCGAATCTTGTGGTTCTAGGTTAGGCATGAAGATTATGAGGGGGTTTGGTTCGAGGGGATATGAGTAGATGAAAGTATCGGTGTCATATGAGGATTGTAAGTTGAATCGATCAAGTATAGTTTCAGAAGGGTATAGAATAGTCGAGAGAGTGTTTGATAAGTGTGGTTGAGTTTGAGAGTAAGGATTTTCCTTGCTTGAAGCTTAGTACTTTTATCCTGACTTATGATTCATAGGTTTAGGTTTCAAGTTATGGGATTATGGTAATTTTATGATCTCTAATTCAGATGTCTTGTTTAGATCTTGCCTAATGTTCTTTGATCCTTCATACCATTAGAATTCCTCGGGAGGGTGTTGAAGAAATCCTCTACTTAAGTATGAGTATCTAGTATGATTCAGTTTGCATAGCTAACAATCTAGTTTTAAAAATTTGGCAAATAGGTTTCTCTGGACTTCCATTTTTTTTCGAACTATTCTGGTCTTACCACTCAAAGTTTCATAAGTACGGGCAATTCGGTAAGTAGTTGCTCGTACCCAAAAATCTACGAATTCAGTTCAGTATGTGTATCAGGCATCAGTTTCAGATTCGGATATATAATTGTGATTCAGTCTGTAAGCATTCATTCAACAATCTTTGTTTTTAACTATTCTAGTCCAGACAATGTAATACCCATTCTGTAGTCTTATCCTTGTTTCTCATGACCTATGCCTGCATAAATTATCTCTTTGCCTTCTATGAGTACGATTGAACCCTTGTAACATCAAGTGAATTCTAAACTCTCAGTATGAGCCTGCTCTTTAATATAGGAAGAAGGCAAATCAGCTAAGATTCAGTCGAGAATTACAGTTGTCCTCTATCTATTCTTTTCCAGTCTCGGATCCAGCTGTATACCTACACTCATCCTAAGTTAATACATTCAATAAAGTACTTCAAAATTTAGAAAGATATAGATTCAGATTAGCAAGTTGTTTCAGCTGTGTGTCTTCAGTTTTCTCTATATTCTTGGCCAAAAAGCAACATTCGAGGATAAATGTTTCCAAGGGGGAGATATTGTAATACCCCGATCGTTTCTTAAGCCTAAATCCATCTTTTGAGTGAATATGGATGATTTCCAAATTTATTGTTGTTTATCTCATGTATTTTCCTAAATTCTATTTTCTATCATGTGGAGAATTGGATAAGCATTCCATCGACATAAGATTCACCCGAATCGGACGCCCGGTGAGGAAGTTAGAGCCCTTTTGTAATTCCCCGAGACCCTAACCAATAGTCAAACAATGAATCAATATCTTGAGAAATAAATTATAGTACTTTGGTTGTTTTATAATAAAAGATGGTGTGTATTAAGGCCTTAAAGATGTCCAAACGATTGGGAGAATCAAAACATTCCTTACCGATAGAATTCTTGGGAAGGATATTGGTATAGTCACCTTCAAATGATCATATATATCATTATAATTAGAATTTTTGATCTCATGACCTATCGAAAGATATATAATTTAATTATCTTTCCAACGATACCAATTTCTCCAAACTCCGATATCGGAGCAAAGAGTTATGCCCATTTTACTCTAGCATGTCAAGCCAGAAAACGGTGACGACGGTTTTGACGTGCTGTAACGTTTCTGACGCCATTTTTTACGACGTCGTCACGTTCTGATAACATTTCTGACGATGTCATCAGCCGTGGGCAGAAAATCAAGAATGGGACCCCTTTTTGTGACAACCATTCGTGACGGTCTATCACGGACCTGACGGCCTGTCACGGATGGCGTCAAGTACATTTTTCCAGCAACTCAAGGACATTTTTAAAAGGGAATTTTGGTCATTTCCACTCATTTTTAGCCTCTGTATATATACTAGTAGTGGAGAAAACCTTCATTATCTCTCATTCTCTTTCAAGGAAAAGATCAAGAAACTAGGGTTTTCTTCTAAAATCCTAAATCAAATCATCTCCAAGAAATTTAAGAATCTTCCAATGATTTCACCAAGTTGTCCAAGAATCAAATTTTTCAAGTTAAAGGAATCAAGAAACTTAGCTCAAAAGTGTGAAGAAGAGTTCCCAATCAAGCTTGTTCATCTTAAATCCATAATCCAAGGTATGTGGGGTTTGAACAAGAACACTTCTTTCGTTTTTTGCCCAAAGATTTAATTTCTACTATTGAAATCCACAATTTTGCAAAGTGGGTTTACACCCAAATTACTTTATTAATGATTTATGATAGTTGAGCTATTCAAGATTGATACACATGACTATTTCATCATTTTATTTCTTAAATTGAGAACTTATGCCATGAGCTGAATATTATTATTATGAGTTGATGATTTCCGAATTATTTGAGATAAGAGTCACGATTTATGCTTTTCTACGAGAAGTTTGATTTTTGAATATATATATATATATATATATATATATATATATTAATATTTGATCTTGAGAGTCAAGAATGAGTTCTATGATGTTTCCATGAAGTTTTTGATACATGACTATTTTACAATTTCCAAATTCTGACTTGATATTTAATATTGTGAACTTCATGTTCTACCATGAGTTCGTATTTCAAGTTCTTTCAAGACATGTGTCAAGCTTTAAGCTTCCTTATGACATATTTGATTATTGAGTATATTGATTCTTAAGATTGAGTTGTTATAATGAGTCTTGATATTTTCTCAAAGTTATTGATGTTGCCATGACTAAATGAACTGATACATGTTGATGTTGAGAAAGATTGTTTGATTTTGAGTCAAGTTATGAATCTACAGTTATATATGATTTACCGATGAGATATATTATTGTTTGGGTCTTCATGATAGACCCATGAATTGATATTGATTAAGGTGGATTTCCTAACGCGTTATGAGCTGAGTCAGGGAGGAGTATTTAGCACCGAAAGAAAAATATGGTATTTCCACAAAACTACGTTCCACCATAGGATTGATATTAATTATTGTAGGCCAGAGGCCGAGTATGGGATTGTGATTGAGAAATTGAGGTTCTACTCTTTGGAAAGAGTACGACACCCCCGCCAATATGGGGTTCTCTCCTTAAGAGGAAAAAATGTTGGACTCTATGTGGCTCACATGGTGTAGTTATGTCGGTTATAAAAAACTCCCAAGTCCATAATAGTCCATGTTTTCATGGGTTACCGAGTCACTCTAAGTCATGATTTAAAGAGT
Source organism: Capsicum pubescens (assembly GCA_030864215.1). Lineage (NCBI taxonomy): Eukaryota > Viridiplantae > Streptophyta > Magnoliopsida > Solanales > Solanaceae > Capsicum > Capsicum pubescens. The sequence goes on from CM061548.1 coordinate 375,160,900, forward strand.
TTGAGTTGAGTATAATGATTTATGAGATTTATAATGCGTGTACTATTATTGATGATTTACAAGGAATACATTTCAGTTAATTCAAGCGAAGAAAGTTGTTATCATCAGCATGCATGATTTTCATAATCATTTATTATATTATTTATAACGTTGCATTGCACCTCCACATACTCAGTATATTCCTTAAAGTACTGACCCCATATATTTCTATATGCTACAGTGTCTTATAATGTAGGTGCAAGTTGTAGCGCAGATACTTCATTAAGTCAGTCCGCCACTCCCATTCAGCAGGTGACGAGTCCTTTTGATTTAAGGTCTTGAGTTGGTTATACAGTTCTAGAAGTATTGTATTTTTCTTATTTTAGTCGTATTAATCTTAGATTGTTGGTAGTCATGACCCGGCTATCAAAAGTCAATACCAGTAGAGGCTTCATAGACAGTCAGTAGAAGTTGATGTATTAAGTTTTAGTTTCGTTTTGTAAGAGTAGAGTTGTAATCTTGTAAAGTCCATGTTCATATTGATCAAGTTCAAATAAGTTCTATATTTTCGCTGATTTTATATAGATTTAAGCATTTTATCCAGTTGTTTACGAATTAAGCCAGTAGGAGGGTTAGCTTGGGGTCACTTGTTCCCCTAAGCACCGTGTGACGTCTCGGGACCCAAATTTCAGGGCGTTACATGGGGCATAGTAGATAAAAAGATACTCCAACCCTTGCAGCAAACTTGGGTTGGGCGCTTGGTCGTCGAGTTAAGAGCAAATCTCGTATAGCCCATGGGGTAGCAGATATGTAGGTGCACCACCAAATTCAGGAGTAATACAAAGTATAGAGTTGCATTGACAAGACGACTTTAAGATCTTTTGAGATGGCCCGTGAGATTTTAAACTATGCATGCATAATATTTTTATTACTTGCTCTCACCTATATTTTATATGTATAAATTCATTATTTTAGATTGCTCTGCGTACCAGTGCAATTGTATTGACACCCTATATTTTAAGGTTTGAGGCTCAATCTAGAGGTCCTACTAAGACGTAGAGTTTTTAGATAGAAGTGAAGTGCATATTTGGTGAGCCTTCCTTATTTTGGAAGGCCTATTTTTTCAGTTATTTGTTATTTATTTTGGTTTAGGTCCACTGTGGGCCTTGTCCCAGATCCAGACAGTTTATTGATGTCGTATGTAGTAAAGATTTCGAAGACTGAAAGAGATGTTGTCAAGTTGTTGATAAACTTATTTTTGTACTGTTAAATAGATTTCAGTATATGACCATGATTCAGTCTATTTTACTTCCGTATCCTTTCTTTATTATTCAAGTATTGTGCATGATTACCAAATGTAGAAGTGTCCGGATCACTATGGTTCGAAATGCTCATCACGGCTAGGGTCCCGGCTTGGGTCGTGACAAACTTTGTATTAGTGCCAGGTTCATGGTCCCAGGGTATTTGAGAAATCATTTCGGGTAGATTCCTGTTTGTAGGTGTGTAGCGCGCCAGACTTATAAGTAGGAGGCTATAAGGCGTTTAGGAATATTTCTCTTTCTTCATGTTCTAGTTCATGTCATGGAGTCAGAATATTCCTCTTTCATACTCTAGTTTGTGATATGGTGTCTTCCGTACGAAAGTAAAGATTTCCCAATTCTTTTCTTACTCTGATGTTGTTACGTATGTCTCATTGTTGAGGTGATTCAAGTGCAAAAGCTTAGAATATAAATGATGTGGTCCTTTTTTAATTTAGTCATAAATGATTATGAAATTGCACAAGGACTTTATGGGAGTCCATGAGTTCTATAAAGTGTATTGATTCAAGATTATACCTTTATCTACATCAATCGTGCATTTGAGCCTGAGGTGTGAAGTGTATTCAGTCCCTTTCAAGATTCTTATTGCAGATGCGATGCATAAGGGGAATAATGTGTAGTAGTATATTCGAACTATATTTCCACACAAGTTGTAGTGTATGTTAAAGTGGAGTGACCTATTGGTAGTGAGATGATCCAGAAATTGGTGATATGAATTCACAAGCTTAAGTGTCTAAATGAGGTGGACTTTCGCTTACAAAAGTTAGTTTAGTTGCATAACAGTGGATTGAGGAGTGGTTTGTCATTTTATAGTAATAGACTAATATGGTAGTAATAATTTTAGATTGTATGGTAGTCCGCGGGGGGGGGGGGGGGAGGGGGAAGTGGGGTTAGCTTTGATTATTATTTATTCAAAAAAAAAGAGCCTAGAGTGGATAGTTATGGTGGTTATAAAAATCTCTTATAGGCTGTGAATGGAAACAATTAGATTAACTAATAGGTTAAAATTATATACTCATTGTTGTTGTGGAATTTGAGGGTAGTCTAAAGGTATGCTCAGGTAAGTAAGTATAATGTGAGAAAGTAGAATATATAGATAAGATAGTATTGGGATATACTATAAGATTAAGGTTGACCATGTCTATTATGTGACTTTACCCCCTTGACTTTCTTTTCTTTAGTGGTTGTAAACTAGTACTACTTGTGAGAAGGTATGTAATAGCTTTTAAGGTGTTGTGGTAATGTCATGGAGGTGATTTGGTTGTAGGTACATCTAAGTGAAATGAGGTATTTGGGTTGAATTTCCCCATTTGATGGACTAGTATCATATGTTGCATGCTTCATCGGTGGTACGTGATTGTTGCTACACTATAGGCTTGAACTTTAGATGTAGAATGTGGTGGTAAGAATAATAGCTTAAGATTAATGATGTATGTTTTATGGGAATGAATTAGTAGGCTTGATGTGATTTGTGAAATATCCTAGGTTGATAATTTATGAAGAGTTTAAGTGGTAATTTAGGGGTATATGTGTATTTGGGGACTAGTGTTAAAATGATGAATGGTGGGTGAGTGATTAAGTGGATAAGGGCGTAAGTATATAAGAATGAGTTGCACCCCCCTGTAGTATGGCGTTAGGTAAGATTTTATGATATAAGTTATGTGATTAATGGTCTAATGTTAGAAGGTTAAGTAGAGGAATTTTATGTGATAAGGAGTGAAGTTGTGTATGCTCATGGAATGCGAGTTGTAATTTGATTATGATAGAGTATATCAAAAATTAAGAGCAGCGTTCTTGGAAAGCAATGCCTTTAGAGTATGCTTAAAAGGGAAAGTTTAGCATTTATGTGTTTAAGTGTTTTGCGTACCTAGTTTGTGTTCTTAAAATTGTTGTATGGAGAAGTTTGGGGAGTTGTAGTATAGAGTTATTTAGAGTTGAATTAAGGAAATATGAGTGGCAATATGCGCCTTTGGTATAGTTTTACAAATTTTTTTAAGATGCAAGTTTTGTGATTAGAGGTGTAATGCAAAGTATTCTAAGGAGTTGAAGATGAAGTGTTGCGTGCCTAGAAGTGTGGTTGTCTATGCCCATGATAACGTTAGCATAAATAGATGACTTTGGGGTTTGGAGGATGTTAGGATTAGTGTACTTGAAGGGGATGTTCTAGAATGAACTTAGTGTCCTTGTACAAAAAATGAAGAAAAATCTATGGAGGGGAGTTTGTGTTCATATGTATGTTGGTACTTCTTTGTGATTAGGTGTGTGGATATCGGGAGGCTCGGTACTTCAGCTAGTCTCCATGTTTCTAGAATAGTTGGCGCATCTCTTTTATGTTAGTATAGGTTGTAGGGTAATAGTTGTAGAGGCTAGCGAAAGTAAGAGTAGTATTTTCGAAAAACAAGACCTACAGAGTATAGTTTATCTGGGAGAGATTAGCGATAATGTGTATAGTGGTATATCTCTTGTGTTGAGTGTTGTGGATATATATTTGATGAGAGGTTATGTCTACAAGTCTAAGATTATGACTTTGATCTAAGGGGGAGATGATGAGTTAAAGTAGTTCTCAAATTTTCTTATGGTGTCAAGTTTCAAGTAAGATTCATGATAAATCTATTACAATTCAAGCAAACTCCTCCTACTCAGTCTACGAGGTCACTCTTCTAATGCCTTACATTATGTATCCAAGTCCTACCTATGTGTAAGGTTTGAGCACTCTATGTAACTCATGACATGTTCCGACTTCCAAACTAGAAGAAATAATGTCCCTCGATGATCCAGTATTCTAAGTATCCAAGCTCTATGTTTTGTTGCTCATAAACAATAAATCTGTGTCCCAAATCATGATTGGTTCTAAGGAACTATGTTTCGTATGTTAACGATTCATTTTATGTTAGTATTAGCCAAAATGATAAAGTTGTGAGAACTCATGACTATTTCAGTTTTGAAAATGAGAAGTGATAGTTTCGAGTAGAAGTCCTTGCCTAAATCGTCGACTTCATGAATTCAACACTCATGTTATAAGACTCATGCTATAAGCTCTTATTTTTTTCACTGTGGTTGTCCTAAAAACTCGTGTTATGTTGAGTTTATGCCATAATAACTCTCCAATTGTGATCAAACACTTGATATATGAAACACTCTGTGATTGTACCGTATCTTCAACTTATGTCCCACCTTGAGTATGGCAATAAGTTTACGTTATAACCGAATAGTGTTACTCCATTTTATGATGCTCTTTCTTAGGTCCTTTAATGACCCTCTGTATGCTAGTATGACGGTGGTTGTGGATGTGTAGAAGTGTGTTTGGTGGTGGAGTAGATGTCGTTGTAGGTGAAAATTTCGATGTGATTTCTTGAGCTAAGGTTAGAAGAGTAGGGGAAGGAAGGAGATGAAAATTCTTTCCGTGAAATAGTTAGGAGGGAAGTATATAGCGAGAATCTTGGTGAAAATGATTGAATTTGCAGGTCATAGTGGAAATGTCCATAAAGTGGGGTGTGGTAGCGGTAGGCTGAAATTTTGTGATTGATGAAAACACAAACTAATGTGCCATGCGGTTAGTATTCTTTGAATTAATACTTGAGGGTGTTGAATTATAGTGATGAGGTGAGATGATTTCTTAATATGATGTAAAGTACAGGGTACCGTAGTTTAAATTAGCCCCTCTTTCCTCTGAGTTAGGCTTCAACATAGAAGTATTATACGATGGGACACAAATTCTTGTGGTTAGATGTGTTATGGAAGAATTGTAAGCTGGAAATGATGAAGTATGTTGATTAATGTTGGGGTATAGACAAGTAGTGTTGCTAAGTTTACGTCTTTAAGATGGAGAATGCTAATCATCATATGTTCCGCGAGAAGCTTATCTCATCTCTTAGGAAAAGTTATGTCTTACAATGTTTTGATCATGTTCCATAAAACACATGCCAAGATTCATGTCGATGTCAAGTTTTGCTATCTTGGGTTTCGTGCTTATCCATTTCCCTAGGGGTTATTATAAAGATCGTGTGATGCCTTTGCATATTTTTGTGGAGGAAAAATCTTTGAATCAATATTACGATCTTTATTATACACTATTAGAGCTTCAAAAAGTCCCAACCCATCATTCGGGGACGAATGATCCCAAGGGGGAGATAATGTATCACCCTGCATTTTGGGCTAGAATGTAAACCGTCATACCCTTCACGTAAAGGTTCCAACAGCCATAAATCTGATTCAAATATAGTGTGTTGATCAATTATGTAGTGTGGGAATCTAGTTGAGCATGAATTGAGATCATAGAGGTCCCTTAACCCAAGAACTAGTTGGAAGCTTTCCTAGCATTTTTTTTAGTGAGCGTCGAAACTTAGGTTAACTTCAATCGACCATAACATTTTGTATACAATGAATTAGAGGGCATACTATAGATCAAATGAAAGGTCTTCGAGGTATCTTTCAAAAGATACCAATTTTTCCTAAATTTGATACACAAGCAAAAAGTTATGAGTTTACAAATTAGAGTGCGTCACCTGGCAAATCGCCCAAAGCTACTTGAAGTGTTGTGCCATGGGCAATGCATCGTCAAACCTATTTTGGGCGATGGGCAATACGATGCCCAGCCCATAAATGGGCTATGGACAATGTGTGGCACTGCCTAACTTAGGCCATAGGGAATGCATCGCATGCCCTGTGGCCCAAGGACGTAAAAACTTCGTTTTTAAATTATTTTAAGCTCAACCAAGTCTTTTCACATCCCAAAACCGTCCCTAAAAATCCTTAAACGGATTTAGGCTTATTAATAACGTTCTAACTCTCTGAAGATCCAAAAATTCTTCTTTCAACAACACAAGGGGAGAAAGCAACTATGGTTTGGACAATTAAGCCTAAAGGCCAAATCTTTTCGAAATTTCTTCGCGAATTCTTCGTAACTAAGGTACGTGGGGTTTTCTTAAAACTACATGGGAATGGTAAAATTATTTTAATGATGAATAAATGTTTACAAATCATAAACTTACAAAGGGGTTTTGGATTTACAATTATATTTATGTATTACGAAATTGTATTGATGATAAAGTTTTGGTCCTGAGGCCTCTCCCCCCAAATTTGATTTATAATCATGTATAAGTATATATATGTAGGTGTTTGATGAGTCTGTATGATGAATTGAGAGCGTGAAATATTAGAAATCCCTCTCTTGTTTACTAGTTTCTTGTTTTCGTAAGTTATGATTTATTCGAAATGCATTGTTGGAAATATGATATAAATATCTTGATTTTGTTTAAGATTTGACTTCGGTTTCGATCGGAAGAGAGGGGGTTTTACATGTTGATAAATGCTGAAAATATATAATGAAAGAATTGCATGGTTTTGTCAAAAATACATGACCACCACATGTTTGTTGGAATTGTTGAAAAGATGAGAATCTTTGCATAGTTTTGACTTATGTTTTGAAACATGAATTCTCTTACACTTGTTTGAATGCTCTGGTGGTCTGAACATTATTTTAAATGAAAGAATCTTGCATGATATTTTATTGCTCAGAAATACGACTTGCAAGTCCTGGTATGACTATAGCAATTATAGATAATGCCATAGCAGATTTAGAACAGACTAAAGATACAGATTTTTGCTTAAGATTTCAGAATTTGATTTCAAGGAAGATTCATGTTCAGAAAAGGTAAAAGATGGGCTTAAGAGATGTTAGGTGGTTTCCCGAAGAAGGCATGATCCATTAAACATATTTCCTGAAAACGTGTTTTGCCGATACGGGTATATTATTATTGTACGCTGGCGACGGCCCTGGGGCATAGCAGATAAACAGATACTCCAACCCTTGTGGAAAACTTAGTTTGAGGGCTTGGCCGCCGAGTTAAGGGCGGATCCCATATAGCCCGTGGGGTAGAAGATATGTATGTGCACCAACTAACTCAGAAGTAATACAAAGTATAGAGTTGCATTGACAAGACGATTTTAAGATCTTTTGAGATGGCCCTTGAGATTTAAAACTATGCATGCATAATATTTTTATGACTTGCTCTCACCTATATTTTATATGTATAAAATCATTATTTTGGATTTCTCTGCGAACCAGTACAATTGTATTGACCCCCTATAAGCCGTATAGTTTTCAGACAGAAGTGAAGTGTGCAGTGGTGAGCCTTCTCTATTCCGAAAGGCCTATTTCTTTTCAGTTGTTTGTTATTTTATTTTTTTTAGGTTCACTGGGGGACTTGTCCCAGATTCAGACAGTATATTGATGTCGTATGTAGTAGAGATTTAGAGATGTTGTCTAGATATTGATAGACTTATTTTTGTACTGTTAAACTGATTTCAGGTTATGACCATGATTCCTTCTATTCTACTTCCGCATCCTTTCTTTATTATTCGAGTATTGAGCATGATTATCAGATGTAGAAGAGTATCCAGATCACTATGGTTCAGAATACTCGTCACGTCTAGGGTCCCGGCTCGGATCGTGACACTTTACATCCTACAATACATAAGAAAAGGAAAACTTTTAACTCTATTATAAGGGTGTATTAGCACAGCAAAGGGTCCATGATGAAGCTAGAAAAAAATAGACAAGATAAACAATACATCTGACACACAATAAAACATTGACATACAAAGGGAAAAAAGTGTTGTTGTTTTGGCCAAACTCCAAAATTGCCCTTGCCAAGAGTAGAATACTTACAACAAAAGATATAATTTTAGACTAATGACAACCAATCTTCTATACATGAAGGAACTTCATGAATGCACTAAAAATTAAGGGATAAGAGGCTAGTCCTAATTTTTACAAAAGCCATCATCACACTTTCAAAAGCTCTCCCTTTTCTCTCTCAAAGCAATCCTGTTGATTTTTAGCTTTGAAATTGGAGATCCAGAAGGTATCTGAAAATCCACTGAACTGTTTTCCAATGTTCTTTACCAGGATTTGTCATGTATCTGCTAACTGCATTGACTACATACGATAAATCTAATTGGGAACACACCATCTCATACATAAGACACCCAATGGCACTAGAGTATAGAACTCGAGACATATAGTCACACTCATCATCTATCTTAGGAGATAACGTGGCCAAGAGTTTGAAATGAGTTATCAATGGAGTACCAATAAGTTTAGCATATAGCATATTCAACCTGTGAAGCACTTTCTCAATGTACCTTTTTTGACTCAAGTATAACTTACACTTCTCTCTATCCCTCAGAATTTCCATGCCAAGGATCTTTTTTGCTAATTCTAAATCCTTTATCTCAAACTTTTTATTGAGTTGAGCTTTGACTATTCTTATCTCTCTCATATCCTTTGCTGCAATCAATATATCATCAACATACAAGAGAAGATACACGAATGAACCATCACTTACCTCTTTGAAATAGACATATGTATCATAACTACTCCTCTTAAGCATATGAAAAGTCATAAAAGATTCAAACCTTTTATGCCACTATCTGGACGACTGTTTTAAGCCATAAAGAGACTTTTTCAGCAAGCATACATAGTCCTCTTTTCCTGAGACTACAAAACCCTCTGGTTGTTGCATATAGATATCCTTCTCAAGTTCTCCATGTAAGAATATAGTTTTGACATCCAATTGTTCAAGCTCAACATTCTGCATGGCCAAAATACTAAGCAAGGCTCGAATCGAACTATGCTTAATAACTGGAGAAAATACATCTGTAAAGTCAACACCTGGAACCTGACTATAACCTTTAGCAACTAGTCTTGCTTTCTACCTAGCATCTTCAACACCCGATGTTTCTTCTTTCTTTTTAAATACCCACTTGCAACGGACAACTTTCTTATCTTTAGGTAATCTCACCAAATACCACGTGTCATTCATATGAAGTGATTTCATCTTCTCTTGCATAGCAATCATCCGTCGGCCGAAAGCATCACAACTAACTACCTCTGAGTAAGAAGAAGATTCTTCACCAGAATTAATATATTCTACTACATTCAATGCATAAGAAATCAAATCAGCTTCACCATACTTCTGACGAGGTCTAATATCTCTTTTAGTCCAGTCTTTAGCAATAGAATATCATGGCGCCACCGGTAGTGAAGAAGAAATAGTATCACTCTATATTTTTGAGCTAGACTAAGAAGTAGGCACTTGTGTAGAATCTACACTGATCTGCAATTCAACGCGGGTGCTTGACTTTTACTGCTTCATATTACTAGGCTCATGTAGGGGCGAAGCATGAAACATAAAAGTTTCTTCAAACACAACATCCCTGCTAATTATAACCTTTTTTTCTTCTTGACACCAAAGTTTATATCCCTAACATCAGACTTATAACCCATACATAAGCACTTAACATATCTAGGTTCCAAATTTGTATTATCAACATGATCTAAGAAGGACATACAAATATCTTCAAATCAGAGTAACTGCCAGGAGTAATGGACTATACCTCTTGTAGAATCTTTTTGTCAATCGTGACTAAAGAAGAGATATTAATAAGAAGACAAGGTGTGGAAGCATCTTTGTCCCAAAAAGACTTGGGTAAACGAGCATTAGAGAGCATACAATGCACCTTCTCCATTATAATCCTATTCATTTATTCGTCCACACCATTCTACTGCGGAGTATGACGCATTGTTAAGTGCCTCATCATTCCTTCTGACTACACAGAACATTAAAGTCATTAGAACCAAAAATCTAAATCATTATCAATCCGAAGGCGTTTTACCTGCTTCCCTATTTGTTTTTCAATCATACTTTCCACTCCTTGAAAATAGACGACATTTCATTCTTTTGGTTTAGGAAGAACACCCAAACTTTTCTAGAATATTTATCGATAATAGTAAACATATTTTTAGCACCTCCTCTAGAAGGTACTCTAGAAAGACCCCAGAGATCGGAATGAATGTAATCAAGTATGCCTTTAGTTCAAAGCATCTCTAGTCTCGATTCGATCTTTTGTTTCATCTTTTCGAGAGCTACTGAACAGCGTGAACATTTTTGGCATTGGAATAGCTATTCCGCCGATTTCGTCAATATAAACAAGGCGGATGCCTTTAGTGAATCTGGCTCTCTTCTGCTTCTTAAAAATGCAGTGCTCACAAAACTCCAATTTGGAAATACTCTGGCCATCAAGAAGTCCTCTCCTACTTAGTTTAGCCATCTCGTTTTCACTCATATATCCCAACCACATATGCCAAAGTTTAGCAACATCACTATCTGATAGAGAGGAGGTAGAAATGGTTCCATCACTTGTAACCGTAGAGCCTTACAAGACATACAACTTTTAAAATTTTCTTTGTCCCCTCATCAAAAAAAGATCACCATTATAGATATTCTGGACTCCACCTTTACCAATGTACTTATATCCGTTCGAATCAAGGGTACTCAAGGAAATGAGATTTTTCTTCAGGTCTGGTACATGCCGCACATCACTTAGTGTCCTAACAACCCCCATTAAATAACTTGATCCTGATTGTTCCAATACCATCTATCTTACATGGTGTGTTATTTCCAATCAACACCTTTAGAGACCATTTCATATGTTGTAGACTAATCCTGATTGTGACACATATAAAACGTGCAGCTGAATCAAGAATCCAATCCTCACAAGGTTTGGAGTTACTATCTAAAACTAACAAGATTTATCTATCACTACCACCATCTTCAACAAAACTTGCTTCATCGGACTTCTCTGGTTGTTTTAGTTTCTAATTTTTAGCATCTATCTTATTTTTATTCAGTAACTTATAACACTCAGATTTGATATGCCACTTTTTCTTGTAGTAATTATAGGTTTTGATTGTATTTCTAGATTTTGACCTATTTTTTTCATCTCCTCTAAAATTATTCTCATAAGTTCGTTCTCGAACAATGAGACAATCTCCTTGAGTCATCGAACCATTCATAAGATGCTTCATCTTCTCCTTAGAGAACAACACATCATAGACTTCATCTAGGGTTAGGGTATCACGACTATATAAAATTATATCCCTAAAGTTTGGGTATGATGCAGGCAAAACACACAACAACATCAATGCTAGATATTTCTCATCCTACTTAACCTCCAAAGTCTCTAAATCAAAGGTAATTTATTTAAAGACATATAGGTGATCCTCCAAAGATGCACCCTCAGACATGCGGTGGGAATAAAGTCATTGTTTGAGATGTAACTTACTGGTTAGGATCTTTTTCATACATAAAGATTCTAGTTTCAACATAATAGACCATCATCCAAATCCATCTGCACGAGTACAGTCCGCATCTTAACCTGCCATAATAAAAATTTGGTGTTGCGATCCAATAACGTAATATCATACTTTATGGCTTCCATACCTGAGAAAACAATGTCCCAGATATCAGTTTCTTATGAATCAGACAACAATAAGCAAAGAACAAGCAAAAGAAAAAAAAGATGAACACGCAGATTGAAACCCTTGATGGGAAAACCATGGGCAGAGGAGTAGAAATTCACTATGATGGATAGAGAATACTATGAGGACAATGACGTATTTAGAACTTCTAAAATGACCCACTAAACACACTTATATAATACGTGCGTACAAATAAATCCAAGATCAAAAAAATCCCTACGCTACCACCACAAATCGCACAAAAAATTACAAACATTCATCGAACTTTTCTGGGCTAGATCAATAGAATTTGGGTCACAAACTCTAACACTTTAGATCTTTGGGAGACCGTGGTGGAGGATTATGATATTTTTCCGATCCGGTGCCCGATAATCCCACGGTGGTTTAGATCAAAATCCAAAAGGAAAAGAAAATCAGAAAATTAAAAGAAAAAGCGACTTTGTTTGTTAGTATTTCTCCAATAATTTTTGCGAGAATTATGGCCATTAAATCAGCAAAAGAAATTTGGGATTATCAACAAAATTTGGGATTCTCTAAGGGAAGAATATACCGGAGATGAAAGAATACAAGGTGTGAAGGTGTTAAATATAATAAGGGAATTTGAATTGCAAAAGATGAAGGAATCTGAGACCGTCAAAAAGTACTCAGACCGACTTCTTGGCACTGTTAACAAGGTAAGATTGCTTGGCACAAAATTTAATGATTCAAGAATTATTGAAAAATTATTGTTACTATGCGTAAAAGATACGAAGTATCAATTACTTCCTTGAAAAACACAAAAGATTTGTCCAAGATTACCTTGACAGAATTGTTAAATACATTGCAGGCACAAGAGCAAATGAAGCTTATGAGGCCGGAGGGTATGATTGAAGGAGCTTTGACATCCAACCACAAGACTCAAAGAAAGGGTAATAATTCAAGAAAAACTTACTCATCTTGCTAACATTATGGCAAAATAGGTCATCCTCCATTTAAATATTGGAAAAGACCAAATGCACAATACAAGATCTGCAATAAAGTTGGCCATGCAGCTGTGATTGGCAAAAATAAATCTCAAATATGAAGTAGATGCCCAAGTCACCAAAGAAGAAGAAGATCACTTATTTGTGGAAACATATTCTTCAACCAAGAAATCTGATTTTTGGATGATTGATAGTGGTTATACAATATGACATATGACAAAATTCTTTTCAAAGAGTTTCTACCTTTGAAAAATAAGAAAATCATAATTGGGAATGGTGATTATATTCCTGTAGAAGGAAAAGGAATGTTTCAATCAAAATAATTTTAGGTACCAAAATAATTTTAAATGTCATTTACGTGCCCGATATTGATAAAAGTTTGTTAAGTGTTGGCTAGCTAAAGGGAAAAAAAATTAAAATTATTATTTGGAGATAAATATTATTGAATCTTTGATTTTCACTAATAATGAGATTTTAAAAATTGATATGAGAGGAAAAAGTTTCTTATTTAATCAAACAGATGCACGCAAGTCATGTAAGAGCATAAATGAATTGACTTCAGCCGTGCCTACAATTTACAATTTTTGATCCAAAGAGGAGTGTTGAAAATATGTTGCAGAAATAATGTAGGAGTAGATAATTTTAGTAGTTTTAAATTATTAGAATTATATATGGGTTTTACTTAGGAATTAGTTATCCCTTTGTTATTTGAATTAGGAATTAGTTATTCTTATTCGAATTGAACTCTAGATAGAAATTTAGATATAAATATATGTTTTTAGTTATTAATAAAATAATTTCCTTTGACAATACAATGGCAGTATTTTTTCTCTTCAACTTTTTCTCTGTTATTTCTCCAATTTAAAGATAAAAACCAACAGATTTTTACCCTTCATTTAGTCTTCAAATTTTTAAATATGTTGAAATAAAATTTAAATATTTGGAAATTGGGAAAAAAAATACTATAACTCATAATATTTGCAATTTAAAACATTTAAAAGATGTACTATGAAAAAACTACGGGCAAAGAAATACTTATTTTAATCATGAAATAAAAAAAGTGTCACATAAATTGAGACGATGAATATATTTTTGGGAGTATTCGACCTAAACTATCATGAGATTGTATTTTTTACCCGGAAAACCACCAATTATTTATCAAAATACACCTCAACTAATATTTAATGATGTATAGTGTGAGTGTAGACACACACTCTCTCTCTCTGTTTGAAAAAAAGTTTCGAAAGACAAAAGGGAACACCACACGGATAAATAAAGAAATTAATAGAAAATTTTAAAAATTAATTAAGAAATAATGAATGAAAACACACCTGAAGTATCGTTTTTTGTGAGTTTCTGCATGAATTATAAGTGTTTGTGTTTCACAAACTATTTATAAAAAATATGTTTAGATATAATGAGTTAGTTGCCATGTGGATGTGTTAGAGTACGAGCCCTACTAATTGCCTATCAGTGGAACAGGTAAGTAAACGTGGTTCACAGAAGTAAAAGCTAAACGCAGTGTTTTTACGTGGAAAACACCCGGCTCAAGAAAGGCGTAAGAAACTACGACTTGTACCTCTACAGGATTTAACCCCAACTTGACTATAATACTTGCGCCTCAACAATAAACAAAGTTACAAGACTTCTTGTAATCTCAGAATAAAAACTTCTAACTCCTATCACTACAAAAACACAAATCTTCCCAAGATAAGTGTTTCCAAGTCTTTGAATTGCCTAACTTGAAAAAGCAACTCCTAACTCAGTTTATAGATCACTGAGACTAGAACAATGACTCATTACAACTTAAAGAACCTACCTACTACACACAGTCTACGACTTAAGTAAGGAACCAGGTTCTTCTTCAAGTATGAGAACTATTTTACTGATTGTTGATTTTCTTTTCAGTGCATTGAGTTGGTTAATTGACCGTGATTTGTTGTATATATGAACACTTTTAATACACCTATGATGGAGTCCTAGTTGATTTATGCTTCTTTCTTCTTTCAACTCTATCAAGTAACTTCACTCCTTGTTGTAGCCGTTTCTCCTCCCCTGGTTGAATAGGACTATTTTTCTTTATCCTTTATCCTTGCAGAACTCTTCTCATTGCTGGAAATCTAGATCAACTCAATTTATGAATATTGTATTTTTGTTCCACTTTAATGAAGTGATAAGTGTTTGAGAAGGTTCCTGAATATTCTTGCTTATCCACTCTTGTTTATGCCCAATATCATCTTATCAACAGTCTTGCTTGCACCTTTTCTTTGTACACTTGAATGGACCAGCTTTCACAACATGTTTCATTCACATGTCTATCATCAAAACTCCACATGTCTTAACAAATTCACCCTTTTTGATGATGACAAACATAGCAGCACAACATCACAAACCCTTGACATACTCAATAAGGAATTTGAATAAAATAATAGCACAGAATGAAATAGGTTAGTCAAATTGAGTTATAAGAATTGCATAGCCTACTCTTTCCCTTTTTGACATCATCGAAAATATGGATCAACAAGTGAAAAATGTCTAATAATTCATGGCCATTGAAGCTATCATTAAGACAATCAAAATTTAGAATAAGAGAACATGAATGCAATATGAGAAAATAGGAAAAGAAAGCAGTAAAACAACTAATCCCATTTCATTCATTAGCATAGATAACTACATATACCAAAAAAAAAACTAAGAGAGAACAAACTATCAGGGAAAGGAACAAAAGAAGATAGGCTTAAGATATCAGTCAAGAGGCTAAGTAGAAGAAGGGGAGGGAATAAGAGAGGTGAGTTTCCTAATAACAAGAAATTTGAGCATGGAGGATCACTTTTTCTTCTTCATAAGCAGCCTGTGCAGCCTCCAAAGCTGCCAGAGCAACTTCCACCTTATCTTGTTTTTAAGCCAGTGAATTTCTCAATCTTTGCTTTGGATTATCAGAACTCCTCATGAAAATAGGTAGCATCATGTGGTTCACATGCCCTATGATATCTTTGGTAGTCTGTGAAGACCACACTTGTACAGAAACACCAAAGTCCTCAAATATGGTGGTGAGACAGAATTGATAAGGTAGAGCATGTCTATTTATTTCCTTGAGTAGAACCCTTTGCATATGCTTTAGTATGAGTAGAGGCAGATCAATTCTTACTTCAGTATCTGAGAGCGAGATCAAGAAAGCTAGCCACATTCCTCATTTCCTTCCTATAAAGAATCATCTTATGAACTACATCAAAGTACAGTTGGTGAAAAGGAGACATCTCCCTCTTAAACACTCTTCTATGATTGACCAAGTGGGGATTCCCAGAGAACTTTCTACATATGTCAAGAGCTGAGGCAAGATTATCAAGAGGTGGCCAACTGCCTTTTACATAGTGACCCCACCCCCAAATGGAATATGCAGAATCAAAGCAATATCAGTAATGTAAAGGTTTAGTGTAACCTTTCTAACTGTAGTAGAAAATAACTCACCAATGCCCACCCCATTTGTATAGAACTCATACACTTCAGGTCGAGCAAATCTTTGCTAAAGGTTTCCTTGTAGAAAGAGATGAGAACATCCCTGAAACTCTAATTTTTCTAGTAAAGTCTGCATAGCAACTCCCCTAGATCCACTAGCTACTCTCCTTCTAGCTAATTTGCGATTCTAAAAGTGAAGACGATAAGCCTCAGTGGTATCTTGATGAGAGAATGGTGCAGGAACCTCAAAATCGAGATCTACTTTAGCAGTGGTGTCCAGATGGAAGTTAGAGTCAGATGAGTCAGAAGGAACAGGTTTGCTGACCTGTTTCTTTGAATGGATAGACGATCTGGGAGAAACTATGGATGTAGAAGCTTTGATAGTGGGGAAGGGTTTTGATGAGGTGGAAGACTTTGAAGTAGGTTTAGAGGAAGTATTTTAATACACAAAGGATTTGGAAGATTTTGCCCTGGCAGTATTATTTTTCCTAACTGATCGAAGAAGAAGATTAGGAGAGGATGCAGGAGAAGAGACAGGAGGAGGAGTGGGATCAGAAATTACTACATATTTCCTCTTGTTGACTCTAAGAGATTCAGCCAATGTATAATCTTCACATTGCTTCTTTCCTAGAGTATGTGGGGTTCGAGGATTAGAGACATCTAGAGAGGGTTTTGAAGGCACAGTGTCTTCAATATGGACAGAGGGTTTTTTCTTGAACTGAGATCTCGACCTTCTTGGGATTAAGTCTGCAATAGAAATATTATCTCTATCATTAGTAAGATCATCCTCATCACCAATTTTGAGTGGGATAGGAGGATAATGAAAGGGTCGCGAGAAGAATGGAGTAGGTAAGGAAATTTGGGCAAAAGGGTTTGGGAAATTTCTGAAGGCTGAGAAATTTGTGAATTTCTGGGAGATATAAGGAGGAATTAAGGGAGTTAAGGTGATGTTGGGATAAAGGATAAGTACGATGAGGGAATTTGGAATAGAGTCAGTGGAGGATGAAGAAGAAGAGGAGGAAGATGCCATTTTTGAACCAGGAAAGTGTTCTAGAGTGTGAGGAGGTTGAAGAGAATTTTTAGTGTAGAATCAAAACAAAAGAAATTGTATTTAAGAGGGAAGGATTTAGAATATTAAAGGGTGAGGGACTGTATTTGGCAAGGGCGTAATAATGAGTGTTTCAGTCCTGATGGGAAAGGAAGTGGCAACTTTTTAAAGGGAAGTGACTCATTTTATTTTGGCGGTTTAAATGTACCAAGAATGAACCAGGAAAATAACTTATTTCTCTTTAAGCTACTTTTAAGTAATAATAATCATACATGAATGACAAAATAGCCAAAATTGCTTCTTTAATCAAGTCTTTCTGCAAAATCAATACACACATGAGTCAACATACTCTAAAATCTTGGACTTAGGATACACAACATAATGTGTGAGACTGAATTAACCAACAATCACATTTAAAATCAACTAATTCTAGTCAAGCATTGAGGGAGACTTATGCAATTTTAATAATACCCAAGTCTAACCTATTTTTTTCAAAGTGTTTTCTACTCAAGGACTTAGTGAAAATGTCAACAATCTGTTCCTCAGTAGAACAAAACATAATAGATATATGACATTTTTCAACATTATCTCAAAGAAAGTGATGCCTAATATCAATATGTTTGGTTTTCTTATATTGAATAGGATTTTTAGCTATGTTAATAGCACTTGTATTATCACAAAAAATATTAACACAACCTACATATATACCAAAGTACATGAGTTGTTGCTTAATCCATAGAAATTGAGCACAACAGGAACCTACAACAATATATTCAACTTCAGCAGTAGACAAGGCAACTGAATTTTGCTTCTTATTGAACCAGGTAATCAAACATGATCCAAGGAAGTGTGTCATTCCTGTACTACTTTTCATGTCCACCTGATATCCTACATAATCATCATCTGAGTAACCTACCAGATTAAAGTTACTACCTTTGGGGTACCATAAGCCAAGATCACTGGTTCCCTTTAAGCATCTGAAGATTCTTTTCACAGATTTTAGATGTGATTCTTTGGGTTTTGCTTAAAAACTGGCACAAAGACCTACACTGAAAATAATGTCAGGTCTACTTGCTGTGAGGTACAATAATGACCCTATCATACCTCTATACATCTTTTTCTCTATATTTGAACCTGCTTCATCCAATTCCAGCTTTGTGGCAATGGAAATATGAGTACTTATATCTTTTTCTTCTTCCATGGAGAATCTCTTGAGAAGATCTTTTGCATATTTCTGTTGGTGAATCATTGTCCCTGAAACTTACTGTTTTATTTGCAAGCCCAAGAAGTAATTCAGCTCTCCCATCATGCTCATCAACTTTATTTCTATAAACCCATTTAGTTCCAATTACTAATTTATCTTTAGGGAGAGGAACTAAGTGCCATACTTTGCTTCTCTCAAATTGATTCAACTTTTCCTGCATGGATATGATCCAATCAGTATCAAGCAATGCTTCAGTTATCTTTATTGGCTTAATCTCTGACAAGAATGCCTTGAAGACACACATACTTATCAATCCAGACCTTGTGGTGATCCCAAATGTGTGATCACTAAGAACATTCTCAATAGGATATGATCCTTGATACTTATATCCTTTTGGAATCAAGCATAGTGACCTACTAGGATCACTGCTGATGTTGTGAGCTGGGGTATGTTGTGGCTCAATTCCCCCTATCACTGTGACCTCAGCTTCAATTCCCCCTATCAAAGTATCTCTATGTTTGGTAGCTCCAGTTGATGAACCGAGTTGTATAACCTGTTCTGTAATGTCACTTCCTTCCTGAAGGTTAGTCTTAACACAAGATTCATCAAAGATTACATTCATGCTTTCTTCAACATAGTTTTTTTTGTTATTTGAAACCCTATAAGCCTTAATATGAAGTGAATACCCTAAGAAGATTACCTCATCACTTTTAGCATCAAATTTTCCCAGATTATCCTTTCCATTATTGTATATGAAACATTTACAACCAAAGGTTCTAAAATAAGAAGTGTTAAGCTTTTTTCCTTGTAGTAATTCATAGGGAGTTTTATCTAACATTGTTCTGATCATGCATCTATTTATGATATATGCTGCAGTACTTATTGCCTCAGCCCAAAGGTTTTTAGCAATATTTTCTACGAGCATCATTGTTCTTGCCATATCTTCCAAGGTTTTGTTTTTCCTTTCCACCAATCCATTTTAATGTGGTGTGCTAGGAGCTGAGAAATTGTGATCTATACCATTTGCTGAACAAAATCGTAAGAACTTTGCATTCTCAAATTTTGTACCATGGCCAAACCTTATGGAAACTAAAGAAGTGCTCAGTTTCTTTTCAACTCTTTTAATGAAGACTTCAAAGACATCTAAGGCATCTTCCTTAGAGGCTATAAAAAAATTCCATGTCAATCTGGAATAATCATCAATAATAACAAAAACATACCTTTTTCCACCTCTGCTTTGAAATCTCATGGGTCCAGATAAGTGCATATGAACCAGGTTGAGACACTTGGTAGTGCTAACACGGTTCTTTGACTTAAAAGAAGATCTTACCTGCTTCCCTCTTACACATGCACTACATAAATTTTCTTTCTTAAACTTAGTCTTGGGTAATCTCAATACCATGTCTTTGGATGAAAGTATGTTTAGCTATTTCAAACTTGCATGACCAAGTCTTCTGTGCCAAATGAGGGGATCATTTTCTATAGCACTCAGATAAGTCAGCTCAGATCCTAGTAGTTCCATAATGTAAGCTTTGTATATATTTTTGTATCTCCTTGCAGTGAGCACAATCTCTTTGGTGTCCATTCTTTTGACTTTAACACCTGCAGCAGTGAAAATAATTTTATTTCCTTTGTCATACAATTGAGAGATGCTCATAAGGTTATGCTTTAGTCCTTCTACAAGATAGACATTCTCCAATGCTTTTGACTCAGTTGAGCCAATCTTTCCAACTCCAGTGATGATTTCCTTTTTTTCATCACCAAAAGAAACTTCTCCTCCATCTATTTTGGAGAGTAAAAGGAACATTTTCTTATCACCAGTCATGTGTCTTGAGAAAGCATTGTCTAAGCACCAGTGCCTTTTGTTTCCTTTCACCTTCTCCTGCACAAAAAATCAATGGTTAGGCTTAGAAACCCAGAAAAGCTTGGATCCTATTTTATGAGTGAAAGGATGAATTAAGTTCCTTCTAGTCTATGCAGGCAGCATGTAGTTCAAACCGTTTCTCTAACCACTGGACATTCATAGGTGGGATGTCTAATGTTTCCACATATATAACATAAATCCTTAAGATCACCAAAACTTTTTTGGAATCCCAATCCTTCCTTTTCATTGAAATTTCTTTCAATAAAATTGTGAACAATTCTTGAGGTGTTTGTCCACCTATTTACCCTTTCTAGATCAAGTTTTAGTTTAGAAACTTCATGACTTAACTTATTCATTTTTTTAGTTAAATCATAACACTTTTGTTTGTATCTAACCAACTCAAGTTCAGCATTTTCTTGTTCTTTACTCATGGCCTTTTCCCCATTTTTAGAGAGAGTTAGTTTGAGAACTTCAAACTTAAGATTATTGTTTGACATCTCAAGTTCTGTATCTTGTTTCTTCAGAGTGCATTTTTCCTTGTCAAGTCTATCTGAGCAAAACTTTCGATCAATGAGATCAAATTTGAGACTTGCAACACTGTTGAACAATTCATCCCTATCGGAGGATAACTCTTGGAAATCATCAATCAATGCACTCATTAAGGAAATAAGTTTTGGTTTTGAAAATAATTGAATTTTTTCTTTAAGTTCAAGTATACTTAACTCAGAATATTTTTCTTCTTCATCTACATTTGAATCTCCAAAAGCCATGACTGCAGTTTCATGATACAAGTATGATCATGATCATGACACTTTTGAGTATTTTTTAAGACTAGTCACTAAAGGGCTCTTTTGTCATTTATTTATTATTTATAATGGTGTATAAATAGAACCTTGTAGGGTTTATTTTCTTATTTTATGCTTAATATTGAAGACACTACTCTTGTGAGAGAGAGTTCTCAAAACTAAAATTAGGGCATAGCATAAGGGTGAATTCTCTTGTGTGTTGCAAAGCTTGATACTTTGGTGCTTTGAGAGGTGGATGCCCCTCTTGTGTCATTATAATATTTAGGTGTTTTTTGTATGATGTGTTAAAGGTCCAAGAGTGAATATGCTCTTGGGTTGTTAAGACTACACCAACACTTGTCTAACTATCTATCTTTGTTTCTTGTCCTAATCTTGTAGTTTGTGTTGTTGTTGTTCAAGCCGTTTGGTTATTGTGGTTGTAACATTGTTGTTCTTCATTTTTATTTTCATAATAGAGTTTGGTTTGCTGCTGGAACTTAGGTGTTAAACACCTTATTACATGGTGTTCTTGTTCTGTTCTTGAATCCGAGAGGGTCACCAAAAGAGGTCCATAGTTCCTTGAACTAGTGGACTGTTTTGGTGTTTGTTTTCTTGTGTTCTTGGGATGTCTTGTATCATTTGGTATCAAAGAAAGGTTTGATTTTGTTCCAACAAAATCAATCTTGGGATTGTTATCTTGAAAATAAAAAAAAAGTGAAAAGAAAGACAAAGAAAAAAAAGTCATTGTTCACGTTTTTAGGGTCTTTCAAAAAAACTTGTTTTTTGTGTGTTTTGTGTGTTTCTAGTGTTAGATCCTTGTTCCCTAATAATATTAGAGTCTAGAAATTGAAAATCCCAACAAATAAAAAGTGTCAAAATTGAAATCCACCCCCCCCCCCAAAAAAAAAGCTAAACCCGTTTTTGACCCTAGGTCAAATTTTGAGTTTTTGATTTTGTGTTTTTCTTGTATTTTTAGTGTTAGATTTGTGTTCTCTAACACTGTAGAAGTATAGGGTTAGAATTTGAGCTAAATTGGAGGTTATTTGAGCCATCCACCATTGTTAAGCTTGAGTTTGAAGAAACCTGAAGGTGGGATCTCATTGTGAGAGGTTGTTTTGAACTCACGTGTGTTTTATTTTGTAGAATTTGTATTGTATTGTTGTGTGTGGCGTTGTGGACAGATTGGGTTTCTTTTTGGACCATAACTTGAAGGGTTATTTTTGGTAAAACCACAATGGAACCCGAGGCTTCAAATGCTCAAACAATGGATAATAATGCCATCAATCTCATTTTGGCTAGCCTTGAAACTATGTCCCAAGATGTGGCTAGGTTGAATATGGGTCTTGAAAAATTAGATACGGATGTGGCATCAATAAGTGGGAAATTAGAACGTGTGGAAAGCCAAAGGAGTCGACCTTCCACACCTCAAAACAATTCCCCAACTAATACTCCCGGGACCATGCACCAAATGCTATATCCACCAATTGCCACAAATCCAGCCAATCTCTACTCCCGAAGCCAAAAACAAGATAGACCAAACCATCCTCCACTCCACCAAGTCCAACAAGAAGGGCTTGGAACCCAAATACTACCACCAAACTCGAACCCTCTCATCCAAACTCCACTTGACCAAAGACCTCACTATCCAAATCCAATCCCGCCACTACAAGCTCCACTTAACCCAAATAGACCCATCCATGTTGAGGGATATGGTAGGGGAGAACAATATGGTGGTTATGGGCCGTATTATGATGTTTACTTGAGGGAAGAAAGAATGAGGGGTAGGCATGGGGAGTTAGACCGAGAGGTGAGATATGGCCATCCAAACCGAGATGTAGGTCTCAACTCCATCAAAGTGAGCCTTCCCGTTTTCAAAGGTGAGAGTGATCCTGAAGCCTACCTTGCATGGGAGTCATCTTGTGACAAGATTTTCCAACTTAATGATCTCACCAAAGAAAAGAAAAGTTTCTATGCCATAGCTCACTTTGAAGGGTATGCTAATACATAGTGGAAGTATCTTAAATGGTTTGGGAATAAGATGATTGGGGGACAACCTCCTCTTTGGTTTCGGTTGAAGAATCTTATGCGGCAATGTTACTTGCCTGAGACTTATAGGCATGATATTTTTTCCAACTTGTATAATTTGAGGAAAGGGAGCAAGAGTGGCATGGCTTAATATGATGAATTTCAACAATAGATATTGAAACTTGACCACCGAGGTGAGCAAGTAAGTCATGACATTATGCACTTTAAGTTTGGGTTAAACAAGGACATTTCTACTCGCATGATGCTTCACAAATTCGACACCATAGATGGCATCTTCCACGCGGATTTAGAGGTTGAGAGAGAGATCAAAAAGAACTCATTCATGGCTACCCAACCCGATACGACTAAGGGTTTCCAAAAACATCCTCCAAGGTATAAAGGTAAATTGAATTCTACTCCAAATCCCAAGGGGTTTCAATGCTTCAAGTGTCAAGGGTGGGGGCACAAGGCTAGTGAGTTCCCAAATTGGCAGAATATGATCCTAAGAGGGGGGTATATTGTACTATCTTGGAGAAGAGGTAGGCATTGAATCACTTAAGAATGATGACAAACCACAAGATGGAGAGAAAAAAGAAGCCGCAGTGCAAAATAAAGAGTATAGAGAAGATGTGTAGATGGAAGAAGGAGATTGTGAAGTGCCTTTATAAAAAAGGTGAGCCCGTGAATTTGTAGTCAAATTTCTATCAAGATGGAAAGGATGATACAAGTATGACCATGATCATGACACTTTTGAGTATTTTTGAAGACTAGTCACTAAAGGGCTCTTTTGTCATTTCTCTATTATTTGTAATATTGTATAAATAGAACCTTGTAGGGTTTATTTTCTTAGTTTATGCTTGATATTGAAGACACTACTCTTGTGAGAGAGATTTCTCAAAACTAAAATTAGGGCATAGCATAAGGGTGGATTCTCTTGTGTGTTGCAAAACTTAAGACTTTGGTGCTTTGAGAGGTGGATGCCCCTCTTGTGTCATTGTAAGATTTAGGTGATTATTGTATGAATTTTTAAATGTCTAAGAGTGAATATGCTCTTGGGTTGTTAAGACTACATCAACACTTGTCTAACTATCTATCTTTGTTTCTTGTCCTAATTTTGTAGTTTGTGTTGTTGTTGTTCAAGCCGTTTGGTTATTGTGGTTGTAACATTGTTGTTATTCATTTTTTTTTCATAATATAGTTTGGTTTGCTTCTGGAAATTGGGTGTTAAACACCTCATTACATGGTGCTCTTCTTGTGTTCTTGAATCCGAGAGGTTCACCAAAAGAGGTCTATAGTTCCTTGAACTAGTGGACTATTTTGGTGTTTGTTTTCTTGGGTTCTTGGGATGTCTTGTATAATTTCATCAACTTCATCTTCATCTGAATCAGATCCCCGAGATGGTATCATTGCATGCTCCTCCTTCCTTTTTGTCTTCAGTTCCTTTTCACTCCTTGCTTTCTTCTATTCTATTTCCCAGACTGGACAATCTCTAATCTGATGATCAGTTTTTCCACATTGGTAACATCCATTTGGATTGTCATTGGAAAATTTCTTAGTACCTGTTCCCTTCTTCTTTTTAAAGAATTTTCTGAAGTTTTTGGTTATGAAGGCAATTTGCTCATTATCAAGTTCTAAATCCTCATCACTATCAGAAGCTTTCAATGCTAAAATTATCTCAAAAGAAACTTATTATTTGGTTCCATCAATTTCCATTTCTTAAGTCCATAAGTTCCCTACTAGTTCATCCAGGGTCATGCCTTCAATATCTTTATTTGCCTCCCTGATTGTAGTTACCTTAACATTCCATTTTGACGTAGGCAATACCCTTAGTACTTTTTCAACTTGTTCCTCCTAGGAGATGATCTCTCCTAGGGAAGTCAACTCATTTGTCAAGGTGGTAATCCTTGTCATCATTTCATGCAGGGTTTCATTTTCTTTCATTTTGAATGCCTCATACTCAGTATATAGAAGAGAGATCCCAAATTTTCTTACTTGAGAGGTGCCTTCATGGGCATTCACCAGTGCATCCCAGATTTGCTTAACAGTAGTGCAGGTAGATACCCTGTTATATTCAGCAGTTCCTAATCCACAGACCAATATGTTCTTGGCCTTTGCATTTTTCTTCAATGCCAACAAGTCATCAGCAGTAAACTCACTCCTTACCTTCTTGACTTGTTCACCATCTACCATCTTTATATGAATAGTAGGACCATCAGTAATCCTGTCCCACAATTCATAATCTTCACCTTGAATAAACATCTCCATCCTTGCTTTCCGCTAGATAAAATGAGAGAAATCAAAAGTGAAGGTCTAGTAGTTGACTGGCCTTCACTGTGACAAGTAGGAGGGAGGAATTCATCATGTTGATATTTTCTTATGTGCTAGCATTATATATGGCAAACCCTCTCTGATACCACTTGTTAGAGTACGACCCCTACTAATTTCCTATTGGTGGAACAGGTAAGTAAATGTGGTTCACAAAAGTAAAAGCTAAACGCAGTGTTTTTACGTGGAAAACACCCGGCTCAAGAACGGTGTAAAAAATCATGACCTGCACCTCTACAGGATTTAACCCCAACTTGACTATAATACTTGCGCCTCAACAATCAACAAAGTTACAAGACTTCTTGTAAACTCAGAATTAAAACTTCTAACTCCTATCACTACAAAAACACAAATCTTCCCAAGATAAGTGTTTCCAAGTCTTCGAATTCCCTAATTTGAAGACACAACTCATAACTCAGTTTATAGATCATTGAGACTAGAACAATGAATCATTACAACTCAAATCACCTACCTACTACAAACAGTCTACGACTTAAGTAAGGAACCAGGTTCTTCTTCAAGTATGAGAACTATCTTACTGATTGTTGATTTTCTTTTCAGTGCATTGAGTTGGTTACTTGACCGTGCTTTGTTGTATATATGCAAACTTTTAATACACCTATGATGGAGTCCTAGTTGATTTATGTTTTTTTCTTCTTTCAACTCTATCAAGTAACTTCCCTCCTTGTTGTAGTCGTTTCTCCTACCCTGGTTGAATAGGACTCTTTTGCTTTATCCTTTATCATTGCAGAACTCTTCTCATTGTTGGACTTCTAGATCAAATCAACTTCTGAGTATTGCATTTTCTTCCACTTTACAGAAGTGATAAGTGTTTGAGAAGGTTCCTGAATATTCCTGAATATTCTTACTTATCCACTCCTGTCTATGCGCAATATCATCTTATCAATAGTCTTGCCTATAGCTTTTGTTTGTACACTTGAATGGACCAGATTTCACAACATGTTTCATTCACATGTCTATCATTAAAACTCCACATGCCTTAACAGGATGTAATTTATGCCAAAATTAAGTTGTCACACGCTTTTTGGCTATTCTATTCAAACACTTGATATTATCATCTTAAATATGTGTGTTGATGAATAATTGGTGATTGTTCAGGTTGGAAACAACTGGTGATAGGAAACTCCTACTAGTCCAGGCGTGAAGCTCGCAAAAAATTGGTGCTTTGACCCTGTAATAATATTTGTTTTGCTATCAGCGTCTCTTATTAACAACTAAAATAACAAGTTGTGGAACATGGTTTGTTCTTCAACCAGGAACTCTTCATTAAATGATTTTGAATCTAATTGCATTTGTGGTAAGTCCCAACTCCATACTCTATATCTTGGAAACAAATATTCAGTATGTGTTATCCATCGTAAAATTACTTTTTAAGGAATTTTCTTATGTATATGGTTTCACTTATCACAGGCTTCTCAAAGGAAGAAATAGCATGAAGAAGCTTCATCAAGTTCAAGTGCTTAGATGATGAGATCTCTAGGTTGCCATTGATAAAGAAGTAAGAATGTAATTGTAATTTTCTCATCTTGTTGCATATATTTCTTATATATTTTACGCAGTATGGGGGTATTATTCTACTTCTGACGGATAGTTCTTGCAATCATTTAGGACTGATTTCTAGAAAAATAAATTTCTTCTTTGCTGGTTTCTCTGGAACCGGTTTGTTGTTTGACATGTACTTTGTTGAGAATATATAATGCGGATCCTATACTCCTGTCACAAGATTAGATGGAGGAGAGATTTATCTACATTATGCTATGCCTGGTATTCTGTTCATGGTGGTTGCAATAGGAATCATACAAATGTGCCATGTATATTTTACAGAATACTTGCAACATATATATGCCATGTTTTCATGGACCTGGAGGCAATCTTTTGGTTCGGCTATTGGAGTTCTTCCATTTTGTTAAAAAAAAAAGAGGAATGATTGAAAAAGGAAGATGGAAGCCAAGGTGAAGAATGACATTTTGGGAGAGTTAGTCAGTTCTGTATTTGGTGATTCTTCAAAGTTCAGTTGCATATGCTCTTATATAGGTTCGTGGTTTGATTTGCAAATAATTGGATATGTAGAAACAAATATAGCATTGATAATTGGTCAACATTAATAGTATGATTATTCTTATGGACTATACTCATATAAAATCAAATAGGGTGGCTACTTTTTTTTCTTCCTTTATTGAACTCATCATCTTGGTTTGTCCATGGAAGAGATATTGATTTTATTAATTAGTAGGTGCCACCTTGGAATTCCTACTAAGTTGGATCATTTTTTACCTATAGGTCCATTAGCACAAATGCCATTATTTTAGGGTTGTGTTTAATTTTTGTCTTTCAATGCAAGGTAAAGCAACGTACAATAGAAACTTGTGATTCAACTCTTTCTCGGACACTTCATATAGCAGGATATTAATTAGTCACCGAACTGCCCTTTTTTAATTCATAGTGTTTACTTTTTGTTCTACGACACTTCCAAGTAACGAATAATAGTGTGTGGTGGCCGAAGAATGTATGGTGCTTGACGATGTACGATAGCTGAAGAAAAATCTGAGTGTCTATTAATGTATAACAATATATTCCACTTGTATCTTGATGCGGTTTTCAAGGAACATAGATAAGAATCCCTTTAACATATCATAAAAACAACTAGTTCTACTTAAACATATATTAATTAGAAATGGTAATCTAACATCCCCTACCAAACCTTTGGTGGATTTTGGTATTTGAAAAAAAATTAAAGGCATCTGCCTGTTCAGTATCTTGCAAATATGTTCTTGTATGGTCAAGTGGGCCAACTGGGAAAAGATTTAAAAAATGATTTGTCAGTTTCTCACATAATTGACTCATATGATAAGTTTTTAAAGGTATCCTACAAATATATGTTCCTGTATAAGGTCAAGTGAGGCAACTTCAGGAAAAAAGATTAAAATGTATGTGGAGGATCATTCTGTTATTACAAGGTGTCTTTCACCACTATAAATAATTGTCCTTTGTCTGCCATTTATGTCATCAACTTGATAGAGTTTCTTTAATTCTTCCTCTAATTAAGAACCTAAAACACCTTTGTTATTGTTGCAACAATGACCTCAGCTGTAGTTTGAAATACTATTGACGAAGAGATCATTCACCCGTCGCGAACTTCTCTCCAAGTCTATGGGGCGATCTTTTCCTTTCCTTCTCCATCGATGATCACGTAATTAATTATTATATTTCGTAGTATCTTCTTAGTTCTTTCTTTTATTAGACAATGTAGTTTGATTTCTTTTGGATTTTGAATATATTTGTAGGTTATACAAAAGATGCTTAAGAGATCGAAGTGTTGAAGGAACAAACAAGGAGTATGTTGTTAGCTACCGGACAGGAATTGGCTGACAAATTGAATGTGATTGACACTATTGAACTCCTAGGCATAGCCTATCACTTTGACAAAGAAATTGATGACATCTTGGATCAGATTTACAATGAAAATTCAAACTTCGAGGACAATGGCAATAATGATGTATTCACTTGTTCTCTTCAATTTCAATTACTCAGACAACATGGTTACAACATCTCTCTAAGTAATTCCTTCTTCAAGAACAAATTCAATGTTGTTATAGTTATATACGTACAAATCTATTTGATATGAAGGCTAATATTGTGTATTTTGCCTTGAAAATCAGAAAATTTCGGAAAATATTTAGATGGAAATGTCAAATTCAAGGAGTCTCTTGCTAGTGATGTCTTAGGATTATTGAGCTTGTATGAAGCTTCACATGTAAGGACCCGCAGTGAAGACATCTTAGAAGACACACTTCCTTTCTCCACTTTTCATCTTGAGTCCGCAACTCCACATTTGAACTCTCCTCTTAAGGAGCAAGTGACACATGCCCTTGAGCAATCTTTGCACAAAGGTATTCCTCAAATTGAGATTCAATTCTTCATCTTATCTATCTACGACAACAGGAAACAAAGAATAATTTGTTGCTTCGATTTGCCAAATTGGATTACAACTTGCTCCAAATGTTGCACAAACAAGAACTTTCTGAAGTATCAAGGTGACAATATATGAAAACGGTAAATCCTTTTTGATTGATCATTTACCAATTACTTGTCACAACCCAAACCGGGGCCCTGGCCATGACGGACATCCCGAACCATGAACTACTGAGAGCCCTTCTAACTTGTAATCATACACACCATTCATATACAAATAGGAAGTGTGGAAAATACATACTGAAACAGAATCATGGTCATATGTCTGAACTCAATTTATAATGTGAAAGTAAAGTCCAACAACAACTACACAATGTCTGAACCAGTCTGCAAAATCTCTACTACATTTGAAAATAACAACTGTCTGAAACTGGGACAAGGCCCCCAGTGGACCTAAACCAAAATAAATAACATAATTTGAAAGACATATACCTTCTAGAATAAAGAAAGCTCACCAATTGCACATATCACTGTTGTCTGAAAACTCTACGGCTTAGCAGGGATTCTGAACTGAGCTTTAGACCCTGGAGGTATAGAGGTCAATACAATTGTACTGGTACACAGAGAAATACAAAATAAAGATTTTATATAAATAAAATAGTTGAGATCTAGTCATAAACATCATGAAAGATATAATTTCTAAACACATGGGCATTTTTGATAACATAAAACCCTTCTGTCATTGCAGTTTCTGATCTTTGTATTACTTCTGATCTAGGTGGCACTCCCCTACAAGTATGATATTCCACGGGCTATATAGAATCTGTAATTGACTCGGCGGGGAAACCCCTAACCAAAAAGGTTGGAGTGTCTGAGTCTGATACGCCACAGGGCACTAGCAAAACGTATAATAATATACCCGAATCGGCAAATCATGGTTTTGCGCAATGATTTGTCTGAACTCGTGCCTTCTTCGGAGAACCACCTAAGCTCTTTTTATGCCCAATTTTAGTCTGTTCTAAAACATGCATCATTCTAGTTTCAAAATCTGAAAATGGCATTATCTGAGTTGGTGTCGACACACCAAGACTTACAAGTCCTAATTCTGAGACACATTGTACCATTCATGATTCTTTCATAAAAACTCAATTCAGACCACCCAAACATACAAATAGTTTAAGAGATTTCATGTTCCGAAACATAAGTAAAAACTCTGCAAGAATCCTACAAACATATGGTGGTCCTGTACTTTTGGCAAAATTATGCACTCTTTAGTTATATGAATATTTTCAACATTTATCAACATAACTACCATCTCTCTTGAAATAAAAATCATAATCCAATTGTGACAATACTTAATGCATTTCATATCATGTTTTTTAATGATGCATTCAAGATAATCCATAGCATATGATAAGTAAAGAAAATCATAACAAGAGAAGGATTTTTACATGAGTCATTCTCTCAATTCAATCATCAACCTTAAAACACATGCTTACATATATATATATATATAATTTCAAATCAATTTGGGGGAAGGTATAAATACCAAAACAATATCATCATGGCTTCTAAAATATGTTTATAATCATAAATCCAAAACTATTTTCTTAAAATCATGATTTCTAAACCCTTTGCATAATTAAAAGAAGATTTCTACGCCCAAGATATTTTAGGAAAATCCCACGTACCTTAAATTAGAATCTTTTGAATGAAATCTAGCTTTTGGGATGCTATACGTATGATTGATGGGTGCTTCTTGTAGCCTGGTACGCCAAAATTACACCTCTCTTACGAGAGAGTAAGTGGTCGCTGTCAAATATATAACCCAACTAGGTTGAGGTCGACTCCCACAGGGAATATGGTGCTAATTAAGTTGTATGCAGATTAGTTGACTTTTAATCTTTCGTTTCCATAAAATAAATAGGGGGGATTTGATTCAGTTCACAAATTAATGGTTTCAATTTAACAATATGAAATATGTGTAGTAGTATTCAAATTCAGTGAAATAGCAAGCTAGGGTTATGTCCACCTTGTAGTTTTCTTTACTTTCTAACTATGGGATTTACGAATTCATAAATGCATCGTGCTTATAGTGAAATGTATTGTATTTAATAACATAATCCTTGTGTTTCTCAACCATCAAGGACTAATTCACTTTAGTTCTCTCGAATCAAAAGCGTTTACCAAAAACAATATGAAATCTCCAAGTAGTTAATCCTGCTACGTCATTAACTTATGAAATAGGGGTTGGTAATCCTATTTTCTTGTCACTACTCTCTTTTTCGAACATCAACCTTTCTTTCAAACAAGTTGCATTTTAAGGCATATACTCTGTGTTTGCAACCACGAGAATTAAAGATAAGCGATGAGAGTATGATATAAACAAATCAATGCATAATGAATTCAAAACCCAAGGTGATAGATTGTATGTTACAAGGCTTTCATAACCCTAACTAATAAACTGAGCTACTCATGAATAAAATTAAAAACATCATTATTATATTCATCATACAAAAAACTAGAAGAGGATCTTGGTGTGCGAATAGTGAAAATAAGAGAGAAAATGTTTTTCTCTCTCCCCAGGCTAAGCCGCCACTCTTCTTTCAAAAACTAATACAGAATAATTCAATAATGAATAAAAATTCAGCATTAAGCCTTTTAATAATCTTTTCTCTCATAATTGCCTTCTAAGTCCTTGAACT
The DNA here is from genome assembly GCA_030864215.1 of Capsicum pubescens. Classification (NCBI taxonomy): domain Eukaryota; kingdom Viridiplantae; phylum Streptophyta; class Magnoliopsida; order Solanales; family Solanaceae; genus Capsicum; species Capsicum pubescens. The sequence continues at coordinate 375,192,829 of CM061548.1, forward strand.
AATTATAAATGACAAACTAGTCTTAGACATAGTTTATAGGCGCCACATTTGGTCCAGACTGCTACACTCTCTTATGTCATATCCCATCCACATTCCATAGTCCCATTATGTCTTCGTCTACTCAATTAATACATAAAATCATGCTAATCACATCAGTTAGCTCAATTACAAAGAAGTAGAGTAAAAACATAAGAAACTAGGAACTTTGTTCTCTAAACATAGCTAAAATATGGATAAGTTATGGTGATTAGGCATTTAAATACACCCTAGATCACCACCCCACACTTAAATCTTTGTTTTTCCTCGAACAACATATCCATTTATGCATACTACACAAGCCTTAGCACCCACAAAGGAAGACAAGATGCTCAAATAGGCTCACACAACAATTATGAACAAGAAGTAAATTCAGGAATCATTATTACAGACAACCTACCCTCAAGAATAGACTCATTAAGTTGGAAAATTCATGCATACCATTTAAGCAAAGAAATCATATAAATTACCCAACCTTCATCAACCATGTGCCCTCACAACAAGAAAGTTACCCATAATCACTCACAATCATGCAATTTCTAACAAAATGGGTACAAGAATCAAGTTGCGCTCACCCTCACAAAGAATTCTCAAATTACAACTGATGACCATATGCTTTCCCTTAGTGTAATACTCCACTAATATGAGAATCCTAAGATTAGGATCAAATAGGTCTTTTACGGGTTGTAATGCATGCTAAAGGATGGGTAGGAACTATTTTTGCCAGAAATAGTGACTATCTTCCATAAGCGCTTTAATACACTACATTATGCAACTAAGACCAATCTTTAACAACCAATTTCAACTTCTGCTATCTTCACATATTTTCTCTTCACCCCAACTCGTTAACCCAACTAATAACACTATGGTGGGAGTATACAACTCTTTCAAATATATTTTTCTTACACCCTTTTCACGTTACGTACCCCTATAATAGCCACCCTCAACTTAAGCGATTTGCCTTAGTTGAGGTGCACAATGTCCAAGAAGGACCAGGGCCAAAATAGGATCATTGTACCATGTCCGGGATAAAATTTTGAACTTTTTTCAACAATTTTTGCTACTCCCAAACACATCAATTTCACACGCCAATAACTAGACTTTGGGGCATGAATTTTACCTTTTTCCTCTAATTGTAAAACTCCTAACTCAAATTTATTTTACATTAAAGAGCTTAGGAGATTTTGGATCAAATTAAGGTCTATTAAAGAACGGAATAGGCTACATATGAGGCTAATAGAACAACAAGCTAAAGGCTCAATGGGGCTAGCTACGATAATGTACAAAGGTAGGTAAAAAGAAGGTATGAACAATGGCTATCAAAGAAATGCCTAAACCATCTCCTAAACTCACAATCTTTATTTCGCTATGTACACACACCAGGGAAGTTCTAGCATCAGTTGCAATAAGGAATATACAACATTCTTACACACTCATGGCACTTGGTCAACTCAATTAGGAGCATTATAGATTCTCGACCTAATAATTACATGAATTCAAATAAAACCAACAATAACAACCAGAGTCACAACTAGAGCCTAGGTGTTTCAAACGTAATGATCTATCTCATACTTATGTTATAATGTCATGTGATCCAGAAGAAAAGTTACATGCAATTAAATGACTAATTTTCTCTTAAGACGGTCGTTATCCATCCATCATCGAGAACGGACCTAATTATTACTAAATAGAATAAACATCTAATAAGAAACAAAATAAACAAATTAACTACTCCTATCACAGAAGAATGCTAAGGAGAAGGTACCACTTTCTTACAAAACAAGTAGCCAAGTTACCATCCACCGCACACATAAGCTCAACACTGTCCCCATTGCAAATAACAAGATAAAGAACTTGGCTAGTAGTACTCCTCATCCACATTAGGAGTCATGCCACCTTCATTGAGATCATCATCAGAGCTATTTTACCTGTGTTCATCATATCATCCACGTCAACCACACATAATGAAACTAACTACAATTAATATGAAGGTGGTGAAGTCACCACACCATACTTAATTTGTTAGTATAAACCAATTAAGTGTTATTATCGGGTACTCAGACTTCGCCGACATACACTTTGGTATGGTGCACCTACATTATTCACAATACAATTCACTCATTTCAATTGCCCCAATTCTATTTCAATGAAGCACTTTTTAAACAGAATCATGCTTTACACTTTCAACCATACAAAATATACAAAACACCATCACTTTTACAACATCACCATGGAAAGAATTTAATTCGTAATCCTTAAGAAATTAATTAACTATAACATAAAGTCACAATAACTAAGGATTAAAAAAAATAAAACTTACCTCGAAGATGGAAGATTAGTGAAGTACAAAGAGAATGGTGAGAGCTCAATATTGGATGGCTTAAGGGTGAAATAAGGATGAATTTGGGCATTTAGGGTGTGAAGTCTATTTGAAGAATGAAAATCTGGGTCGGGTTGATCCAAGTTAAAGTTGGAAGTAGGGTTTTAGGCTTATTTGGACTAAGTGTGCGACGCACATCTTATCGCACATATCAAAGTGTGTGTCGCATACGTTGTCGCACAGTTGGGACAGTGAGCCTATGCGAAGAATTGGGAACATACTACCTATCACAGACATCAACGTGTGCATCGCATAAGGTATCACAGACTTAAGGCAGTGGGCATGTGCGGCTAGGTGTGCGGCGCATATCTTATCGCACATGTTAAAGTGTGCAACGCATAAGTTATCGCACACATCAAGGTGTGCGGCGCATTGTGCATTGCATAGTTGGTCCAGTGAGCATGTGCGATGGGATGTGCGGCGAACTCTTGGTCGCACACATGAAAGTGTGCGATGCACACATGCCCTTGTTTTTCCTAGTATGAAGCAATGCACCTATGCTAAGTGCTAAATGATGCCCTTACCAAGACTCAAGTAAAATTTACTGACACACCCAATAGTACACTTAAAATCCGATACTATGCACAATACTATTGAACACTATCAGCCCGATCCCTACGCTACCACCATAGACCTCATTGAAAGTCACAAAATAAAGTCGCACCGCAAAATTTTTTGGGTCGTATTGACATAATTCGAGGCATGACTCTAATCCAAATCATACTTGAGCCTTACACATTTGACCACTCCAACTTACCTGTAATGTTCCCATCACTCCTAAACTTACCACCATTGACATAGCTCAATTCCAAATCAAATTTGGTACTAATCTCCTCCTTAGTACTTCATGCACCTACATTTACTCAAACACAACAAAAATGATTAGAAGGATGGGTTTCCTCCCACCAAGCGCCTAATTTAGTGTCGCGGCACGACCCAATCATGTTTTTCCTCCACCTTGACGTTATGAATTTCACCCCCAACATCGCATTCATCTTTTTTCCTCGCTCATACGGGGGTGGTGCAAAAATTAAGAAACCGAGTAATGGATGATGCATGGTAAACAACTCAGTCTTAAAGTGAGGTGTGTTTTTCTGGTGCTTATCAAGTGTAAAATAAAGAATATAGGATTCTTGGTCCTCATCTTCACACTCTTCAACTATTTTAGATGATTCTACGGACAAGATATCATCTAAACATATTGTGTAAAAATGCTTCGAGTGAGGCCCAACTAATTCTACTTCAAAATTTACACTATCTACTACACACTCACTTTTACACCCCTTCTCGACATCTTCTCTTCGAATTGGGCTAGAGTCTTTATTAGATATTTTCTTGGTTTCTTCTTTTGAATCTAGCACCAAGTCCTCAATATTGGCAACATCTCTCATGGTTGATTCGGTTGGTTGGGAAGTCACTGAGGGTTGCTCAACATCAATATAGGGTTTTAGCTCCTCATCTTCATACTCTTCCATTATGTTAATTGATTCCACAGACAAGATATCATCTAAGTATATTGTAGAAGAGTGCTTTGAATAATTGACCTCTATATCTATCTCCTCATGAATGATTGGCCTCATTCTTTGACGCATATCACATACGATATAGTATGTTTCTTCCTAGAGATACAACATTCATTGAAACATATCTTCAATGGAACTCCTTCCGGTGCTTTGTTCTTTCTTTTCTTAACTATAAGACCTGTTAAACCCAAAAAAAGAACTAGAATTTGGGTTAGCACAACGGGGGGAAGGGGCATTAGGGAAATCACTCCAATGTCCACCTTGACCACCACATAAAGAAAAATCATACTCCCGGTAGGATGAAGATGATGTACACATCTCTCTTCGGGGAGAATATCTACAATCTTGCCAACGATATGGACATGGATCATCAAGATAAGATTTCCAACCACCAAGCTCATGCTCATTCCACGATGCCATAGTAATAAGTAAGCTAAAATAAAAATCAACCTAACACAAAAAATAAAAGAAAACTAAAAACAAATATTTACAAGTTAGAATTCAAGCAAGTAGGCTAAAATTCCAAACCAACTCTCTTAAACGTAAAATTAAGAAATTTGACTAACAGACAGTTAACACACATAAACTTAATCGACAAACGTATTCCCCGAAAACAGCGCCAAAATTTGATATGCCCAAATTACACATCTCTTATGAGAGAGTAAGCGGTCACTGTTAAATATATAACCCAACTAGGTTGGGGTCAAATCCCAGAGGGAATATGGTGCTAATTATGTTGTATGCAGATTAGTTAACTTTTAATCTTTCATTTCCGTAAAATAAATAGGGGGATTTGATTCAGTTCACAAATTAACGGTTTCAGTTTAATAAGATGAAATATGTGTAGTAGTATTCAAATTCAGAGAAATAGCAAGCTAGGGATATGTCCACCTTGTAGTTTTCAATACTTTCTAACTATGGGCTTTACGAATTCATACATGTATCGTGCTTACAATGAAACATATTGTATTTAATAACATAATCCTAGTGTTTCTTAACCATCAAGGACTAATTCACTTTAGTTCTCTCGAATCAAAAGTGTTTACCAAAAACAATACGAAATATCCAAGTAGTTAATCCTGCTAAGGCATTAACTTATAAAATAGGGGTTGGTAATCCTATTTTCTTGTCACTACTCTCTTTTTCGAACACCAACCTTTCTTTCGAACAAGTTGCGTTTTAAGGCATATCCTCTTTGTTTGCAACCATGAGAATTCAAGATAAGCGAAAAGAGTATGATATAAATAAATCAATGCATAATGAATTCAAAACCCAAAGTGATAGATTATATTCTACAAGGTTTCCATAACCCTAACTAATAAACTTAGTTACTCATGAATAAAACGAAAAGCATTATAAATATATTCATCATACCAAAAACTAGAAGACGATCTTGGTGTGTGAATAGTGAAAATAAGAGAGAAAACATTTTTCTCTCTCCCCAGGCTAAGCCGTCACTCTACTTTCAAAAACTAATACAGAATAATTCAATAATGAATAAAAATTCAGAATTAAGCCTTTTAATAATCTTTTCTCTCATAATTTCCTTCTAAGTCCCTGAACTAATTATAAATGACAAACTAGTCTTGGACATAGTTTCTAGGCGCCACATTTGGTCCAAACTGCTACTTTCTCTTGGGTCATATGTCATCCACATTCCTTATTCCCATTATGTCTTCATCTACTCAATTAATACCTGAAACCATGTTAATCACATCAGTTAGCTCAATTACAAGAAGTAGAGTAAAAACATAAGAAACTAGGCACTTTGTTCTCTAAAATCAGCTAAAATATGGATAAGTTATGGTGCTTAGTCTTATTAATACACCCTAGATCATAGCCCTCATAATGGGGATTCCGAATATTGAAGAACTAAGGAAAACTCATGGTTAAATTTTGAGATATATTAATCTTTGGGTCGAAACCCTAAAGAGTGTTCTTGGTCATTTTGAGAGAAAATAATGTTATTTTGGTATTTGGAGTATTTAATACAATGTTATGGCTGAATATGGGATGGAAAATACCACTTTTACCCTTTAAAACGCGAAAATGACACCTGGAAATTGGGTGCGTGAGTCACACGCTAATCGCGCGATGCTACTGTCTCAGTCACAAAAATAGCTATAACTTTTCTCTCGAGTATCTGCTTTTGACGAAATTGGTATCGTTAGAAAGATAATCCGAAGAGCTTTCATTTGATATATAGTAGTCACTATAATTTTTTATATAAAAAGAGGTATGTTAGATTGAAGTTGACCCAAGTTTCGATGCTCACTCAAACTCGAACGATAGGAAAGCTTTTAACTTGTCCTTGAGTTTGGGGACCTCTATGATCTCAATCCATGCTCAAATAGGTTCCCACACTACATAATTATTTAACATGTTGAATTTTCATAGGATTTACGACTTTTGGATCATCTATGCATAGAAACAGCGGTTTTTGTTCTAGCCAAAAATGCGGAGTGTTACATTATCTCCCCCTTGGGATCATTCGTCCCCGAATGATGGGTTGGAATGTTGAAGTCTTAAAGGTATGGAATAATGTGGACATGATATGTATTCTAAGAAGGGATATAGTCAAGCTTAAATATTTAAACTTCTATCATGTAACTGAATTTTGAGCTAACTTGACTCTACTTTCTTTAAGGAGCTGATTCATGCTTAGAGTTTAGGATTCCCTTGAAGTGGTCATGATCAAATCAAACATATTGATTTGAGAAGTGATAACTTATGCAGGTATGAATCATGAGACAAATGGACTTAGATCGTAACAGGGTATTACACTGTCTGAGCTAAAATACTTGGGAAAATTTGAGATTATGCGATGAACTCTTATGAACTGAGTTATGACTAAATAGCTAAATCTGAAACATGATGCTTTGACTGAACTAAATTCGCAACTTACATGGATAGAATAGATTATCTCTTGGGATGGTCATACGTCTGAGACTTCGGATAGTAGGACTTGGTGAAAAGGTGGAAAACCACCATAACTTGTCTGCTTGATTGTTAAACTGAATTATACTGGACACTTATACTTAACTGGAGTATCTCTTCAACGCCCTTTCTAAAGAAGTCCTAGTTGCATTAGGAAGCAAAGAGTCTCTGACATGAGTTACACAAGACATCCAACTAAGTAATCATGACAATGATACTACTCTATAGCATGGAATATAGATATATAACTCATAACCTAGGATAGAATTACCAGGCCTTAGGAAATACAACTTCTTACTTTCAAGATGAGCACACCTCTCGAATATCCCTTAACTATACTATTCTTCTTAAATACCATACTCATTTGATTCAACTTATTTTTCTCACATGGCCGCTGATATTTCCATCTACTAATGTCTAAACTAAACTAAATCCCCTCACCATCTTTAAGACTAACTCAAAATCACAAGACGCACCACATAATACTGTAGTACTAGACTGAATCATTAATTCAGTACACCCTGTATTTCACAATTCCTTATTTCCTGAATAATTCTTATTGCCACTCCAACAATCACCTTCAACTTCGTATTAGAAATTCACAAACACTCAAAGTATCCATCTTTATGTATACAAATATGACATTCAAGTCTATCTTCATACCCACATATGCACTTCTAAACAAACACTCATAACATCTTTCTCATATTCTTTAATACTTTTATCCATAATAACTTCCCTGCACTATTCAGATGATACACATAAAATATCCTCAACTAACCAAACCATACATGAAACTTCATCTCAAAATTCTTTCAAAACAAGCACACAACAATTTTTTCCAAATATAACACATAAAACTTCAACTAACCTTGACATATATCAAATACTTGGCCTCAATCTTACTCCACAATTACTGCCTTAACTCAAATGAGCACACAACCATCTTTCATTATCAAGAAATGTTTACTCTTTCCCATCTAGACAATTGTTCATCATCACTATCTCGACCTAAGGGAAAAGGTCACTGAAAAATTAGAATATCGGGATTCGAAACATGAGGGGAGTACCTAGCATAACTTGATACCTTACTGAGGCGTGAGCAATAAGCACTCACGACATGGACTCATTAAAGAGATCTAATCTGAGGACGTACCTGATATAAATCTGAATTTTCACTGATCGTTAAGAGTGTCACATGTGCACAAGAGTCATGAACTGCATGACATGATTTTTTGGAATTCATAACTTACGGAAAGTGATTCTGACTGCTGAATAAATTGGGAATTCATCATACTAGGAACTAGGAGAGTACATGATTCCTTATCATATACATGAACAAGAGCTATGATAATGAAGCTGAAACATAAAGCATGAGTATGTATCAAAATAACTGAAGTAAACTGCTGAAATAAGAATAGATTGAGCATAATTCTTTGTCACGGCCAATTCCACAACTTTAGTGGCACATCTATTAGAATCTGAAAACTTGACTTGGTTACTCATTCTATCATCTTCCCCTTATATTTAAGCCATTACCCTAAGACTGTGAACCACTATATACACTCTGGTATAAACTGAAATCACTTTACTCTAGAGTCGGGGATATAACAATACACATAAAACTAAACTTACCCTGTAAGACGGTATCTTCATATATAACAACAAATGCTAGTACCTCCTACTAAGATTCAACCCGCAGGTTTCTATAGCCCTAAAAGTCATCATATAACAGCTTAAACATTCACCAACTTAGATTCTTCTAACACTAAACATGGATATCTCCAAACCTTTGACGGACTATACTACTTCGGTCATAGTCTACCAGCATCATGCCTTCAAACTTATATTTCTAAACCATGAGAATCAAGATTATACAAAAAATCTCAACATCATTAATCATAACTCCATAACTTAGTTATAAAGAACATCATATATTATCTAACTAGTCTTTATCTACCTAGAAACTCAACGGTACTACTAACCACACAATATGGAATGATCCTAGAAAATAATGCATCCCCATAGCACCTTGGGCATACTTCTACATCATACTTACCACATCATACTTGATTATGAATCAAATAAACTTAAGCTCTTATATACATTATTCAAGCGTACTAGATCAATTTCACACAACTAACACTCACCACATCAATTCATCATATCCATCTTGATCATCATCTACTATTCCAACTTAGTGTCTAGTTCTAGCTATGATGAACGACAACTTCAGACAATTTTCTTACATCCCAAACATCTAAAAACATTAATTCGCCAAAACTTCATAACAGTAAGGATCAATCACAATCCTATGATCTATCTTAGTTAAAAATCCATTAACACATCCTCCTTCTACACATCATTACTATCTACCACTGTCATACAGCTAAACTTAGTTCATAGCTCTATAAGTCCCAACTAAACTCCCTCTTGCAACCTCAGGGACATCAAATTAACATCACTCATCCACCAAGTACCTTTATCAATAACCTATAATTTTCTTGCACGTGAAACACCATCAACAACTCTTTTCATATTCAAGTAAACAATAATTCACCTTAACAAATAACTCCTTCTCTACCTTACCTTCTACTAAACCATCACAAAGGGATGTATCACTTCATTACCAATTCAATCTCATGCAAAAAGATTTGGCCATACATATATTCAATAAATCGCCCTTACCACTTTTCTTGCCATTATTCCACTACACCCTAGTTCCAACCAACAAAAGAACAACAAGATGAACAACAAGTTGCCAGTGAATCAAAATAGGCCCCACACGACACCACTAGAGTTTGATTTTATGTTTTGAATAAGAAATGAGATGAATGAAAAGGCAACTATGCTAGTGAATTGAAAGAGCCCCACACGGCTTCACTAGACTTTAAATTTCAACAACACAATGATAATAAGATTACATGAGATAGAAACTTGACACACAACATTCAATGATCAAAGAATACACATCTTACTCTGTATAAATAAAAAAAATTTAGTCAAACACTTTCCTCACAGACTACCATACAATCCATACATGCTACTAGCTACCACATTAGTCTATCACTATAAAATGGTAAATCATTCTCAAATATCAGTTATTCAACTAAACATATTTATCCACACAAAAGTCACCCTCACTCTGATTTCTAATCTTGCAACTTTACATCCCAACTTCTTGGTCCAATATCACTACCAATAGGTCCTGACACCGTCACTTTAACTTATACTACTACTCAGGTGGAAATACAGTTCCAACTTTCTGCTACACATCATTCCCCTTGAAGCAAGACGTCTGCAACATAAATTTTGAAAAGGACTAAATACACTTAATAATGCAGCTGAAAAGCACAATATCATTAGAATCAAAGTTCACACTAGAATCAATACACCTTGGAGTACTAACAGACTCTTCTCAAGTCCTTGGACAAATTTTAAACTCTTATATGGCTTAATCAGAAAGGACCATACCGTTTAGACTCTAAACTTCTACACTTGAATTAACCCAATAATGAGACATATCTAAGCACATCAAAGTAAGGAAAAAATTGGGATGACTTTACTCCCGTATGGGAGACACCATAGCATAAATTAGAGTATGTAAGAGGAACATTCTGACTCCATAGCATGAACTAGAACATAAAGAAAAAGAGACATTCCCAAACGCCTAGTAGCCTCCTTCCTATAAGTGTAGAGCGCCACACACCCATAAATAAGACTCTACCCGATGCGATTTTGCAAATACCCTGGGACCATGAACCGTGCTCTGATACCAAGTTTGTCATGAGCCAAATCGAAGCCCTGGCCATGACGGACATCCCAAACCATGAAGTCCAGAGAGGCCTTCTAATTTTTAATCATACACACCATTCATATACAAATAGGAAGTTCGGAAATGTAATGCCCCGCAAAATCCTCTTCTAGTGTAAGTCGTAGAGCGTATTTGGTAAAGCAAAAATCCGAGTCTAAATGTTTCAGAAATATCTTCCTAAGTATGAAATACTTTGAATCATGTGGGAAAATATTTGATCATAAATTAAGATCATAGAGGTCCTCTAACTCAAGGAAGAGTTGAAAGCTTTCCTATCATTCAAGTTTTAGTGAGCGTCAAAACTTTAACCAACTTCAATCGACCATAACTCTTTGTAAATGTCGAATTAGAGGACCTACTATATATCAAATAAAATATCTTTGAATTATCTTTCCAACGATACTATTTTTGTTAAAAACTAATATTGGAGTAAAGAGTTATACCTATTTTACTCCAGCATGTCAGGTTGAGAAACTGAGTGACGACATTCATGATAAGCTATCACGAGCATGATGACCTATCACCAATGTCAGTATCCCTGGGTAGATTTCTATCCCTGGTGATGACATTTTATAATAATCCATCATGTCTCACCAATATCGTCAACCTTAACCAGAAACTCAAAATTTCACCCTTTTGTAACGACATTTCGTGATGACATATCACCAACTTGACGGATTGTCACGGATGTCGTCAGCTATTTTTTTCCAACAGTTTAAGGATGTTTTTGTAAGGGTATTTTGTTCTTTTCCCACCTTTTGGAGGTCTCTATAAATATGAGTAACCCCATACAAACCCTAATTCCTTCATCTACTCTTCCAATTATCTTAAGAGAAAATATCTAGGGTTTCAATTCAAGAACCCTAATCTTCCAAAAATTCATCCATTATTCTTCTAGATTTCTTCAAGAATTAAGTTCCGCATAGTGTGGTCTTAGAGAATTATTTATTACAAGTGCGGATAGAGTCTGAAGCATTAGAATTCATCCAATTTCAAAGATTAAGGTATGTAGATGTTGATTCTTGGTCCCTTTCATCCAAGAAGCTCAAGAACCCTTTTCAAAACTCAAAAAATTTTATGTTTATGAGTTGTTAATGATTTGTATGAGTTGAAATTGATGTTACATGTGTTGTTGAGTTTTGATTCATGTTTGTTTACAAGATTCATGAGCCTTGACCCTAGTAGGTGGAATCCATGTGATATTGTGATGAATCTTCCTTATGTTGCTTTCTATGTGGTGTGTTCATGCCAAATGGATGTAGAAATGGTTGAATAAGCGAAGCATGTTCTCCTTAGGTTTGATAAAGATCTTAGGTGAAGCATAAGGGCCATTGTAGCATGTTGAAGATAAAACCCCAAATTGTGAGTTAGTTTATGCATGCCTAGTGTTTGATAAAATGCCCAAGTGAATGAATTATTCCATGGTAGTAGGAAATCCCCAAATAAGTGTGAACCCGTGCATATCTAGTGTTTGTTGAAGGACCTTAGTGAATAAGTGGAGATGTGATGGTAGTAAATTCCCCAATTATGTGCTCTTGATATATGCTTAGTTTTTAATACATTCCAAGTGGTTAGCAAGTAAGTTATGACTTGATAGTATTAATTTTCCCCAAGCCATGTGATATCCAAACACATGTCAAGACTAATTTAGGAATGAAATAGTTGAGGTAAAACCTTATTGAATGGAGTACGATCTAGTAGCATATTTTCCCGATGTTATTATATGATTGTGATTCAGAGATGCTTAAAGTGACCCCTTGAATGCTTGTGATGATGAATGAATGATTGTGGTGATGACTAGTCAAGAATGATTATGCTTTACTTTTATGTTATAGAGTCCTGGGGGTATTTATACCCGATAATAGAGCTGTTGTATAGAGCCCGTGTCAGTTTCTCGATAATTTTAGTCGATCCATGATTCTCAAAACTCAGTGAACTATAGAACTCTGTATCCTTAGACAAGTGCAGAACTTAAGAAAGCTTAGTAATCTCAGTTATCTCTGTAATTTTTGTATCGCTAGTAATCTAGCCTCAGTCCTGTAATCATCTCTGATATAATAGTATTCAAGTGATTCAATTCTAATCTCAGAAGAGATTCTAGTAATCTATTCAAGCTCTATATCATCAGTTAGATACCATGATTCGATAAATTTTTTGTCAGATACGAAACTAAGTAATCTCAGCTAAACTCAGTCATATATTTTGAGAAACATGATCAGTATCATATTTAGTTCAGTTGTGTTCAATTAAGATTTTAGTTCAGAGTCTTTTTGTTGGGAGTAAAAACTAGCACCAAGCGAGGAAAGGGATGGCGGCTCCCCGTTTGAGAGGCCGAGTCCTTAGGAGCAATCCATGAACTCTAGAACTGCGTAGCCAGTGCAGGATGTAGGATTCCCCTTCAGTAGAGGCTATCACCATCAGAGAGGTTTTATTGTTATATTGCCTCAGGCCGACTTCCTGCGAGGGTCATCCCATTAGAGAGGCTTGACCAGAGAGGTCTTTACCCGTGGCACAATATTGATACCCTTCGAACTGGGGTTATAGGTTGGTCCCCACCTATGGTAGGTTGGGGAATGTTGATTAAGTAACTACTTCCCACAGTTGCAGTTTCAGTATCAATCTTCAAAAATCAGGACTGTGTGGTACAGTCATCTATCTAAGTAAGGAACTCAGATAGTTCCATGGATTCATGGACCATCCCGTCAGAAAGGCTTGGTATCATATACAGATTCTTATTATCATATATAGAGATCTCCCATCGGATAGGATTTATCTCTATTAAATTCTGTTGTGTATTCTTGTTGTCAAATTTGGACATGATCATACCTCTTATCATTGATAATTACTTCTGGAATAATCTGTTATAAAAGTTGATCTTTAATTCTATCAGTCTAAAGCAGTAAGCTCAGAATTCAGTCCTTGATGTAAGTACATCCAGACTCTCAGTTATCAATATCAGATGAGTCAGTGATTCAGTATCTTAGTGTCAGTAGTGAGTTCAGTCTGCAATAAAGTGGTATCCGATTTTCAGTATGTAGAGTTGCGGTGATTGTGTTCATGGTTTGTTCATTCATGTATGTGTTCTCATGCGACATCTTCATGATTATTCAGTTTAGATATTGTGCATGTATTAGCCTTTGCATTATCCTACCTCATCTACATACTCGATACATTCTTGTACTGACGCATTTGCGCTATAGTATTTTATTTGACACGATAGGTTCAGAGGCAAAGGATCCAAAGTATCCTCAGTAGTTTAGTCCCAGTCAGCAGCAGTAGTAGTGAGTCCTCTTCTTTCGAGGACAAATTTTAGTTTACTATTATGACTTCAGTCTTTGTTTATTTTCAATTGATGGAGTAAGTTGGGGACCTATCCCATCAACTATGCAGTTCAGATAGTTTAGAGGCTTTTCAGATGGATGTATTAGTATTCAGTTTTCTGTATTATGAGTATACATAGATGTGTTGAACCTTATGGCTAGTTTCTGCATTTATTTCAGATAATATGTAGCGTACAGGTACAGATATCAGTAAAGGGTTAGCTTGTGGTCCTTCGAGGTCATAAGCACCATGTGACATCATGGGATGGGATCTCGGGCGTTACAGGAAAATACATACTAAAATGGAATCATGGTCATAAGTCTAAACTCAATTTATAATGTGAAAGTAAAACCCAACAATAACTAGACAATGTCTGAACCAATCTACGAAATCTCTACTACATCTAAAATAACAACTGTCTGAAACTAGTACAAGGCCCCCAGTGGACCTAAACCAAAATAAATAACATAATATGAAAGACATAGACCTAATGGAATAAAGAACGCTCACCAATTGCATACATCATTGTTGTCTGAAAACTCTACGGCTTAGCAGGGCTTCTGAACTAAGATTTAGACCCTGGAGGTAAGGGGTCAATACAATTGTACTGGTACGCAGAGCAATTCAAAATAAATCTTTTATATAAATAAAATAGTTGAGAGCTAGTCATAAACACCATGAAAGATATAATTTCTAAACACATGGGCATTTTTGAAAACATAAAATTTTTCTGTCATTGCAGTTTCTAATCTTTGTATTACTTCTGAGTTAGGTGGCACTCCCCTACAAGTATGTTATTCCATGGGCTATATGGAGTTCTCCATTGACTCGGTGGGGAAGCCCCAAACCCAAGTGTTCCGCAAAGGTTGGAGTTTCTGAGTCTAATACACCACAGGGCACTAGGCCAACGTATAATAATATACCCAAAACGACAAATCACGGTATTGGGCAATGAGTTGTCTAAACTCGTACCTTCTTCGGGGAACCACCTAAGCTCTCTTATACCCAATTTTAGTCTGATTTTGAAACATGCATCATTCTAGTTTCAAAATCTAAAAACCTAATTTCAAAAATACATTCTATTTTGTTCTGAATTACCATGGTATTATCTGAGTTGGTGTCATCACACCAAGACTTGCAAGTCCTAATTCTGAGCCATATTGTACCATGCATGATTCTTTCATGAAAACTCAATTCAGACCAACCTAACATGCAAATAATTTAATAGATTTCATGTTCAGAAACATAAGTCAAAACTATGCAAGAATCCTTCAAACATATGGTGGTCATGTGCTTTTGGCAAAATCATGCACTCTTTCGTTATATGAATATTTTCAACATTTATCAACATAACTACCCTCTCTTTTAAAATCAAAATCATAATACAATTATAACAATACTTAAGGCATTTCATATCATGCTTTTCAATGATGCATTCATCATAATCCATAGCATATGATAAGTAATGAAAATCACAACAAGAGAGGTATTTTTACATGAGTCATGCTCTCAATTCAATCATCAACCTTAAAACACATGCTTACATATATATATAATTTCAAGTCAAGTTGGGGAAAGGCCTAAAGACCAAAATAATATCATCAAGGTTTCTAAAATATGTTTATAATCATAAATACAAAACAATTTTCTTAAAATCATGATTTCTAAACCCTTTGCTTAATTAAAAGAAGATTTCTATGCCCATGAGATTTTAGGAAAACCCCACATACCTTAAATTAGAAGCTTTTGAATGAAATCTAGCTTTTGGGATGTTATACATATGATTGATGGGTGCTTCTTGTAGCCCTTGTAATGGAAATTTTGAATCTTGACGAATTAAGGAAAACTGACGGTTAAATCTTGAGATATATTGATCTTTGGGTTGAAACCCTAAGGAGTGTTCATGGTGATTTTGAGAGAAAATAATGTTATTTTGGTGTTTGGAGGATTTAATCTCATGTTATGGTTGAATACGGGGTGGAAAATACCACTTTTTCCCTTAAAAAAGTGAAAACAGCACTTGGAAATTGGGTGCGTGCGCCGCACGCTAATCGCGCGATGCTACTATCTTAGTCACAAAAATGGCCATAACTTTTCTCTCCGGTATCGAATTTTGGATAAATTAGTATTGTTGGAAAGATAATCCGAAGATATTTCATTTGATATATAGTAGGCCGTCTAATTCGTTATATACAAAGATCTATAGTCGATTGAAGTTGACCCAAGTTTTGACACTCACTCTAACTCGAACTATAAGAAAGCTTTCAACTCGTCCTTGAGTTTGGGGACCTCTATAATCTCAATTCATGCTCAAATAGGTTCCCACACTACATAATTGATTAACATGCCAAATTTTCATAGGATTTATGGCTTTTTGATCATCTACACATAGAAATGATGGTTTTCGTTCTAGCCGGAAATGCAAGGTGTTATAGAAGCTAATTTGTTATGTTGTAGGTAGTGGAATGATTTGAATTTCCTGAACATACTTCCATACGCTAGAGAGAGTAGTTGAATGCTACTTTTGGGCATTAGGAGTATTCTTTGAGTCTCAATATTCCCTGGCTTGCATCCTGCTCGTTAAGACCATAGCAATGATTTCAATTGTGGATGACACCTACGATTCTTATGGTACAACTAAATAACTTTCCATATACATAGATGTCATAGAAAAGTAAGGACACATACACAGATGTCATACAAAAGTAAGGACTCATCAATTCACTTCCTGAAAAGATTACATCGTGCTTTGGATCATTATATTTAATTTAAATGCATAAATTTACCTTGGCTTTGTTACCTTACAGACGGGATATTAAAGAAATTGACCGTCTACCTAATTACATGAAAATCAGCTATAAAGCTCTTTTAGATCTTTATGGGGATTATGAAAAAGAAATGTCTATCAATGGAAAATATCATCTTGTTTATTACGATAAATAAAGAGTGAGTCTCAGTGACCTAACTATAAATTCACATTTTTCCTCGATCACGTCATTTTGTGAATATGAACTAGAAGTAATTGAGTTAAAATTTTCTAACACTTTGAATTCGTATGGTTGGTGTTCTAAGATGAAAGAATTGGTAAAAAGTTGTAATATTGAGGCAAAATGGTTTATCAAAGGACATATGCCACGTGTTTCTGAATACCTGCGCAATACATTTATAACTACCACTACTACTTTCTTGCCACAACATCATTTTTGGGAATGAAGTATGCTAAGGAGCAAGAATTTGAGTGATTGTCGAAAAAATCTAAAATTATTGAAGGTTGTGTGACAATATGCTAAGTTATTGATGACATATCCACATACGAGGTACGAGACTATGAGTTGTATCTCATAAAGTCATACCATTACATGATATTTGAATAAATAGAATGTTGTGTTAACAATTAAAGCAATATAAAAGCTAACGCCTAACTAACCTCCTTTGCAGGTCGAGAAAAATAGGGGACAACTTTCAACAGGAATTGAGTGTTAAATGAGAGATTATAATTTATATTTTTTGATTTATACCACTAGATAGAGTATCTAGTGGGTTTTTATTAAAATAATAATAAAGTCCACAATAGGGAAAAGTACAAGCAACGGAGGCTAAACCTTATCGTACCAATCGTAATTCGGTGATGAACCTCTACTAATAACAAGCATACAAAAAATAAGAGCTAGACAGAACAAGGCATTCTATAATCATCAAAGAGTTTGTTATACACTGTATGATGATATTACAAATGAGGATGCTTAAATAATGTAAAAATATAAAAGCCAGGAAGAAAGTTGTGTTATCAACCTCAAATTTCCTTGTATGAATGTATGAGTTTAAAATGATAGATTGCCTATTTAAAGTAACCTGAAGTTTTTTCCTCTTGTCTTCCTCAGATAATAAGTCCAACCAATTTTGATATTTTATCATTTCTTCTTGAATTTATTGATTTTTTATGAAGGTATTGACAGTGCTGTATGATTTTGCTTTTGCTAGTCGCATCGGCAGATGTCTTGGCAAAATCTCCTCAATTACTCTGCCATCCCAACTGTGTTGCCTTCCATGTGTCTTCTTTTTGTTTTTGTTGCTACTACTTCTTCGATGTCTTGGCGAGACATCCCCATCCCTAGCCACTTGAGAAAATTGAAGGAAAGGTGTCTTTTAAGTCTTGAATGAAGGATTGGTGACATTGACCAACTTAAAGGGTCAAACATCATTAGGAAACTTGATAGTTAATTGTGGAATAGATAATTAATATTTTTAAAACTTTCTAATCTTTTCAAAAATACAAATCAACTCACACCCTCTTCAATCCAAATTAAATGTCTCTTTTTTGTCTCTCTCAACATCTTCTCTCAACTCTCTCCCAACGAACAGTTCTTCAAAATTCTCCCTTCAATCCCTAGCGACTTCAACCTCTGGTAACAAATACTCAGGCGATTTCCCTTTCGACTTCCAACCATCAATTGACGTGAAGACTTCTCCGGTGACAACTATTTTGAGTTCTTCGTCTTCCCATTTCTTTTTTCACAGGTAAAAAATTATGAAGAAACTTGAGCCAACTACTCTTCTAACATTAGTTAATAATTTCAATATTTCTATATTAAATTTGAAATGTGAACTGAATAAAACCCTAATTTCTGGCATTTTTTCTTCTTGTTGTCGAACTGTTGATTCCAATTTGTTGGTGATTTTTGGTCACAGTTGATGTTCTTAGTTTGTGTGTGTGATGTGTTGGTGTTGCTGGGTTGATTTTTTATTTGTCTTGGTAAAAATGGTGTTGCAACAGATGAAATATCTGATGCGATAAATGAAAACATTTGATGCAAATGATGAAAACATCTGATGCAATAAATAAAAATATGATACAACTATGAAAATCTGATGCAACAGATTAACAATCTAATAGATCATTCATTTGTTGCACCAGACGACTCACATATTTGGAAGAAATCTAAACAATATTAATACAACATATAGCTCATTTTGCAACAGATGAGTGATATATTTCAACATATCAGTGATATATTTTATTATTTCTAACGGATTAGTCATCCGTAGCAATAGGTTGGTTATATGTTGCAACAAATAACCTTTCTGGTGCAACAAATGAGTTATTTATTTTTACTGTTTCTAGTGGATTACTCCTCCATTGTAATAGGTTAGCTATATGTTAAAATAGATAAACTACCTGGTGCAATAGATTAGTGATCTATTTTTATGGTTTCCAATGATTTATTCATCTGTTGCAATAGGTTGGTTATATGTTACAATAGATAAAATACCTGATGCAACAGATTAGTGATCTGATTTATGGTTTCCAATGAATTATTCATCCGTTGCAATAGGTTGGTTATATGTTGCACCAGATAAACTCCTGGTGCAACAGATTAGTGATCTATTTATGGTTTCTAACGGATTACTCATCTGTTGCAACAGGTTGGTTATATTTTGCAACAGATAAACTACCTAGTGCAATAGATTAGTGATCTGTTTTTATGGTTTCCAATGATTTACTCATCCATTACAACGGTTGGTTATATGTTGGATCAGATAAAATACCCGGTGCAACAGATTAATGATCTATAATTATCAACGGTTTACTCATCTGTTGCAACAGGTCGGTTATATGTTGCAACAGATAACATACCTGGTGCAACAGATTAGTGATATATTTTATGGTTTTCAATGGATTACTCATCCGTTGCAACAAGTTGGTTATATATTGCAATAGATAAACTACCTGGTACAACAAATTAGTGATATATTTTTACTGTTGCCAATGGATTACTCATCCCTTCAAAAGATTGGTTATATGTTCCAACAGATAACCTTTCTGGTGAAACAGATGAGTGATTTATTTTTACTATTTCCTATGGATTACTCATTTGTTGCAACAGGTTGGTTATATGTTGCAACCGATAAACTACCTACTGCAATATATTAATGATATGTTTTTATGGTTTCCAATAGTTTACTCACTGTTTCAATGGTTGGTTATATGTTGCATCAGATAAAATACCTGGTGCAACAGATTAGTCATCTATTTTTATTATTTTCAATGATTTACTTATTCATTGCAATAGGTCTGTAATATATTTCAATAGATAACATATCTGATGCAATAGATGTGTGGCCTGTTGGAACTATTATTTTACTGTTGTTCATGTTAGATTTACCGTTATCCTTTTTTAATGATGCATTAATCAATTATAATCTATTTTACGTTCTTGTTAATTTTAAGATAATATGTCTCCCAAAAGAAAAGAAATAAAATCAAGTCCAAGTAAAGAAACAAGTGTAGTAGCTCGGCTACATCTACCACTCTATGAGCTTTCTTTACAAGCGTTATCTCAATCAGGAGTAGAAGATAATGAACATGGGGAGAAGGAATATTTCAAAAGAGATGACCCAAATGATAATAGCCCTTACGCCGAAGAGTTGGTCAAACCTTCAGCATTGATCGTTATCCTGTGGGAATGCAATGCGATGAAGCCACGGATTTAACGGATGATTTCGTGGTTAAGTAAGACATGGAAAAATCTTTCGATGCCGTCAGAAAAATACTTCGAGGAAAAAAATTTGATTCTTATTTCAGGGAAAGCTGCTTTGGGAAATATCTTGATTTGTCGGAGGACAGCAATGCTTGTTTCTAGATAAAAATGGTATATTATCTTCTCAAGCAAGTTTATGCATGAAAACAAAGATAAGATGGATGAGCTTTCTTCTTCAAAGCTTCTTTAATGGAGTCCTAGCTGTTCAAGCTAGTTTTCACATGGTATCGGAGAAATCAATGATTTTTGTCTCTTCACTGTATTTCAGTTGAATTTTGAGCAGTCGAGTTGAGATATCTCATATGAATTAAAAGAAATAATGGCGCCAAAAATTGATCAAAATAATCCTTTTTTTATTGGAGCCTCAGATGTTACGGGAGCTATATTGATTCCAATCAAATGGACAAGATCGGAGAACTACGGAGTTTGAAGTATATCCATGAAAATTCCATTGTTGGGCAAATGAAAATATGGCTTTGTTATTGGGACATGTACAAATGAATCGTGTAGGGATGATTTACATGAGCAATAGGAGACATGCAATGCCACCATACTATCATGGTTGATGAATACTGTAAGTGAGGAGCTCCTTAATTGAATAGTGTATGCTACGAGTGCATCTGAAGTATGGGCTGATTTAAAAGAAAGGTTTGACAAGGTCAATCGATTTCAAGTGTACGAACTACATAGGGAAATTACCATACTCTCACAAAGTACTGATTTTGTGTCCTAGTATTATACAAAAATGAAGACATTATAAAATAAGTATGATGTTGTTACTTCTTCACCTAGTTGTGATTGTCTACGATCAAGGGACTATATGGAACATTATTTCAAATTAGGCTAATATCCTAAGTGGCTTGAATGAATCCTATGACCAAGCACAAAGGCAATTTCTATTGAAGGGAACTGTTGCCACACTAAATCAGGTATATGCAATTCTAATTGAGGATGAGATACAACACTCAATATATGTAGCCACAATGGTTGGGAGGTCTGATAAACTTGCTATGAATGCCAATAGTATCCAAGGAAAGGATCATTATAAAGGAAAGAAATGTGAATTCTGCAATTTCACTGGTCACACCAAATAAAATTCTATAAGTTGATAGGATACCCAGTGGATTCGAAGCAAAGGAAGAAGTCTGGTAATGGTAATGGTGTATACAGGAATATAACTAATCACTCAACTTTTGGCAGTACTAGAGGGCATAAGTATGGTAATGGTAATCATGGTCATGTTGTTCAAGGAAGCAATTTTGCATAAAACTATATATCTAATGGATCATGTGATATTACTCAAGCAACATCACCTTACACAGCATCATCTAGTCATGGGGGTAGCACTGTTGTACTTGCAAAGGGACAAGAATTTACCAATGAAGAGTATAGACAAATTCTCACTATGCTTCACGAAGATACTTTAGAGACTAAACAAGCCAACATGTCAGGTGTCCCAACTTGCTTAATGTCACACGTTGCATTTACACAAGATTGGGTTATGGACTCAGGTGCTTCTCACCATATATCATCCAGTAAATGTATGTTGAGGGATATTCATAACCTGACCAATTCACAAAAGGATCAGGTTCATTTACCTATAGGATATAAGGTGGGAGTCACTGATATGGGAACAACAAAAATCTTTTCGGATGCATAAGTAAAGAATGTCCTATTAGTGCGAGATTTTAAATTCAATTTGTTATCTGTTTCTGAAATCACAAGGAAATTGTCTTACTTTGTATCCTTCTACCCTGACTTTTGTGTCATTCAGGACCTCTTGAGTGGAAGGGTAAGGGGGATTGGCAAGGAGAATAGTGGATTGTATATCTTTAAAACTGAGACTGTGCTAAGGCATCTAAACAAAGACAGTACTAACTCAAAAGGAATAATATAAAAAAATATGACAGGTAAAGTGGTGGCATTCCAGGTGTGGACATCCTTCTTCTCAAGTCTCAAAGCACCTAAAGTTGATGGAATGCAGGAATGATAGTGATATTCTTAATAATTGTCCTGTTTGTCCCGTAACTAAAAAAGCTAGACTTTCTTTACTAGATCCATCTAGTACTTGTAGAGAATGCACTTTGTTTAAGGTTGTTCAATGGATCTCTGGGGCCATATCATGTCCCTACTATTGACAAGAAACATTACTTTCCTATAGTTGTGGATGATCATAGTGATTTGTATAGGTTTATCTGTTGCAGTTAAAATCTGAAACTATTGTTGCCATTAAATTTTTTTTGTTGATGATCAAGTCTCAATTTGACTCTCAAGTTAAGATTGTGAGATAAGACAATGGTATTGATTTTTTAAGCCATTAACGTACTGAGTTGTTTCAAAATCATGTCATATTACATCAAAGTAGTTGTCCTTATACTCCACAGAAAAATGGCATTATGGAGAGGAAGCATAGTCACATTCTAGAGATTGCCAGAGCGATCAGATTTGAGTCAAACCTACCTATTAAATTTGGGGGGGGTGGGGTTTTTATCAAGGCTATAATGTATTTGATGATTAGACTATCATCTTCAATTCTAGGATATAAGACTCCATTTGAATTATTGTATTGCAAGGAGCCTAAGTTGACACATCTAAGGGTCATAGGATGCCTTTGCCATACCTCAACCTTACCTAAAGGTGATAAATTTTCAGTTAGAGCTATCCCTACTTTCCTGCTAGGTTTCTTAAAGTTGCAAAAAGGTTACATATTGTTGGATATTTCTACAAGCAAGATCTTTGTGTCCAGAGATGTGTCCTTCAGAGAACCTATTTTTCTCTTGTTGATGCACACCTTGATAATTCTTCTCCATTACCATCTTCCCGAGGTTATTCTTTGGATGTAGTGCATGATTCATGTTCACATGATAGCATAGACAATGAAGGATGCGGTTGACTGCATCCCTAACACTGGTATATGTTCATCACCAACAGCAGAAGGATAGAATTGTTCCATCCCTACTATAGAGGAAGTACCTTCATGAAGCACCTCATAGTGATCCATCACCTGTTGTAGAGATTTTTCAACTCAGAAGAACTAGTAGAGTGACTAAACAACCAGCATGGATGAAAGATTTTGCTACTATCACAAGGTCTCAAACTGGTACCCGGTACCTTATGTCAAATTACCTTTCATATGAACATGTGAATCCTCATTGTCAGTGTTATGTGGACAAATTTACTCAAGTTGTGGGTCCTAAGACTTTCAAGGAGGAGCTAAAGATGATAGAAGGGTTACTTCTATGAAGCAAGAGATCTAGGATCTTGAGAAAAATCAAACCTGGGAAGTGGTTGAGTTTCCACCTAGAAAACATACAGTAGGCTTATTAATATAGGTGTATAAGGTCAAATACCAGGCAAATAGGGAAGTGGAGATATATAGAGGAAGGCTGGTTGCAAAGGGCTATAGTCAGTTAGAAGGCTTGGACTATCATGACACATTTTCTCCTGTTGCAAAGATGGTTACAGTGAGATGTGTCATTGTTGTAGTCGCATCTAAAGGATGAAACATATTCTAAATAGATGTCTACAATTCCTTCCTTCAAGGTTATATATATGAAGGGATACTTGAAGCTAAGTATGTATACACTCAACTCTAGGTTACTGATCTACTGACTAAAGGCCTAAGTCAAGCTCAACATTTGCATCTATTAGGCAAGCTTGGTGTGCTTAACACCCTTCACCTTGTATCCTGAGGGGGAGTTGTGTTGATGATTATATTGGTTCACTATGTTTTAGTAATAACTGCTATTTCATTATTTCATTGTATTACCAGTGAATGAGTTAGTTGCATTAACTAATGATTGAGTTAGTTGATTGATTGAGTTAGTTGATTGATTAGTTAGTCGATTGTTAGTGGTTAGTGGAGCTTAAATGCATAGTAAGATGGAACAAAAGAATGTTCTAGAACATAGTTACTCTTACAACTCAGCCTATAAGAGTTTGAATATGCGCCTCATTGTAACCACTTGAAAGTAGTTATAAAATTCTCTAATTGTTCTCTCTTCATTCTTCGAAGATCCATTAATGGAGTCCTAGCTGTTCAAGCTAGTTTTCACAATAGTTTTCATCCCACTTCGTTAAATTGCCCTACTTCTTTGTTTTTTATGTTGTAATTTGTATCATCAGGTTTTAGCAGGGTTACTACTGTCTACATGTATTGGCTAAATTATTGGTAATGGTATAAGATATGTGTTATTGAATGGACAGGAATAAGCAATACCACAAACAAAAACAAACAATAAGAACACACATATTTTACATGGAAACCCTTGACAGAAAAAACTACAGTCAGAGAAGGAGGAATTTCACTATAATGGAGAGAAGTACAAGAAGGAGACGAAAGTCTCAATGACGTATCTTCAAAACCGCCAACAACAACCCACTAAATCGCACTTATATAATATATGCGTACAAATAACTCCTAATCCCAAAAACATACAAGTCCACAAACATATAACAAGATAAAAAACATGGGTCAATCCCTCCACTACCACCACAGACCCCACAAAAAATCACAAACACGGGTCGCACCAGGAACTTTTTAGGCCGGATCAACAAACTTCGGGTCACAAACTCTAACAATATGCTTTCATAAGGATGTGATGTGATGATCTACGTTGAAGTATGAAGAGTTACTGTTTCGTTTGTCTATACCTTTCGAGTAAAAGGAGAATATTGTCATAGATAGTTGGGCTATTATCAAAAGGCATCTAGAGGATGAAATTTTGTACATTGATGATTTAATTTTGTCTTGTACAACCCCCACCTCCACCCTTTCACCCCCACCCCACCCCCAACAAAAAAAAGAAAGAAAGAAAGGAACTGATTTGTATATATGGAAATTATGGTGAGTTAGAGTTGCACTAGGTCTAAAGTTTCAACAGTGATGCTTGGATGTCATTGCTAATCAGTTGATTGAAACATCCTTTTTCAATAAAATTGTACGCTTGTGTCTGTGCTGTTCTTTTGCTTAAACTAGGTGACTGTTTTTGTAGTGCTATACACTATTTTTGTTAGTTATGTGTGAAAATTTTGTCAGATGGATATTAACTTGTTTTGTACAATTGGATTTCAGGAAGTACAAGCTGGTGTTGAATACTAGTCCGAACTTGTTGACTGCATGGATTGAAATGATGAAGCCTTGACATTTCTGTTTTTTGATAAATTGCTTATCTTTCTTGCCTGCCGAATTTGAACAATGATTTGTTTTATATTCTCCATTGTATCTGTTGTATTTAGTGTTAGACTTGTAGATCTATCTTGTTACCAATGTACATTCCTTTCTACTATAAACCAGAATCCTGATAACAGTTGCATTAAGAACTTTGTTTGGTGTAAACCTTTTTTGTGTGTGTAAAATTAGGTATTTGAATGTCTCTAGAATGTGAAGAGAACCTAATATTGCTGAGCATTGGAATGAAACCGGTCCAAATGAAACAAAATAGATTCTGTGGATTCATATAATTGATTCCAATTTGTGCACAAAGAGTGGAGGAAACCTTGTGGATTCTTCCCTTACTTTTCAGGGTGAAAGAGTATTATTAGCTCTTCTAGTAAATTACCATTTGGCCTAAATTACAGAAAACATAATCAGATCCATTCGTATATTCAGTAACTGCGAACAAGCTAATGAAGACCCCCGAAAATTATGATGCCTCGTTCAAAATGAAATCGAATAGGAGTCTTTATCTATTTATTTTCTGAGAATGAATGAATAATACAAGCTGAATATTTTATTGGCCATCATATCCTTTCTTCTTCTCTGTAGAACAACAAATGGTATCAAGAGTTATTTGATTCTAAGGGCTTGTGAGTTAGAGAAGACCCACAAAAAAAACCTGCATAAAAGACAAAATTGTATGGCTTCCAGCAAGTTCTCAATTCCTTTACCCCCAATATTTTTAGGTGAGAATATAATTATTCAATTTGATTCGTTAAAATGAGAACTTATTTGCGAGCATATGATTATGGGAAGTGGTAGAGGTTCGAGGAGAGCCAAATCCTTTGTCAAATAACCCAACTATAGCACAAATAAAGAATCACGAAAAAAAAAAAGTTTCAAAAAACTTTAAAGCTCCCTCTTGCATACAGCCAGCTCTTTTGAAAGTAATTTTTAGAAGAGTTACGGCGTGTGAGACTGCAAAGTAGTCTTGGGAAAGTTAAAAGAAGAAATCAAGTGACAAAACCAGACAAATAAAAGTAAAAAATTTGAGAAGAGAGTTTGAAATTCTCTGATTCACAAACCATTGAAGAATTCTCCAACAAGTTGATGAAGGTTGTAAACTTGATCAAACTTCTTGGAGAAGAGTTTACAGATTCAAATAATTGAAAAGATTCTTGTGAGTTTGCCGAAATGATTTGAAGCAAAGATCTCTTCACTCAAAGATTCCAAGGATCTCACAAAAATGTCACCTTCATAATTTGTACATGCTCTTCAAGCTTAAGAGGAGAGAAGATCCTTGAGGCTTAAAAAAGTTGTTGTAATTGTTCTTCAAGCCAAGTTCAAAGGAAAGATGCATATTCAAAATAAAGCGAAAATATCATAAAATTCTACTAATTTTAGTAGAAAAAATAAAGGTGATTCTCGTAAAGGAGTCAAGAAGAAAGAAAACTTTTCGTCATGTCAGTACGGCAGAAAAAACCAATCATAAAGAGGATGATTATTGGTTTAATGGGAAGAAACCACCTCTTAAATGCATATGTTGCAATAAGTTTGGTCACATTGAAAAGTTTTGCAGAGTGAAGAACGAGACCAACCAACAAACTCAAAAATCCAATGTTTCGAAAGTTGAAGAATAGAAGGAGTTTGTGTTTAGAACGATAGTAGAAATGAGATTGGATAATGAAAATACATGATTTATGGAAAGTAGTTACACTCAACACATGACAACAAACGACAATATTTTACAAAGTTGGAATCTGCCAAAGGTCGTGTCAAGTTGACCTATCAAAACAAGTTGAAAATTGTTGGTAAAGGAACTGTGGCAATTGAAGCTCCCAAAGGTACTAAATTTATTCAAGATGTTTTGTTGGTACCTGATCTTGGTCAAAATCTATTGAGTGTTGGTCAAATACTAAAACAAAATTTTATGTTACTGCTCGAAGACAAAAAAAAAGTGTTGTTTCTGAACCTAGTGGCCAAGAAGTGTACTGTTGAAATGATAAAAGAAGTCTCTTTGAATTGGAACTCAAATTCTGAGCAAGCTTGTCAAAGTAGTAGAAATGATCAAGATTTAGAATTGGCACAAAAGACTTGGCCATTATAACTTAAAAATCAATTCAATATTCTCAAAAGCATGATTTAGTGAAGGGCTTCCTTGAAATTCAGTTATGTTCAGAAGTGTGTGAAAGTTGGCAACTAGGAAATAAGCATAGATTTCCTTTTCCAAAGTCAGCAACATGGAAACCAAGTGAGAAGTTACAACTGGTCCATTATGACATTTGTGGATCGATGAAAACTCGTTCGCTCAATGGAAACAAGTATTTTATTCTTTTTATAGATGATTTCACACGAATGACCTGGTTATATTTTTTAAGCAAAAGCTTGAAGTGTTGGTTGTTTTTAAGAAGTTTAAAGTTTTTTTGGGAATCTCAAAATGGATGCTTGTTGAAAACTCTCTGAACAAACAATAGAAAGGAGTATACTAAAAGTGAATTTCATTTATTTTGTGATGATATGAGAATTTAGCATCATCTTACAGTCACTTACTCACCCCAAAAAAATGGAGTTTCTAAAAGGAAAAATCGTCCAGTTCTTGAGATAGCTAGGTGCATAATTTTAGAGAAAAACTTGCCAAAGTTTTTTGGGCGAAGATGGTAAACACATCAATTTGTCTGCAACATAGACTACCAATAAGGGTCGTGGATGGGATGACACCATTTGAAGCTTGGAATGACATAAAACCATCAATTTGGCATCTAAAGGTGTTTAGATCATTGTATTATACTCATGTACTAGCTGTCAAACATACTAAGCTTGATGAAAAGATGAAAAACAAATTTTGATTGGTTATAGCTCTATCTCTAAGGGCTATAGAATCTACAATATTGAAGCTGGAAAGTTTTTGTAAGTCGAGATGTAAAGGCAGATGAATATACTTATTGGGATTAGAATGTATCTCAAGTCAGAAATATGGTTGTTGAACCTACTTTTCAAGACTTAAGTACAGAATTGGAAGCAGAGATTGATGAACATTTTGTTGTTTGAGGCACCGGACCGTTGATTGAAATTTATGAAAGATGTAATCTTGTTTTCTTGGAACCTTCAACTTTAAAGCTACAAGCAGGGTTAAAGAATGGAAGCAATTGATGGAGGAGGAAATATCCATAATTGATAAGAGCGAGACATGTAAACTTATTGACAAACCTAAAAATAAGCAAGTTATTGTAGCTAAATGGGTGTACTGAGTGAAACTGAATACGGATGGATCTTGTTGGGAATAAACCCAGCCACAATAATAATATTGAAGTTATAAAAATCAATATTTATGACAACAGTAATACGGTTAATCAACAAGAACAACATGAGCGATAATGACACCAAGATTTTTACGTGGAAATCCAATAAGAAAAAAAACCACGGGCCAAGAGGAGCAACTCATATCTCTATAATAAGAAATTATACGCCGTAGTCACAAGTACAATACTCAAAGTGACTACTACACACTCAAAAGAAATCTCTATTTTGATTTTTCCACCTCACTACAATATCGCTCACACTCTTTATTTTTCCTCACAGACTAAACTCTCTGTGATGCCTAACTCTATTTTTCTTTCACTCTTTTTGTTGGTGTGTCTTTCCAAAGAGATGATAAGATCCTTTTATAGGCAATAATTACACCCATTGATGTCATCCATGACATCAATAAATGATAAAGATTCAAAGTGTTGATAGTGAACACATTAAATATCCAACAACCAAATCTTTACTTACCAATTTGTAGCCAAAGTATTCAGTTGTAGAGAGTGTGACATACTTCTGCAACTTCGATTGCCATGATATATCTCCCCCTAAAAATGTAAACAAATATCCTGTAGTGGATTTTCTAGTTTCAAGGTCGTCTTCCCTATCAGCCTCTGTATAGCCCTTTAAGATTGGATCATATCCACAAAAACACAAGCAATCTCATATGGTACCTCTCAAATACCTGAGTATCCACTTGATTCCAGGTTTTTCAAGGAACCTACTAACAACACCAAATGCATGAGAAATATCCGATCTGGTAAACACCATTACATACATCAAACTCCCAACTACGGAAGAATAAGGAACATTAGTCATATTTCCCTTCTCTTCCTTTTTGTAGGATATATTTTCTTGCTTAAATTTAGATAAATATGTATGCTAATAGTTTTATCACTCTTCATGTTGAAGAATTCGAGTACACGTTCAATGTACTTCTCCTGAGATAGACACAACTTTTTGCTTGTTCGTTCTCTAACAATCTTCATCCCTAAAATTTGCCCAAGTCATTTTATCATGTAAAATGACTTGGACAAATCTTTCTTCAACTTGGCAATTAGCTCCTTGTCTTGTCCTACAATCAACATGTCATCCACATACAACAACAGAATAATAAATTTGCAGTTCAAAAATCCTCTGAAGTATACACATGGATCAGAATAAGTCATTTTGTAGGTTTGACTTTGCATGAATAAGTCAAAATTTTTGTACTACTGCCTTGGTGCCTGATTCAATTCATAAAGAATCTTATTCAGTTTACAGACCATGTGTTTCTTTCCAACTACTTCAAATCTTTCTAGATGGTCCATAGAGATCTCTTCTTCCAAATCTCCAAGAAGAAACGTAGTTTTCATGTCCAACTACCCCACTTCAAGATCTAGTCTAGTTGCTAAACTCAAAATAATTCGAATAGAAGTCATTTTGACAACGGGTGAGAAGATTTCATCAAAATCAATACATTTCTTATGTTCAAAGCCTTTTACTACTAATCGAGCTTTATATCCGACCTTCTTGCCATTTTCATCTTTCTTGAATTTAAAAATCCACTTGCACTTAAGCGGTATTTTACCTTTTGGAAGTTCAACCAGCTTGTACATTCCATTTTTCTGCAGAGATTCCATCTCTTCTTGGATGGCTTTCATCCACTTGTTCTTTTCTGGATGGACCAACACCTCTTTTAGACTTTATGGATTCCCCTTATCATTGATGAGGACATACTCTAAGGAAGGGTACTTGGATGACTCTACCCTTTGCCTTTCTGACCTCCTTAAAGGTTGAGATTGTTGTTGTTCTTTTTCAGTAGGGTACTCCACCTGCTCAGTATAATTATCAGGTTTCTCTCCCTGCTCGGCAACCTCATCGGTTATAATTACTACACTTCTGGGATGGTCAGAAGTAGAAGGAATGGTGATAACATTATGGACTACACCATTGACCTTCTCTAATATATCATCAACAATTCTAACATCATTTTCTCGAATGACTACATCTCTGATTCTGATGACCTTCTTCTTTACAGTACCCCATAATCTGTACCCAAATTCTTCATTTCCATATCCAATGAATATATAGAGAACTAATTTATCATCTAGTTTTGCTCTCTGCTCCTTCGTTACATGTGCAAAATCTCTACAACCGAACACCTTTAGATGAGAGTAGGACACCTCTTTGTTGGTTCAAACTCTCTATTGTGTGTCAAACTCCAATGAAACCAATGGACTACAATTGATCAGGTAGTAGGTCGTCTGAACTGCTTTACCCCAGAATGAATCAGGCAGTTTATCCATTCTGAGCATACTTCTCACCTTCTCAACAATGGTGCGCTTCATCCGCTCACCTACACCATTGTGTTGTGGGGTTCCAGGAATTGTCTTCTCATGTCTGATCCCGTGACCTAAACAATACTCTTCAAATTCCCTTGAAGTGTACTCACCTCCATTGTCAGTGCAAAGATGTTTTAGCTTTCAACCCGTCTCCTTTTTCACCAGAGCATGAAACTTCTTGAATACTTGAAATACCTGATCTTTTGTTTTCAAGATATAAAACCACAATTTTCGTAAATCATCATCAATAAAATTAACAAAATATTTGTTACTTCCCATCAATTCTACCTCCATTGGACCAAAAACATCAGAATATACCAGATAAAGTATATTCAATTTTCTTTCAGACGATGTCTGAAATGAGACTGTATGTTGCTTACTAAATAAGCAGTAGTCATATGATTTCGCTGTCATACCTTTGGAAAAAGATATGAGTGATTTCTTAGCAAGAATCTCTAATCCTTTCTCGCTCATATGACCCATTATTTTGTGCCACAAATCTGCAGAAATCTCTTCTCAAACACTATTCAATTCACCTCAGCAAATTTCCGCATTTGTCCTATACAACTTTCCACGAGCAAATCCTTTTGAAATCACCAATGCTCCCATGGTGAGTCTCTATTTTTTGTTTGCAAAATATTTCTCGTATTTGTCTCGATCCAAAAAAATTCCAGAGATCAAGTTTAACTGCAAATCGGGTACATGACGCACATCTTTTAGAAACATTATGCATCCGACATTAGTCTTGATACTAATGTCTCATATCCCCACTATCTTTGAATAACTTGGGTTACCCATTTTCACAGTGCGAAAATCACCTGCTTTTTACTTGCAAAAAAGATCCCTTACGGGTGTAGCATGGTAAGATCCTGCAGTGTCAACCACCCACTCCAACTCTATCCCTGCCAAGTGAATACATTCCTCTTCCTCATTTTTGAAGAGAACAACATCATCATTGTTTTGCACCGTGGAAATAGTGTTGTCGTCATTGTTTTGTCCACTACTTTCACCTTTGACCCTTTTTAGATTTGGACAATCTCTTTTGAAGTGACCTGGTTGATTGCAATTGTAGCAATTTCTGGCTCTTGATTTGGATCGTACCTTGGACTTTCCACGACCTTTGGTTTTACCATGGATACTTGAACTCCTTTGGTGACTTCCACCTCTACTTTCTATGATGAGAGCCTGTCTATGATTTTCAAGCTTCTTTTTCATCTTCTCGTTGAGTAGAAGAACTGAGGTGACATCTTTCATCTCAATAGAGTCCTTACCATGTAAAATTGTTGTTGCCAAAGTATCATAAGAATATGAAAATGAGTTCAAGAGTATAATGGCTTTATCTTCCTTCTTGATCCTTACACAGAAGTTAGCCAACTGCGTGATCAATCCATTAAGCATATTTAAATGTGACAAAAATTTTGTACTTTCACCCATATGTAGGGCGTATAACTGCTTTTTAGAGGTACAATTTATTTGTCAACGTTTTGGACTTGTAGATATTTTCTAACTTTGTCCAAATACCACATGCACTATCTTCGCCAATTATGTTATTGACCACATCATTTGTTAAGTGCAACCTGATTGCACTAGCATCCTTTTCATCCATTTCTTCCCAATTCTCCAGTTACATGGATTCGGACTTTTTGGATTTTCCACTTAGTGCCTTCATAATCCTTATTGGATGAGCAGATCCCTCATCCTCCTCTTCCATGTTGAGAAACCGCTATCACCGTTAAATTTTTCTACCTCGTACTTTACTTCAAATATTTTATTTTTACCGAGTATAGTACCACCAACTGCAAAATATTATTTTCGCGATTGAGAAGAACCTGAGCCTTGATATCAGTTGTTGGGAATAAACCCAGCCACCATAATAATATTGCGGTTATAAAAAGAAATATTTATGACAATAGTAATACGGTTAATCAATAAGAACAATAAGAGCGATAATAACACCAAGATTTTTACGTGGAAATTCAATGAGGGAAAAAACCACGGGCCAAGAGGAGAAACTAATATTTCTGTAGTAAGGAATTTTACACCGTAGTCACAAGTACAATACTCAAAGTGACTACTACAAACTCAAAAGAAATATCTATTTTGATTTTTCAGCTCATTACAATATCTCTCACACTCTTTATTTTTCCTCACAGACTAAACTCTCTATGATGCCTCACTCTATTTTTTTTCACTCTTTTTGTTGGTGTGTCTTTACAAAGAGATGATAAGATCCTTTTATAGGCAAGAATTACCCCCCATTGATGTCATCCATGACATCACTAAATGATGAAGAGTCAAAGTGTTTATAGTGAACACAGAACACATTAAATATCCAACTACCAAATCTTTGCTTACCAATTTGTAGCCAACTTCCTTTGAAAAAAGATTTGCCCATGATAATTTTTCAAGAATTCATTTATGGGGCTGAACCCCACAGATCTATCAACAAGCACTAAGCAAGGCAGGTCATTAAAGTTATTCTCAACAACCTGGAGTTGATTACTTGGATACCTTTTCACCTGCTGCAAGGATGGAAACGATCAGAATTTTGATTGCATTGGCAACACAAATGAAGTGGAAAATCTATAATTTAGATGTCAAATCTACCTTCTTGAATGGATTTCTCGAAGAGAAGAATTATCTAGCTCAACTGAAGGTTTTTTGGTTCAAGGTAGTGAAGGCAAGGTATATAATCTTCAAAAAGCTTCATATGGGTTGAAGCCGGCTCTGAGGACTTAGTACAGTAGAATCGATGTTCAATTAAGACACCAAGGTTTCCCAAAAAGTGAAAATGATGTTACACTTAATGTGAATACACTCCCTATTGATTGCTCATTAATTGTTTCTTTATATATTGATGATTTTCTTGTTACAGGCGGTGATTAGCAAAAGTGATAATGGAGATATAGCTTAAAATGTTAAACTTGGGAGAGATGAAGTATTTTTTGGTGTTGGAAGTATACCAATCAGAGGCTAAAAATTTTCTCAATCAGCCAAATTATGCTTTGGAGATTTTGAAAAAATTCAGAATGCAAAATTGCAAACTAGTTCCTACATTATTGATTTTGAATAAAAAAATTTCAAAGGAAAATGGAGCCGAAAAGTGATGCTTTATTTTACTTAAGTTTGGTTGGAAGTCTCTTGTACTTGATAGCTTCAAGTCCAGATTTAATATATGCTGCAAGTTTACTTTCAATATTTATGCAAAGTGCCAGCGACATTCATTTTATTGTTGTGAAAAGAGTGCTTAGGTACTTAAAAGGTACTGTGAAACTTGAAACATGTTTTAGATCGGCCGAAGAAGGTGTTTTTCATGGCTTTTTCGATAGCGATTGGGCCAGGAATATTGACGTTATGAAGAGCATTACTGGCTATGTTTTCTCCTTGGTTTTGATGAGTTTTCATGGAATTCAAAGAAGCAAGAAATAGTGGCGCAATTCACTGCAGAGGCAGAGTATGCAGCAGCACCTACAACAGCAAATCAAGCTATTTGGTTGAGGAAAATTCTGAAGGATTTTGGAATTGAATCACAAGTTGCAACCAAGATCAAGTGTCATAACACCTCAGCACTTACAATTGCAAAAAATCCAGGGCAAAATAGTAAAACAAACCATATCCTTATCAAGTTTCATGCCATTAGAGAAGCTGAGAAAAATAAAGAAATCAAGATTTTCCATTATTCTTCGAAGGAACAACTAGACGATATATTTACCAAAGCTCTTCCCAAATTCAGATTTGAAACTCTTTGCAGGCAACTTGGAGTTAACAACAAACATCTCAAGGAGGAGTGTTGAAGTATTGATATATTTATTGTTATTGTTTCTTTTTTAATTTAGAATTTTTATTTTTGAAATTCAGTGACTTAGTTGCGATAGAATAGGAGTTATTTAGTATCCTAGTTAAAATAGAATGGGAGTCTTTTATCTATTTATTTTCTAAGACTATTAATACAAGCTGAATATTGTTTTGGCCATCGTATCCTTTCTTATTCTCTGCAGAACAACAAACATAAATCCTTTTATGTCATGGGAGAAATTTTACAATGTCTCGATGAACAACAAAAAAGGGATCATCTCCATTCCTATTGCATGGACAAGACCAAAGTCTGATTTTTACAAACTTAATACAAATGGTTGCACCAAAGGAAATTCAGGTCCAAATGGAGGAGGTGGAATAGTAAATATGAGTATGTCCATATATGAAGATAGCTTATGGAGCTGCCTTAGATATTCTCACCAATAACATGGCTGAAATAAATGCTTTGGAAATTGGATTACAGAGGTGTATGAGCTAATGACATCAAGAACTTAGAAGTAGATATTGATTCCAAGTTTTTGATGGATTGAATCAGTAATAATTTTGATATACCACGAAACCTGTGGAACAAGATTTCCAGCATAAATGACATGTATCTTCAACTAGATAATTGGTGCTTACACATTTCTATAGGAAGGGAATAAAGTAGCTAACCGCCTAGCAAATTGAGGCTTGTAGAGTAATAATATTATATGGATCACACTCCATTAGAGAA
Organism: Capsicum pubescens; assembly: GCA_030864215.1. Classification (NCBI taxonomy): domain Eukaryota; kingdom Viridiplantae; phylum Streptophyta; class Magnoliopsida; order Solanales; family Solanaceae; genus Capsicum; species Capsicum pubescens. Next base: position 375,228,695 of record CM061548.1, read on the forward strand.
ACCAAATGAGAGGTTAACATGAACAAGATAGGTGTGGCATCCCTTAGAATGATTACCAAGAAGAACTCTTTCTCTATGGTAAGAGAGATGTATAGACTATACTTTTGATGTCCCCTGAGGGCTATGTATAGAGGAGGTCTTCTGCCTCCTAAATTTTTTGTGAGCTAATAAGAAATCCTACTTCACCATAGAATAGAGTTTATCTTATTCTTAGTAGATGCAGGGAGGCCTTCCTCCTTTGTTTGTACTCTTTTTATTTTAATCAAAGGCATCCACTCTCATTAGAATTGGATGGAAAAATCAACCAAAAAAAAAAAAAATACATCTTTGTCAAGGTATTTATTAAAGCTAAGTTACTAAAAATAATCTTTGTTTTCTAGGAATAAGTAGTTTCTTAAGGGGTGTACTCAAACTAAAAAACCACTAATTTAGAAATGGAGGGGGTAAGTAAGAATTCAATCAGCATAAAATTATATTTTGAAGCGCCCAATTTGCTGAAATTAGTAGATAACCGCATAATAGACTATTAGATCAAGATTTTGGGCGGCCAAAATGTCCCAAAAGTGGATTCCCCTGCAAGGGTACTTGAGTACAACTACGGCTATGAAAAGATTATTGAAAGGGTAGGAATGAGTGTAAACTTGCAATTTTATAGGTCTGGACTATGGTTTTTGGAGTCCACTAAAGAACAGGGCATTTTAGCCTGTACCAGTCCGTGACTCGGAGGGAAGGGAGGGCTTGGGTAATGTGGATTGGTCCGGTCCGTGGGCAAAGTTTTTCTCTTCTTTTTTTTGAAGAATTTATTTTCACTTTTAATGGGTAGAATATTGTTGTTTTTTGGTATTTTGATCACAAGGAACAAAATTAAATTAATATTTATATCTAGCCATTTATATTGTTACTCAAAATTTGTTTAATTTTCTACTTTACTTATTAATATCCCTATTTGGTTTGAGTGATATCATGTCAAAGGTTATTTAGTTTCCCAGAAATTTTATGTCCAACAAGATCATTTTTTGTGACATGATTCCAGAGTGAAGTCATACAAATAAATATTTACTTGAACTCAAATTTAATAAGTATTATTAGGATTATTTTGTTTGTGGATTTGACACTTGGTTAGAAAGCAGTCATATCATGTATAATATTTTCTTATAAAATATTTATGTTAACATTTTCAAATTAATAAAATATTAAAAAAAATAGTATTTTGAAAAAAGTGGATTGGCCATTGCAGTCCGCAATCCACATAGTAATGGATTGAGCTTGCTCTTTTCTAGCTCATCAAAAGTATGGGCGAGCTTGATCTTACCCATCAAACTCCAAAATCCGTATGAGCTAGTCTAGATGTGCTGACCGACCCATATTGACAGCTCTAATATTAGTTTTTTTCCCCTTTCGGGACTTGTGTTTGCCAATTGTCAGTAGTCTTCCAGTACGATCTGCCTCACTTGACAAAACATCATTCTGCTTCACCGTGTTTCAATTTCTTGCAACTCCAACCACTGATTATTCCATAATCCCAAATGATATCATAATTGATATCCTCTTAATCCTTCCTCCCAAGTCATTGTTGGGATTTCTGTGTGTTTCAAAATCATGGAATCAACTAATTTTTCATCCTGATTTTGCGAATACACATTTGTTTTCAAAAAAAAATTGTAGTGCTGAAAATTAAATGCAAGCAAAAATAAATAAAAGATAAATAATTTTAGTAAAGTGCATCTTGTGAGTACAATTTTATTATTCTCTTGATTCTTCTCTCCTAAGTTTTTTCGTGATTCGAGGGTCTTTCGTAACGTGTTTCTCGAATATAGGATGATTTGAACCTCCTAGAAATACATTTGGATCTCCAGGAATGTCAGACATCACTTCATCTTATCGAATTGATCTCCGAGAAGAACTTTGTTGGTCAATTCTTTGAAGAGTTGTGTATTCAATGAAGATTTTTTTCTTCAATGCTTGCAAAATAACCTTAAAAATTTATGTAACCCTACTATTTATAGATGTAGAGCGTAGGCCTTCCAAGTGTAAATAACCTCTTATGCCTCATTCTGATTGGTTCATTGAGTTATCAAGCTTATTGCAAATGTTGTGTGATAAGTTTTCTTGTGATTGGGCAAAAATATGTCATTTGAGACACTTGGTGAATGTTGTTGTTGAACTTGACTTGGTTGTCATATCCTTTGAATGTGTGGCCTTATCTTTGGTCTTTAATTTGATTGGGATGCTACCTCTCTTAGCACGTGACATGAGTTTGGGCTTCAAGATGTACCTGGAGTTGAATTTAATGGACTTATTAACCTTGTAAAGCCAAGACTGATTTTAACTCAAAATTTATTGGATCAAATTCATATTTGAATTGAATCCATATTTTCTTATGTTTCTACTGATGCCCGTACTTCAAGTCTTGTTGGAGTGTAGATTTATTATAATGAGACGAATTTTTTTTTTTGTATGTGTGTATATAATTTAATCATTGCAAAATGTTTGAATTTGACGAGAAGAAAATATAGTCAAACTCTTCAAGTGTGTCGCAATTTCTTCATTGGCGCGCCAAAGCCAACCAATTATTACAAACCGAAGGCTCTCTTTTTTCAGAAGACTTGAGCATTTTTTCGAAACCCGACTTCAAGTTAAAATAATTCAAGTAGAATAACGTGACTCCCTTTATTAGAGGTACAAATCCCATTTAAAACTAAATATATCAAAATCATGTAGGATCTGAGCATTATTCTTATATCAAATTTCAATAGGATTGAATAATGACGTTATCCCACTTCAAAGAGGATTAGGACTTTGACTTATTTTTGACATTTGGTTAGCCTAGTCCTTTTTGAAAATAAATTGTTAAGCAGATTCCTCATCTAAAATAAATCGGAGACCTTCAAAGTGTCTAAAAGGACATCATCACCTCATTAGGTCATTGTAATTCAGTTTGAGAAGCAATACGACTCCCGTGCTTCTTCTCTTTTTTCCTTTTTTTCACGACTGAATTTTCAGGGAGCTTGAAGCATTTGTGGAAAAAATTAATAATGCTTCGTGGGACTGTCTAAATCATGAACGGCTTATGGTGCTGGAAAGTAGACTCATGAAGCTACGTTATATGTGAAAATCACGCTCATATTTTTTCTAGATCTGCTTGAGTATCCTTCTAAAATCAGACTTTAGTTCTGGTTCATCGCTTTTTCATATTTTGTGTAGCCTCACAAAAATTCTCATCTATAGCCTTAGGAATATCGAAACCAAGAGTGTTTTTTTGCATGGAAAAGGAGACTTGCAAAGATACATCTTATTTGGAATCACAATCAGATTGCACCCACATCGTCCCAGCTATTTCTCCGAAACCAGTCTTCAAATCTTGTTTCTCTAGTTTTATCAGCATTGTGCAGCGTCATGATAAATTTTGAATCTCGACTTAGCAGTATCAAAATTTTGAGCGGCTTACAACTTTGGAAAATAGACTCATAGTGATAAATCATATGTAAAAACCACCATCAGAAAGCTTATGTATTTTCTCTGATAATTTTTTGAATTTGTTGTTTAAACCTTCTGATACTCCTTTTTTCTTTATTAGATTTACCTTTTAATTTAGTTTCTTTGGTAGGTTTTAGCTTGATACAAGTCAAATTGCCTCCGGGCCTTTGGATGAGATACGTATGATGCTCCGGAGGCAATTTGACTTGTATCATATCTTGAGGCCTCATCACATTGGCGTAACTACCGTCCATCATGTTGAACTGAAGCCTCGTGCAATTAGCATCGATCGTATAGCTCCAATAAGCTCCTTTCAGTTAACATCATGTGTGCTTTATCATTCTCGGGTTCTCTTTTTTGGCTGATTATAAGGCGAATTGGAAGATAACCTAAGAACCACATGTTGATATCCGCAAAACTATTTTGCTTGTATTACTTGAGGCTTCTGTTCAACACCCAAATTGGAGAAGGGCTCATGATTTTGCATAATTGACATCAATATCCACCACATCTATTGAACGTAGAACAAAATGTTTGACATGCCAATTCGAAGCGTCATGGAATTATGTAGTCCATCATATCAAATTTTTGGTTATTAGTGGCAACACGTACTGCTAGACTGAAGTTTCACATAGTGGTATTATTCGCGTAGAATCGAGAAGTTTTATGCAGTCAACATTATGGATGTGTCTTCTTTTATTTTTTTGCAGGTTATGCAAATGGTCTCAATATCAGACCAAGAAGGTCCACATGATTGCGTTTGAACAATTTGGTGTATCCCTTCCTTACTGCTTGACAAGCAAGATGTTTGGAGAGATCTAATTTCATAGCTGGCGAAAGTAGAAGTAGCCTTTTCTAACTTTAGAGTGGAAGTAGTTGTCTTGTGGCCATATGATAAAGAAGTTCTGGGGTGTCATCCTTAAGGTTCGATTTTAAAGAGGCTTCGAGTGACATCTGTTAACACCCAATTTTGGATCTTATTTTTCATAAACATTATTTTCTTGATGCTTAGGATTCTTGAATATTTTTCCAATATATTTTTCTTATTTTTAACATTAACAGTTTGAAAATAATGTCTTTCTTATCTTTTCTATTAAAACTACTAATATCACATCTTATAAATTCACTCAGAAGAAAATGAAATAATAATATATATTTTAAAAAAAAATTATCATTTCACAACCTTTTATAAAATGAATAAATAAATATTTGTTAACGTATTAACATAATTCTTGCTATATTATTATATTCTTGCAAATTTACTTTATATTATTTTATTTTTAATTATAGCTAAACGTACATACAATCAGGCAGGTGTGGGTGTGTACATATATTAGGCGTGGGTGGGGGGGCTTTTTTGTATGTATATATATATATATATATATATATATATATATATATATGTATGTATGTATGTATATGTATGTATGTATGTATATGTATGTATGTATGTATGTATGTACGATTTTGGAAAATTAGAACAAAATAAGCATCGTTGAATTAGTTAAGTGAAATCAATTTCGGAGAATTAGATTAATTCACTTATCCATTTGGGCTGATTCCTTCAATTAATTTTTAGAAAATTTACATAAATACACAAGGTAACTATTATGTATTACATAAAATCCCTTTATTTGAAGAGTAATTACAAAAATCTCATATTAATTACATAGAATCCCTTCTTTTTAGACTCTCTTTTGCGTCATACATCCCAAAACATTCGATTTTTGCTCTATTTTTAGTCCGATTTGTGCTCTAGTATTGCACTCCTAATCTTACGCCTAATTTCAAGATACGTAATTTAGGGGATTTTAAATTTGTTCAAATAAGGTGTATTATTTCTAATTATTATGAAAATCATTTATTTCATAATAAATTTTGATAAAATCAAAAAAATCATTTTATTTTAAGTCGTTCAAATTTGTTCTATATTATAGAAGAGAGATACATTATTTCTTCTATACGTTAAGTTGAACTATAATATTCATTACAAATTATTATGAAAATAAAATCACATTCAGTTATTCTATAGTCTACGACTTGAAAGTTGATTTGAACTATAATATCCAAATTATTTCTCTTTTTTGGTTGCATGTATGATTTTATCTAATTATCTACTTTTGTAATGTCATAATAGAAAGTAAAGTACAATAAAAATGAATACACTTGCCGCATAAATAGAAAGTAAAGTATAATACATTCTCATACATATAATATGAAAATTTTTACTTAAATATAAAATCGAACACATTTGCATGATACATTAAAAGTATGTATAGTATATTCACATACATATAGAATGTGTTGTTTTTGGAGTGTAAATCATACATATAACATTGTCATCATACATAAAAAAAATGTGTAATACATTCTCATACGTGTAAATTTCATAGACAACTTCAAAACATCATTCAAACTTGCTAATGTATTATAATTTCTCATATAATATTGTGCAAGTTTTTACTAAAAAATAAATACACTAAGAGGGGGAGGAGGTGTCACAACCCAAAAGGCCGAAACTACCCCTAGTCGTAATACAGTGCTTGGAACCACAAGTGATCCCAAGCTAACCCATAAACTAGCATACTGATTGAGAAACTGATTTAAATCCATAAAACATGAAGTAATAAGCAAAAGAAATGTCTTTAGTTGAACATCTTCAAAACAAAACTATTAAAATGATTACAACTCTGGTTATAAAAAACAACACTAAAATCAAATACATTTACTCTATTGACTATCTGTGAAGCCTCTACTAACATTGACTATAGGTAACCGGGACATGACCCCCAGCTATCCCTAATCAATACGGCTGAATAAAGAAAATAAGATGCTACTCGAACTATGATTGACTTGATCCCTCAAAACAAAATGACTCACCACCTGCGTACTGGAAGTTGCACACTGTCTGATTATGATGTGTGGGCTATAATTAGTACCTACATAATGGGACAATGTAGCACATAGACATATATGTGGGTCAATACTTCTGAAATGTACTGAGTATGTGGGGGTGAATGCATGAGTAACACAATAACATAATATACTCATAGACTTTTAAATAATGCATGTTAAGTGTAAATGACTCATCTTGGTCTTGAATAAAACAAAGACTGCAAAATCATAAAACATGAGTAATGAAGCATAAGTATAAACTTTGTGATCCATAACACTAAGATCAAAAAGTTTTACTTTTTATTCTTTCTTTTGGTAGGTTATTCTAACCGACATAAACCACGTGAGATATCATGGAGTCCAACATCTTACCCACGTTAGGGAGAGTTGTTCTACCATTTCCATTGGAATAGAACCTTAACTTGAGATATCACTACCCTTAACCCATATTGGGATCTGAACCTATAGTGGAACGTAGTTCTGGGGCATGTGACCTCGAACTAATACCCAAATTGGTGATAAATACTACTCTCATATTACTTATATGCTCATACTATAGAAAATCCACATAAAATAGCATAAGGTTTTATAGAATGAAATGATTTACGCTTCTTTTTCTTTAAATCATAATCACGATAAACAATTGGGGATTTGATATCTTATCTTAAAATCAAAAGATCAATCGTTGCTTTAAATATTGGTAAAGACTTATCAAAGGAGCTTAAGAGTATAATCTTCTTGTAATCTCAAAACTTTTACTTAGGATTTATAGTATATGCTTAAATTCTTAGAAATTCATAGAAAACTTCATGCTAAATAATCTTCTTGAAATACTTCAATACTTTCAGTCAAGATAATGAAATCAAAATCACAATATAAATCTTATAAACTAAAACACGAGCATGCGTAATCTTGAAGCACTTAAAGCCTTTAAATCTCATGCTTTCTTTCATATTGCTTGTAACACAATATCATGCTTAAAACTCAATTGAAAATCTTTAATCAGTTTCCCAAATCATACTCATGGTATTCAAATCATAAAAGAGAATTCTTCAAGTCATGACATAAAAAATGAGAACAAATATGCACTTTAATACTTCAATCACTTTATAAATCCATAATCTCAAAATAAGATAATTTGGGTATGAACCCTAATTTCAATTCATATATCATTAACTTTAAAAAAACTTTTGGGAACAAGGATGATAGAGTATCCTTGTTCATAAACCCCACAGACCTTGATTGGAAGAATCCCCTGGAGAGAACTTTGAATTTGAAACTTAACTTCTTGATTCTTGAGAGATGACACTTGAATTTTATTCTTGGGAAGAGAGGAAGGGTTTTGGAGTCGTATACTAATTGTTTTGGGTTAAGAGAGTGGAGTTAATGAGTTAAAACCCCCTTATTTCATTTTGAAGTGATTAGGGACAGTTTGGGGGTGTGAAAAGAATTCAACATCCTTGACTTAAGTAAAAACAGAGCACTTTCGGCACAATGAAATCACCATGCAATGCATCCAAAATCGCAAATACTCTAAGTGGGTGTCACATGTCCAATCTCACACCCTTTCCAATGACCCTCTACGATTTGTCATGTGACGCACAACCCTTTGCATGGCCATAACTTTCCACTCGGGTATCGGATTAAGGTGAAATTGGTACCGTTAAAAAGATAATTCAATTATCTATAATTTGGTGGGTATTGATGTGTAAAATTCCATATATGTAAAATACTATATACATTCAAAGTTGACCCTTGTAGAATCTAATGCAAAAGTTTGACTGAATCAAAGGTTATTAGCTCAACTTTGCCCTAAGTAATTTCTTTGAACATTTTCCACCTCATAAGCACTATTAACACTAGTATAAATATCATGAAATATGTATTCATATACAAATCATGGTATTAGATTTTACAAACATAGGAACGATGGTTAAATTTCTAGCTCAAAAATATGGTTAAATTCAGAGTTGCAATAACTATAGGGGTATTAAGTTATTGAGTCACTCTATGAAGATTTGGGAGAGAGTGGTCGAGGTTAGGCTGAGATGGATAGTGTCTATTTTGGAGAACCAGTTTGGATTTATGCCTGGCAACTCGAAGACGGAGGCAATTCACCTGGTACGAAGGCTGGTGGAATAGTATAGGGAAAGGAAGAAGGACCTTCACATGGTGTTTATCGACTTGCAGAAGGCATATGACAAAGTCCCCAGGGAGGTGCTTTGGAGATGCTTGGAGGTGAGTGGAGTCCCAGTGGAATATATCAGAGAAATTAAGGACATGTATGATGGAGCTAAAACATAGGTGAGGACGACGGGAGGAGACTCAGAGCATTTCACTGGCTTGACAGGATTTCATCAGGGATCAACTCTTAGTCCCTTTTTTTTTGCTTTGGTGATGGATGTGTTGATACGGCGTATTCAAGGAGAGGTTCCTTGGTGTATGTTCTTTGCAGATGATGTAGCTTTGATTGATGAGATGCGAGGGGGTGTGAATGATAAATTAGAGGTGTGGAGACAAACTCTTGAGTCTAAAGGGTTCAGTTTGTGTAGGAGCAAGACAGAGTATTTGGAATGCAAGTTTAATGACGTGAGGCTAGAGAATGAGGTGGTAGTGAAGTTGGAATCACAGGTGGTATGTAAGAGGGATAGTTTCAAGTATCTCGGGTCTGTGATTCAGGTTAACGGTGAAATTGACGAGGATGTATCGCACCGTATTGGGGCGGGATGGATGAAGTGGAATCTCTCTTCGGGGGTTTTGTGTGATAAGAAGGTGCTGCCCAAGATTAAAGACAAATACTATAGGGTGGTAGTCCGTCCGACAATGTTGTATGGAGCGGAGTGTTGGCCAGTTAAGAACTCCCACATTTAAAAAATTAAGGTGGCAGAAATATGGATGTTGCGTTGGATGTGTGGGATGACTAGGGGGATAGAGTTCGAAATGAGACTATTAGGGAGAAGGTTGGTGTGACTCCAGTGGAAAATAAGATGTGGGAAGTCCGATTGAGATGGTTCGGACACGTAATGAGGAGGGGCATGGATGCCCCAATTCGTAGGTGTGAGAGGCTAGCTTTGGATAGTTTTAGGCGGGGTAGGGGTAGGCCAAAGAAGTACTGGGGAGAGGTGATTAGGTGGGACATGGATAAGTTACAGCTCACGGAGGACATGACCCTAGATAGGAAGATCTGGAGGATGCGAATTAGGGCAGAAGGCTAGGGTCAGTTTGGGTCGCTAGTGTAGGGAATTACTTGGTGGGGTTATTATTCTTGTTATGATACCTTGTTTCATGCTTTACTACGTATTTGTTTACTTTTTCTATTTTCTATTACTTGTGGGTGTCGTATTTATGTTATGCCATCCTATTCCATGCTTTACTATGTATTTGTGTAGTATTCCGTGTCTCGAGCCGGGGGTCTATCGTAAATAGCCTTTCTACTTCTTTAGAGGTAGAGGTATGGACTGCGTACATCTTACCCTCCCCAGACCTCACTATGGGGGAATACACTGGGTTTGTTGTTGTTGTTGTTACATTATTTCCCCATTGGAATCATTCATCCTCAAATGATGGATAGGAACTTATTAAGACTTTAGAAGTATGAAATTATGTTGACTTGACATGTATGCTAACGAAGGATATAACTGAGATGAAAGATTAAAACTTCTATCATGAAATTAGCTTCTGAGCCAACTTAACTCTATTGATATATAAAGGACTAATTTATGTTGAGAGATTAGAACTCTCTTGAAATGCTCATGTGTAACACCTCGCATATTTCTAAGCTAGAAAATGAATCATTGTTCCTATGTGTGTAACCTCTAAGATCGTAATTAAAAATTTTCATGAATGTCTCATGTTCATTATCCTAGTGATAAGAGAGCTTATAATGTATAAAATATGTTCATAAGAGTCACTTAGATCAAAGCGAACCAAGAGATTTTAAATCGGCCAAGTTTTTGTGTTTGATTTTCCAAAGGTAAGATTTGAATGAGTATAAATTTATCTATATGTGGAATTTGTCAGTTTAAGACCCACAAAATTCTATATAATCTAATTATCTTTCCAACAATACCAATTTTTCCTTAATCTGATACCTGAGGGAAAAGTTATGACCTTTTTTGTGAGAGGCAGTAAGTTGTCTCTATAGCCTCGAATCGCGAGGTCTACTCCACCATTATAGGGTTTTCATCGTGAATTATACTCCACCTTTCTGGAGGTCGCGACACAAGGGTCATTTACATGGGAAAAAAGACCAAGGGCAATTAGGTCCTTTTCCCTCAACCTAAGTCATCCAAAATAGGAATTTGAACTCCTAAAAGGGAATTATTTACCCCCTTTCACTCCAAATTTCTCTCAAGAAACCCTCCTCCATTACCAAGAACAAAAATCCAAGCGTCACCATTCAAGAACCTTCAAGAAAAATTATTCTCCTTTAAGATTTAAGCTTTTGAGGTATGTTAAATGTTCATCCATGGGTCTTTTTCACCCATGGAGTCCAAGAACCCATTTTCAAGTTCAAAGTTATGATTTTTACATGTTAATATGAATTTTATCCATGAAATTTTGTAAATTTCGATTATACACCATGTTTAAAAATTGTTTTCGTTGAAGTTGCCTTTGTTTCGTTCAAATGGTGTTACTCACATGTTAAATTCTCAACCCATATTTTAATATTAAATTTATGTGATTATTACATGATTTAAATATTCTCCTGCTTTAACTCATGACCCCTGGTGTTTGAGGAAATTCCTAGATAAATGGGTTTTGAACAATGACTACTTATGATGTCCTCAAAGTTGTAGTATGGTTCTATTGTTATTTCTATTAAGTCCTGGGGTTATGAATACCCAAAAACTTATCTATTTACTTAGTCTCAGTATCTTCAAAATGGTTTCATAAATGCTATGAGAATTATCAGTTCAATCAGTTATCATAATTAGTTAAACTTAGATCAGTTTAGTATTCTGAGTCAGTTTAGTTGGGAGTAGGATTTAGAACCGAGCGAATGCAGGGTTGACTTTTTCCCTTGATTCATTCAAAGTCGTTAGTAGTAGTACCTTTATTCTAGAAATATGTAGACAAAATAGGATATGAGGATTCACCTGTCAGTTTAGGCTTGACTTCCTCTCAAGGGTCACCCGTTAGTTTAGGCTTGACACACTGGTCCTTTGGTATATCAGTTTATTGGATCCACACAACTATTATTAATACTTATGGCACGGTACTGACACACTTCCAACTAGGGTCACGAGTTGGACCCCAATTAGCTCATATTGGGGTGTCGATTAGATAATAGCTCTCACAGTCTCAGACCAGTATTCAATACAACATTTAGTTTCAGGTTTGCTTGATCATAACATACAGTTACCAGTTATTGAGTTATCAGTATTTCAGTTTACAAACTATTTCATAATCATACTATATACTTGGTTATGCATTCTCAGATTTCACAGTTTTCATTCATTTATATTCAGCTAACTTATGTTACTTATTCAGTCAGTTATTATTCATGCACATGAACTCATGCATATTAGTCTAACCTCATCTAGCATGCCAGTATATTCAAAGTACTAATCACATATTCGTTTCTTGCGCTATGATGTTTAATATCATAGGTTAGGACGCTCATGTTCCCAATCGTACTTAGATATTCCAGTATATCAGCATCATCAACAATGGTGAGACCTCATCTATCAAGGACATGGTTGCTATTTAAGTATATTTCAGTATCTTATTTTAGTTAGACAGTTGGAGTTAGTTAGGGCCTGTCCCATCAACTCTCTTTCACACAGTTTTAGAGGCTTTCAGACATCTTAGACAGCCAGTCAATTGGATATCTTTTTAGTTAGATTTTTAATAATTTTGCATATGTTTCATACTTTTGCATTTTCAGTTGTATTACTTTCAGATTTAAAACCTTAAGGCATATTCAGTTATCCCGCATATGTGTATTTTGTTATCATTATTCAGTGCACATAGTAGGTACCAGTTCATGGGTTAGCTTGTGGTCGTTCGGGACCGTAAGCACCGTATAGCGTCAGGGTGTATTTTTGAGGAATTCAAACTTGGTATCACAGTGTAAGGTTTTAGAGTGTCCTAGGGAGTCTGAAAGTCATGTTGTAACACCCTGAAACCTGTTCTCGAGATGTCACATAGTGCTCAAGACTACGAGTACCCTTAAGCTAACCCTGTCTACTTTCTACTAAGTCTGAATCTCATAATAAAGGAAACATAGACATAAGTGTCATACTAAATACGAAAATTCGTCTGAAATAACTCAGAAAGATATGAATATAATCTCTAAAAAACAAATATTGTAGGTTTGAATCAAATCTAACAGTCTGACAAGCCTCTACTACTAATGTCTAGAGAGTCACTGTGACAAACCCCCAGCTAACTTAAACTGTCTGAAATACTAAATTATCTAAACTCCTAAGCTAAAAATGAACAGAATAACTAAGTCCCTAAACTATGAGGACTGACCAACTATTGGGATGTAGGTGGAGATGCTCGAAATTACTCACGCTATTGAAATTGAGCACCTAAACGTATATTATGAGACAATGTAACACATAGACGTATATGTGGATCAGTACTTTGAGGATGTACTGAGTATATAGGGGTGAATGCATAAGTAAAAGATTATCTCATCATCATAATTTGTAAAACAATGCATTCTAAATGTAAATGACTCACATAAGCTGGAATATTTGAAAACTAAAATCTGTAATCATGAATAGCAAATCATACTTTGTAAATCTAGTGAGTCATAACATTTAGTTTTGAAAGTTGTGGTAATTTTCCATCTCTAAATCATACTATCTAAGTGTAGAAAGTCTCACTTCTATATCTAAAATGTGAAAATTAAAATCTGGACCTAAACCTTTTCTGTAAAGGAAAATCTGAGTAAAGTGTGAGCCTTTACACTTAGTTTTCTAAAAGCTTTTCTGTTAAGATTACTTTATTCAAAAATCTGTTGTCTGTAAGGAGGTTCTTCTAACCGACATAAACCTTGTGAGCTAATATGGAATCCAACATATTGTTTCCCTATATGGAAAACCTCATGATGAGGAGAGGTGTCATACTCTTGCCAAGGAGAATAACCTGAGCTAAGTGATCACATCTGTAACTGTCATCCATATAGAAATGCGAATAATCTAATAATTTGTACCTAAGTTTTCTATGTTGTTATGTGGAAGATAAGGCATGCTAATCCCACACTTCCAACTCGATGCTAAATACTACTCCCTTTTTATTTGTATGCTCATTTTGTTGGAAATCCACTTTAAAAGCTAGCAAAAGGGTTTATTCTGAAACCATTTATGTATTTATCTGATTCAATCTATAAGTAAAGCTAATCTTATTTTTGTAATCTATTATAAATCTGTAAAGTGGATTCCAAATCTTATTTGAGGATCAAAAGGCAAATCTTTACTAAAAATCTAAAAATAAACTGATCATCTAATGCTTAAAGCATAATCGCTCTAAAAATAATAACATTCAATCTTGGGATAGTAACCCATGCATCAATCTCATGTCTAAACATCATAATAATCCTCCTTGATAATGAACACAATGATAATTCATCTCAAAATCTGGAAACTACTGTAATTGGCAAGAAAATATGAAAAAAAACCATGCAATTCAATTTCTAAATCACTCGAAATATCATAATCTTGCAAATAGAAACATTGGGTATGAACCCTAATTCAAAACTCATGTATAATTATTCAAAATCATATAATTTTAAAATAAAAGCTTGGTTTTGGGCATAAGGATGAAAGAGGATCCTTTTTCATAAACCCCACATACATTGGTAGATGATTACATGAAGAATCTTGAATTATTGATTCCTATTTGATTTCTTGAAGATGAGTTCTTGATTATCTTGTCTTGGTAATCCTAAATGTGGAGCATTCTTAGAAAAACAATGGAGGAATTTTATTTCTTAGAGAAGAAACTTTGGAGCTCTAGGGTTTTTCTTTGAGAGAGAATGGATGAAAATAAGCATAGAGTGCTTTGAATATGCTAAATTCCTTGTTCATGACTATTTGGGGCCTTGGGAATTGACCAAAGTGCCCCTTTTTAAACTTTAATTGGAACTGGAAAAGGGAACAATATTCCCAATTTAACATGCCACCGCGATGCGCCACTATCGCGGTGGCTCACTGGAAATAGGACAATTGGGAACTGGAAGTTCTCCGCGATGTGGAGCAATTGTGGTGAACCTTTGGAATGCCATTTAGGCCATCAACATGATGCAATATAATCGTTTTGGCCTACTGAAAATTAACAACTAGGAAATTAGGCTTGTCCTTGACGTGGGGCAATCGCGGAAGTCCACTGGATTTTAACCCTCACCACGATGCAGTGTTTCCCAAATTGCTTTACTAAAAACGCCATAACTTCTCAACTGAGTATCAGTTTTGAACGAAATTGGTATCGATGCAAATCTTATTCAATTATCTACATAATTGAGGGTCTAAATCTGGAAAATTTCACATGCAACAATTGTTATTAATTTTGGAATCTAGTCTTTAACATTCTAGGGGCTAAATTGAGCTAGAAAAAATATTGGATATTACAATATCTCCCCCTTTGGAACATTCGTCCTGGAATGTGGCTAGTTAAGTTGAAAATATTGAGGAATATGAGTATATAAGCTATCATGCACAACTGAAATAAACTGTATGACTGAATCGAAAACATACTAAGCTACTGAATTGATCTGTGAGTGCATGAATTTGCATGAAAATAGCTATATGGCTGAACCTGAGACTAGAAAAGCACTGAATGAAGGAAGACTATTACCTTCGGTTGAATCTGAATTCATAAAGAAGAGATGAGGATACTTGGTATGCATGTCTGCTTTTACTTCCCAAGTAGAACCCTCAGCGGACTGATTGTGCCACAGAACTTTAACTAATGGAACTTCTTTGTTCCTTAGTCTACGGATGTGATGATCAAGAATCTCTGTTGGAACTTCTTCATATGAGAGGCTATTCTAAATATCTGTACTTTCTAGAGAAACTATACTGGCTATATCATCCATACACTTCTTCAACAAGGACACATGGAATACTGGATGAACTGAGGATAAATCTTCAGGTATCTCAAGCTCATACGCTACCTTCCCAACATGGCTCAAAATTCAGAAGGGGCCTACATAACGGGGACTAAGCTTCCCCATTTTGCCAAACCTCTTCACCTCCATCATAGGTGAAACTTTTAAATACATAATATCATCTACCGCGAACTCAAGATCTCTTCTTCTTATGTCTGCATAAGATTTCTGATGACTCTGGGCTATTTTTAATCTCACTCAAATCAATTAAACTTTCTCCATGGCTCCAAACAACGTGTCTGGCCCAATCAAAGCGGCCTCACCCACTTCAAACCAACAAACTGGAGATCTACATATTTTCCCATAAAGATCCTCCCACGGAGCCATTTGAATATTAGCATGATAACTATTATTATAAGAAAACTCAATCAACGGTAAGTGTTCATCCCAACTACCTTTAAAATCAAGAAAACATGACCTCAACTTGTCCTCTAGGGTCTGAATAGTCCTTTCTGCTGACCATCTATCTATGGATGAAAAGCTGAACTAAGATGAACTTGGGTACAAGACCCTTCTGAAAGGCTCTCCAAAATTGAGAGGTAAACTGAGTACCCCTATCTGAGATCATTAAGAAAGGAACTCCATGCAATCTAACTAACTCTCTAATGTATATCTTGGCATAATCTTCAGCAGTGTAGGACATGTGAAATGGCATGAAATACGTTAACTTAGTCAATCTGTCTACTATCACCCAAATCGAATTATGTTGATGACACAAATGGGGTAATCTAGTCACAAAGTCCATAGTCACCTCTATCCACTTCTAAGTGGGGATACCAAACTCTTTCAGCATACCACCAGGACTTTGGAGCTCTTCCTTAGCCTGTTTATAAGTTGCACAGTTGGCTACAAACTCTACTATATCTTTCTTCATACCATTCCACCAATAGATTTACCACAAGTCGCAGTACATATTGGTAGAACCTGGATAAAGGGAATAATGAAAACCATGTACTTCTACCATATTTTGCTACCTCAAATCATCAACACCTGGCACACACAATCTACTTTGGTATCTCAACACACCATCTCCCCCTTGGGAGAAGACCTCTACCCTTTGGTCTTTAACTGACTGTTTCAGTTTGACCAAATTAGGATCCTTATCTTTCTTCTATTTCACTTGCGAAACCATAGAAGATTCAAAACTACTCTGAACCCAAACATTCCCTTCAGGTGAATCAACTTACCTCACACCCAATCTAGCTAATCTATGAACTTCTCATACTAACTCTTTCTTATCATTCTTCACATAAGCAATATTTCCCATAGAAAGTCTACTAAGGGTATCTTCCACCATATTGGACTTGCCCGGATGATACAACATACTCATATCATAATCCTTCAATAATTCTAACCATCTTCTCTGACGAAGATTTAACTCCTTCTAAGTAAATATGTACAGCAAGATTTTGGGATCCGTGAACACATCAACATGCACCCCATAAAGATAGTGCCTCTAAATTTTCAAAGCAATCACAACAACAGTTAATTCAAGATCATGGGTCGGGTAGTTCTTTTTGTGAGGCTTAAGTTGTCTAGAGGCACAGGCTATGACCTTACCTCTTTGCATAAAAATACAACCCAAACCAACTCTTGAGGTATAACAATACCCAATGAAACTATTTGTACCATCAGGTAATGCTAAAACTAGGGCTAAAGTGAGTCGAGTCTTTAACTCTTGAAAACTCATCTCGCGGGAATTTGACCACTGAAATTTAAGTTTCTTCTCAGTCAATCTAGACATAGGGGAAGCAATAGATAAGAAACCCTCTACAAAATGTTGGTAATAACCAGCTAAACCTAAGAAACTCCTAATGTCTAATCGAGAAATAGGTCTAGGACAATTTCTTACTACTTCTGTCTTTTGGGGATCAACTCTAATTCCCTCACTAGAAACAATATGACCAAGAAAAAGTACTAATCTTAGCCAAAATTCACATTTGCTGAATTTGGCGAACAACTTGTGATCTCTAAGAGTTTCCAACATAATTCTAAGGTGGTCTCTATGATCATTCTCACTACGAGAGTTGACAAGAATATCATCTATAAAGACTATAACAAACATGTCCATATACTATTTGAATACTCTGTTCATCAAGTCCATAAAGGTTGTTGGGGCATTTGCTAGACCGATGGACATGACTAGAAAGTCAAAATGACTATAACGGGTTCTGAAAGCTGTCTTTGGAATATCACATTCCCTTACTTTAAGCTGATGATAGTCAGATCTAAGGTCTATCATGGAGAAATAACTTGCACCTTGGAGTTGGTCAAATAAGTCATCAATTCTAGGAAAAGGATATTTGTTTTTTACTGTAACGTTATTCAGCTGACATTAGTCAATGAACATTAGAGAAGAAACATCTTTCTTTCACACGAATAGGACAGGAGCACCCCATGGAGAAACACTAGGACTTATCAAACCTTTATCTAAAAGATCTTTGAGTTGCTCTTTCAACTCTTTAAGCTCAGCTGGAGCCATATGATAAGGAGAAATAGAAATAGGCAAAGTATCTGGAAGAAGGTCAATACCAAATTCTATTTCCCTATCGGGAGGTACCCCTAGCAAATCTTCGAGAAAGACATCAGGAAATTCATTGACTACACTAACTGACTGAATTGTTGGAGTCACCGACTTAGTGTCTTTAACTTGGACTAGGTGATATATACACCATTTGGAAATCAATTTTCTAGATTTAAGATAAGATATGAAATGACTCTTGGGAGACACTGAATTACCTTTCCACTTAAACACTAGCTCATCTGGAAAATGAAACTTCACTACTCGGGTGTGACAACCTATGGATGCATAAAAGGAATAGAGCCAATCTATGCCAAGAATAAGATCAAAGTCAACCATATCTAACTCTATTAAGTCTGCTAACATAATTTTAAAGAGGACAGTGATAGAACACTTTCTATAGATCTGTTTGGCAAAAATTAACTTACCTACTGGGTAGAAACCAAGAATGGCTTAGTGGTCTTTTCAGGACTTATTTTAAAATTCACTGCAACTAATGGGGTCACATAATAAAAACTCGACCCAGGGTCTAACAACACATAAACATCAAGATGAAATACATGAATCATACCAATAACAATATCTAGTGAATCCTCCTACTCCTGATGGGATGGTAAAGCATAGAACCGATTTTGGCGTTGAATGCCACCGGTACTGGATGATGCAACTTGATGAGGAACTAAGCAACCTAAAGGAGCTTATGTACTAGTAGCCTGAGTCTGGGATGAATATCTCTGTTTCCCTTCTTAGCATGCAGACACTCTCTAATTCTATGACCCAACTTACCATAACCATAACAACCCTTATATCCCATCAAATACTCACCAGGATGATTCTTACCACACTTAGCACATGGACGATAACTAGTTTTTCCACTAATACTATTCTAAGATATGGACATAGAAGACTTACCCCACTGCTCCTATCTTGCTCTGGGAGTGGGAGGACTAGCTGACGATGGTGATGGTATAGATGAATGATTCTAAAACTGTGAACGACTTCTCCCTTGAGACCTAGCCTCGCCATACTCAAATTGACCGGTTCTAGCATTTTTATTACTTCTATCTCTTTCCTTCAACTTCTCTACCTCAATCTACTGAGCATGAATCATCAACCTAGAAAGATCCATATCTCCAACAAGCATGGAAGTATTACACTCCTTGACTACCAAGCAATATATGCCAGTGACAAACTTACTCATGCTTTCCCTAGGATCAACCATCGTATCAGGGGAATACTTAGACAACTTATTGAACTTAAGGAAGTACTCTTTCACTATCATTGAGACCTTCCTCAAATTCACAAACTCCTCTATCTTAGTTTCTTTTATTTCATGCAGAAAGAACCTATCTAGAAATGTATTCTGAAATACTTGACAACTCTTAGGAGCTACATTCTAACCTCTAACATTATTCCACATAACTACCTGATCATACACTACATTCTTCAACCTATAGGATTCTAAATCTATACTCTCCTCTTTAGAAACATGCATAATCTGGGTGATCTTCTTCACCACACCTAAATAAAGTTATGGGTCCTCACCTGCTTTTGACCCAAATAACTCTGGCAAATTTATTCTCATAAAGTCTTTGATCCTGGCTACTGTAAAGTGCCCATTCTGCTGAAGTCAAACTATAGCCTGATGGTTGCCCTGAACATTGGTAGTTACTACCTAGGAAAACGCCTGAAAGGCATCCCTAAACTCATGGGATATATTCTCATTCAGAGGGTCAGCAGAATGGGATAGCGGGTTATCATTTCTACGGGCGTTAGCTCAACAAGGATGCATATTCAACTGTCACATAAAAGCACGAGTTAAAAGTAGGTAAAGATAATTTAAGTATGACAGATCATAAGATAAAGAGATGATTTCCTAAGAACATCTCGTAGCCTCTTACTCTTAAATGTGGTGTGCTTCACACCCATGATCAAGAACCTATGTAACGCGGCCTTTCTGACTCCCTGGAACTCTTATAAACCTTAGGCTCTGATGCCAAGTTTATAACTATTCAAAACCTGGGCCCAAGATGTCACACGGTGCTCAATACTACGAGTAGCCTTAAGCTAACCCTGCCTGCCTTCTACTAAGTCTGAATCTCATAATAAAGGAAACATAGAAATAAGAGTCATACTAAATATGGAAATTTGTCTGAAACAACTGAGAATAATCTAAATATAATCTCTAAAAACAAAATATTGTAGGTCTGAATCAAATCTAGCAGTATGACAAGCCTCTACTACTAATAGCTAGAGAGTCACTAGGACAAACCTCCAGCTAACTCGAACTATCTCAAAAAATACTGAATCATCTAAGTTGCTAAGCTAAAAATAAACTAAATAACTAAGTCCCCGAACTATGAGGACTAACCAATTTTTGGGGTGTAGGTAGAGATTCTCGAAATAACTCAAGATGATAAAACTGAGCACCTGAATGTACATTATGAGATAATGTAGCACATAGACGTATATGTG
Organism: Capsicum pubescens; assembly: GCA_030864215.1. Taxonomy (NCBI): domain Eukaryota; kingdom Viridiplantae; phylum Streptophyta; class Magnoliopsida; order Solanales; family Solanaceae; genus Capsicum; species Capsicum pubescens. The sequence goes on from CM061548.1 coordinate 375,249,184, forward strand.
GATCAATACTTTGAGGATATACTGAGTATATAGGATTGAACGCATAAGTAAAACACTATCTCATCATCGTAATTTGTAAAATAAAGGATGCTAAATGTAAATAACTCATATAAGCTGGAATATCTTAAAACTAAAATTGTAATCATGAATAGGAAATCATACTTTGTAAATCTAGTGAGTCATAGAATTTAGTTCTGAAAGTTGTAATAATGTTATGTCTACAAATCATACTATCCAAGTGTAAAAAGGCTCACTTCTATATCTAAAATCTAAAAACTAAAATCTGTAGCTAAAGCTTTTTTGTAAAGAAAAATCTGTGTAAAGTGTGAACCTTTTATACTTAGTTTTCTAAAAACTTTTCTGTTAATATTACTTTATTCTAAAATTTGTAGTTTGCAGGGAGGCTCTTCAAACTAACCTAAAAAATGTGAGCTAACATGGAGTTCAACGCCATGTTCCCTATAGGGAAAAACCTCACGATGGGTAGAGGTGTCACACTCTTGCCAAGGAGTATAACCTGAGCTAAGTGATCACATCTGTAACTATCATCCATATAAAAATAGAAATAATCTTATAATCTATACCTATGTTGGCTACATAGTTTTGTGGAAGATAGGGCACGCTAATCCTACACTTCCAGCTCGGTGCTAAATACTACTCCATTTTTATCCGTATGCTCATTCTGTTGGAAATCAAATTTAAAAATTAGCATAAGGGTCTATTCTAAAAACCAATTTTATATTTATCTGATTAAATTTTTAAGTAATGCTAATCTGATTTATGTAATCTGTGATAAATCTGTAAAGTGGATTCCAAATCTTATCTGAGGATCAAAAGATCAAATCTTTACTGAAAATCTAAATAAGCTGATCATCTGATGTTTAAAGCATAATCATTCTTAAAATCACAATATTCAATCTTGGGATAGTAACCCATGTATCAATATCATGTCAACACATCATAGTAATCATGCTTGATAATGAAAAAAATGATAATTCATCTCAAAATCTAGAAATTACTGCAATGGACATGAAAATATGTAAATAACCATGCAATTCAACTTATAAATAACTTGAAATATCATAATCTTTCAAATAGCAACATTGGGTATGAACCCTTATTCAAAACTCATGTATAATCATTCAAAATCATATAAATTTAAAATAAAAGCTTTGTTTTGGGCACAAAGATAAAAGATGATCCTTGTTCATAAACCCCACATACCATGGTAGATGATTAGATGAAGAATATTGAATTATTGATTTATATTTGTGTTCTTGAAGATGAGTTCTTGATTAACTTGTTTGGGAATCCACAATATGGAGCTTTCTTGGAGAAACAATGGAGGAATTTGATCTCTTGGAGAAGAAACTTTGGAGCTCCAGGATTTTTCTTTGTGAGAGAATGGATGAAAATAAGCATAAAGTGCTTTGAATATACTAAATTCCTTGTTTATGATGAATTGGGGCCATGGGAATTGACCAAAGTGACACTTTTTAAACTTTATTCGAAATTGGAAAAGAGAATAAAAATCCAGATTTAACATGTCACCGCAATCTCCACTATCGCGGTGGCTCACTAGAAATAGGAAAATTGGGAACTGAAAGTTCTCCATGACGCGGAGCAATCGCGGTGCACATTTGAAATACCATTTAGGCCATCAACGTGACGCGGTATAATCGCATTGGCCTACTGGAAATTGACAACTGGGAAATTAGGATTAATAGTCACATAGGGCAATTGCGGAGGTCCACCAGATTTTGACGATTGGGAATTTAACCCTCATCGCGATGTGGTGTTTTCCCATATGGCGTATTGTTTTACTAAAAATGCCATAACTTCTCAACCGAGTATCGAATTTGGGTAAAATTAGTATTGGTGGAAAGCTTATTGAACTATTTACACAATGAAGGGTCTAAATGTGGAAAGTTTCACTTGCAACAATTGTTATTCATTTTTGAATCTAGTCTTTTACATTATAAAGGCTAAATTGAGCTAGGAAAAATATGGGGTATTACATGCGTTGAGTAGAATCTTGTGCATGTGTGTGAAGCGCACCACACTTATAAATAAGAGGCTACAAGATGTTTTAGGATAAGTTTCCCTTATTTTAGTAGTCATGTCATACGAATTAGCATGAGCTTAATTTTAACGCTCTTTCTAATTCAATCTTCTTTCCCTTTACAAAACATGCCTCCCAGAAAGACTAATGAAAGGAGAAATGGAAATTAGACTGAACCTTCATCTATTCCGGAAGATCCCCTGAATGAGCATGTCACTCATTAGGAGTTCATACCTGTAATCACTACTCTAGATCACTCTGTAGTATCTCAGAATAATTATCAAGCTACTATCACATCCAATTCAATGGCTAATTCAGTTGCAGCTAGGATTTGGGACTTTACCCGAATAAATCCACTTTTGTTTTCAGGATCCAAGTCAGATGAGGATCCATAGAAGTTCCTTGACATGGTTCAAAAGGAAACTTACATTATAGGTGTGACTTCTAGTGAGAGTGCAAAATTAGGTGCTTACCAGTTGTAGGATGTAGTTTACCCCTAGTATATGTAGTGGAAGGAAGATAGAGGCACATATGCAGGGCCTGTTGAATGGAAAGAGTTTGGTACAACCCTTCTAGATAGATTATTTCCTTTAGAGTTAAGGAAACTAAGGTGATGGAGTTTATTAACTTGAAGCAGGGAAATGTGAGGGTGAAAGAGTATTTACTTAAGTATACTCAGCTGGCAAGGTATGCTCCTCATGTGGTGGCTGATAATAGGTCTAGGATAAGAAATTTTGTGTCTGTTGTACCTGATAGTATGGTCAAGGAGTATAGGACCTTAATGTTGATTAAGGAGATGGATTTGATTTGGATTATGGTCCATTCTTAGCAGATTGAGTAGGAGATGGTTAAGGAGAGAGAAAGAGAAAATAAGAAGTCTAGGACAAGTAGTTTCAACTTTGCTCAGTCGAGGTCAGAGGGTGGTAACCATCCCCAATTCTATTAGAAATCTTCACCTAGTGCTCCTGTACCAAAGTTCAGAAATGACAATCAAATAGGGTACTAGAATCTAAGTCCTTAGGTAGTATAATATAACGCCCCAAATCTGGTACTCGAAACGCTACACGGTGCTCATGACCCCGAAGGACCACAAGCTAACCCATGACTAATATTTGTACCTGAATACTACATAATATAATACATAAATATGGAAACATGAACTTAAAGGCCTTAAGGTTCAAAACTGAAACATAACTGGTAAATCATAAAATATGGATGGGGTATGAAATACCCAAAACACTGAAATAACTGTCTGAACATGATAGTCTGAAAAGCCTCTAACTAACTGAACTGTCTGAATAAGGAGTTGATGGGACATGTGCCTAACTAACTCCAACTAATAAATTGATTAATAAGATACTAAATAAATGGTCATGTCCTTGAAGGATAAGGACTCACTGTTATCTCTGACTGCTGAGACTGGAATGCTACTGATGCTCTGGATCTCGTGCTTTGGAACCTATGTTATAAGACACCATAGCGCAAATGCGTCAGTACTTTGAATGTACTGGTATGTATATGAGGTAGGATGAATGCATGGGGTTCATATGCATGAACAATACTGACTAACTGACTAACATGAATATGAGAATACATACATGAATACATAGTAACTGTATTTGAGATCGTGATAACATGAATTTATTGATAACTAACATGACTGATAACTGAGTTCTGATGACTGATATAACCGATAACATGAGTGACTGTATCTGATATTCCTGAATCTGATGGAACTAGCTAGGTTCTATACTTTTCTGAGCTGACTATATCTGATAATCCTAAATCTGAACAACTATCTGAGTTCTAATACTAAGACTGAATGAATATATTTGATAGTCTTGAGTTGCGAAACTACAATTGTGGGAAGTAGTTATCTAATAGACATTCCCCTAATATTCAATTACGGCTGAGTTGTAGTCCAATCCGTAGCCCCGATTGGAAGGGTGTCAATACCGCGCCACTGGTAAGGACAATCTATGAGTAACCCTTATATAATAGGTAACTCTAGCGAGAACGATGGGAATCCTCACATAACAGGTTAAGCCACCTCATCTACCCTCATATAGTAGGCTATAAAGTCTAAACCTACGCTGGCTATGTAGTTCTAGAATGTAAGGATTGCTTCTAAGAATCACACCCTCAAATAGCAGGTGAGTTTCCATCCTTGGGTTCACTCGGTGCTAATTCCTACTCCCATCTGAATTGACACTAAACATGGATTACTGAACTAAATTAACTGAATTAACTGAGTTCCATTGACTCACAGAATATTACTGCGAGTACTCAGTTTTCCTGAGTCACATGACTGACTGAATTCTATGGATCATGGCTTGACTGAGTATATCACAAAAACATGACATCGACCCTAAGCACACAACTATATTCTTTGGGTACAAGTACCCCAGGACTCCATGGAAAGAAACTGACAAAGCATGACTTTCTTGAATACATGACTAACATCAACATTCCATAATTCATTGAGTAAGACATTTCATCAAACATTTGACATGCATAAACTTGTACGTGAATGGGGATTTCATATTATCATACTAGTATAGAACTTTTCTTTCACATAGGCATTTAATCAAACACATAGGGAACATGATATGGTTATAAAATCATCAACACATCTAATAATCATGGATACATCAATCAACTTATAATTTAAAGGGGTTTTATAATGGTTATTATGCAAATTATCCCATACTAGGGTCAATCATTGGAATATATAATTTAAAACATAAATTATAACCATACAACATCATAAACATGAATTTCAATTCAATTTAAATAATGAACATTTACAAATACCCAAATCTTAGGTTTTAAAAGAGATTCTTGAGCTTCATGGGTGAAAGGGACCAATGAATCAACACATGACATACCTTGATTGGGAGTTTCTTGAAGTTCTTGGACTTGAAGAACTTTAATTTCTTAGTTACTTAAAGAAGGATTTGGATCTTGTTCTTGGGGATTATCTTTGAGAGAAAACCCTAATTTGATGTTGTGAATGAATAATGAACTTATGAGCCTTGGTCTGATATAATTTGGGGTTAAAACGGGTGAAAAATACCCAAATACCCTTTAATATAACTTAAAATTTTCTGAACCAAACCTGCAATCGCTCGTGCAATGGTCCATCACTGGATCGACGGTCCATCATTTCGACCATCGTACGTGGACCAAAAAAAAGACTCACTTCCTTATAGCGACGTCTTGGGCGACGGTACATCACAAGTTCGACGGTCTGTCAACCTGTCCATCACACATTATCCAAAAGGTTGCCTCACTGCCTTAGCTGTGATGGTCAAGGCGATGGTCCGTCGCTAGGTCGATGGTTCATCAACCTGGCTGTCGCACCTAGGCGATTCTAACAGCTCTGAGAAAAACGTCCATAACTTTTTACTCCGATACCGGATTTGGAAGAAATTGGTATCGTTGGAAAGCTAATTCAATTTTCCACATGATAAAAAGTAAAAATCTTAAAAACTCCATGTGTTCAAAAATGGATTCATATTTCAAAGTAAGTTTCTAACATTCTTGGGATGATTTCAAGCCAAGTAGAAGTACGGGGTATTAGAATATCTCCCCCTTGCGAACATTCATCCTTGAATAAGAATGAGTGAGATGGGAGAATATAAACTGACCTACATACTAAACATGAACAATTGGAACATGATATCAGGACTGATATGACTGATAACTGAATATATCATTCTGATCATACATATCTGATGCATGTATAACTGATTCATGAATGCATGACTGAGTGTTCTGATGAACTAAGGTTCTCACAATGAGAATGCATATCTGATGCATGATTACATAACTAAACTGACATATAAATGCATGAATGAATATGCGATGGTATTTAATACCAAGTTTGTGATAGAATTCTGAACATGAAATGGATACCAAGCTTGTAACTAAGCCTCAACATGAAACTAAAAAGCCTAAGGAGAATTGTTCTTTGATCTAGATCTGAGTTGGCGGAGAAGAGGTGAGGATACTTGGTATGCATGTCTTCTTCTGCTGCCCAAGTAGCTCCCTCTACTAACTAATTTTGCCAAAGAACTTTGACTAGAGGGACTTCTTTGTTCCTCAGTCTACGATTCTGATAGTCTAGGATTTCAACTAGAATCTCTTCATAAGAGAGGCTATTTTGAACATCTACTCTCTGAATAGGGACTACAACTGCCGGGTCACCTATGCACTTCTTGAGAAAAGAGACATGGAAGACTGGATGAACTGAGGCTATATTTGAAGGAATTTGAGCTCATAAGCTACCTTGCCAAAACGACTGAGAATCTTGAAGGGATCAACATATAGGGGACTGAGCTTTCCCTTCTTGCCGAATCTCTTCACTTTCTTCATGGGAGAGATCTTTAGATAGACAAAATCTCAAACTTGAGATCCTTTCTGTGCACATCTGCATAAGACTTCTGTCAGCTCTGAGCAACTCTGAGTCTTTCTCTGATCAATTGGACTTTCTCTAAGGCATCGAATACTAAGTTAGGACCAATAACTGAGGACTCACTAACATTGAACCAACAGATTGGATATCTGCATCTCCTACCCTAAATAGCTTCGAATGGAGCCATCCAAATACTGGAATGATAGCTGTTGTTGTATGGCAAAGTCAATCAAAGGCAAGTGGACATCCCAACTACCCTTGATATCAATTGTACACGCTCGTAACATATCTTTTAGAGTATGACTGGTCCTTTGTAGTTGACCATCTATCTTACGATGAAAGGCGGTACTGAGATGAACTTAGGTACCAGGACCCTTTTGGAACATTTTCCAGAAGTGAGAGGTAAACTGGGTGCCTCTGTTAGAGATAATAGATAATGGAACACCGTTCAATCTGACCAACTCTTTGATGTAGAGTTTTCCATAATCCTCAGCTGAATAAGAGGTATGAACTAGAAGGAAATGAGCTACCTTGGTCATTTTATCTACAATGACCCAGATTGAATCATGTTGGTGACGAGTATGAGACAAACCCGTTACAAAGTCTATGTTCACTTCTTCCCACTTCTAAGTAGGAACATTTAACATCTACATGGAACCACTAGGCTTTTGATGCTTTATTTTAACCTGCTGACAAGTAGAGCACTTAGCTACAAACTTTACAACATCTTCCTTCATCCCACTCAACCAATAGATTTCCCATAAGTCGTGGTACATCTTTATGGCCCCTAGATGAATAGAGTAGCGCACACCACTCACTTCTACAAGAATTCGTTTCCCTAAGTCATCAACACTTGGAACACAAAGACAACCCTGACAATGCAAAACACCATCTCCCCCTTGGGTAAAAACCTCTACTTTCTGATCCTTGACTGACACTTTCAACTTGGCAAGGATGGGGTCTCTATCTTGCTTTTCTTTCACCTTGGAAACAAGAGATGATTCTGAACTACTCTGAACCCATATGTCACCCTCCTATATATCGACTAAGCAAACACCTATTCTAGAAATCTGATGAATTTCCTGAGCTAGTTTCCTCTTACTGTCCTCAACATGAGCAACACTACCCATAGATAGTCTATTGAGAGAGTCGGATGCTACATCGGCCTTGCTCGAATGATAAAGGACACTTATGTCATAATCTTTCAAGAGCTCTAACCACCTTCTCTGACGAAGATTGAGATCTTTTTGAGAAAAAACATACTGAAGGCTCATATGATCTGTGAACACATCCACATAAACTTCGTATAGATAATGCCTCCAAATCTTTAAGGGAAATACTACGACTGCTTACTCAAGATCATGAGTCGGATAATTCTTCTCATGGGGTTTGAGTTGTCTGGAGGCGTAGGCTATCAACTTACCATGCTATATGAGGACACAACCCAAACCTACTCTGGATACATCACAATAGACCACGAACCTATCTAAAACATCTGGAAGAGCTAAGACTGGGGCTGAGGTAAGTCAATTCTTCAACTCCTAAAAACTCTTCTCGCAAGGATCTGACCACTGAAACTTAACTTTTTTCTGAGTTATCTCGACATAGTGGATGCAATAGAAGAAAATCCCTCAAAAAACCGTCTGTAATAGCTGGAAAAACCCAAGAAACTTCTGATATCTGATGGAGAGACAGGGCGAGGACAGTTTCTTACTGCTTCAGTCTTTTGAGGATCTACTCAAATGACATCACTGGAAATGATATGGCCAAGGAATACTACAGACCTTAGCCAAAGATTGTACTTACTAAATTTGGCAAATAGTTGATGATCTCTGAGAGTCTGAAGTATGATTTTGAGATGGTCTGCATGATCACGCTCACTCTGGTAATAGGACAGAATATCATCTATGAAGACTATGACGAACATGTCTAAGTACTGCTTGAACACACGGTTCATCAAGTCCATGAAAGTTGTTGGGGCATTGGTAACACCAAAGGACATTACTAGGAATTCAAAGTGACCATACCGAGTACAGAAGGGTATTTTTGGAATGTCACATTCTTTAACTCTGAGGTGATGATATCCGTATTTGAGGTCTATCTTAGATAAATAACTGGCACCCTGAAGTTGGTCAAACAAGTCATCAATTCTGGGAAGAGGATACTTGTTCTTGATCATGACTTTATTGAGCTGACGGTAGTCGATACACATTCTGAGAGAACTAGCTTTCTTGCGCACGAATAAAACTGGTGTGTCCTATGGGGATACACTGGGTCTGATAAATCCTTTATCTAGGAGATCCTTCAACTGTTCTATCAATTCTATGAGTTTTGCTAGTGCCATTCTGTATGGCGGGGTAGATATAGGCTAAATATCTAGAAGAAGATCAATATCGAAGTCTATTTCCCTTTTGGGAGAAACTCCTAGAAGATCTTCGGGAACTACATCTGAATATTCATTCACGACTGGGACTAATTCAAGACTGGGAGTTTCAGAACTAGTGTCCTTAGCTCAAACAAGATAATAGACAGATCCCTTAGATATTATTTTTTGTGCCCAAAGGTAGGAAACAAGTTGACCTCTAAAAGCGTATACACTACCCTTCTACTCTAGGATGGGTTCATTCGAAAACTGAAACTGGACAATTTTGTTTCTTCAGTAGACTGTGGCATAGCAGGAATAAAGATAATCCATACCGAGAATGACATCAAAATCAGTCATCTCTAAATCTACTAAGTCTACTAAAGTAACTTTCTGAAATATCATAACCGGGAAGTTCCTGTATACCCATCGGGCTATGATGGTTTTACCCACTGGGGTAGAGACTGAAAAGGGCTCTGCTAGAATTTTAGGACTGACTCCGAAATCAACTTCTATATAGGGAATAACAAAAGACCAAAAATCTCCTGGATCTAGCAAAGCATAAACATGCACTTGAAAGATCTGTAACATACCAATAAACAAATCAGGAGAATTTTCCTGATCTTGCCGGGACTGGAGAGACTAAAGTCTGTTTGGGCGTTGCCCACTAGTAGCACTGGAAGTGGCACCCTTCTAATTTGGGCAATCGAACTGAGCTGAGGAACGGTTCTGCTGACCCTGGGGACCTGGTTGAAGACAATCTCTGAATCTGTGGCCTGGCTTACCACATCTGAAACAAATACCACTGCCATCTCTGCAAATACCCTGATGGTGTTTGTCATAAGTCTGGTAAAGAGGATAGGTAAGGGTTCTGCTAACACTGCCCTGAGACATAGAGCCTGATGCTCTATCTTTGTTACCGTCCCTGAACATAAAGGCTAGAGCACTTGCTGAAGAAGGAGATGGAACTGATGACTTAGGATAAAACTAAGAACGGTTACCTCTCTCTGATTTGGGCTGAGCAAAGCTAATACTACCTATCCTTGCTCTATTATTCTGCTTCTCCCTCATCTTAATATTTTGATCTTCTATCTACTGAGAATGAGTCATGAGCCTAGCTAAAGTCATTTTACTATTTAACATCACAGACCTACAATCATTGACCACACTATCATTCACCTCATAAACAAACTTACTCATCTTGGCCCTGCTATCTACAACCACATGAGGAGCATATCTGGATAATTGAGTAAACTTAAGAGAATACTCTTTCACCGTCATGTTGCCCTGCCTGAGATTGATAGATTCTAACATCTTAGTTTTTTTCGGCTTTAGGGGAAAGAATCTCTCTAAGAATGCGGTGACAAACTCCTCCAACTCACTAGGACCTGCACCATCTAGACTTTCTGACTTCCACTACTTGAATCAAGAACACCCTGCAACTGATATGTAGAAAGCTCACCAATCTCAATAGGAGTAACCCCCATGACGTCAGTAACCTTCTAAACCTGATCGATGAATTCCTGAGGGTCCTCATCTGACTTAGACCCAAAAAAAGATGTAGGATTTATTCGGATGAAGTCCCTAATCATGGTTGCAGCTGGATTGGCCACTGGGTTGGCCAGAACGACAGCTGGTCGTTAATTCTGAGAAGCAACTAACTACGCAAGAGTAATGAATACAGTCCTAAACTCTGTATGAGAAACATGTTCAGCCAAAGGTTATTCGGGCTGAGGGGCTGGCTGACTCCTGTTTCTTATTTTAGGAGGCATTTTCTGTAGAAAAAAGGGAGAAATGGATTAGACTGAGAGACTAGATTGAGATTATGATCACTAGCATAACATGAATACTGAAAGAAGGGAAACTATTCCTAAAATATCTTATAGCCTCCTGCACATAAATGTGGCATGCAACACACCCATGTATAAGACTCTACTAGATGTAGCTTTCAGACATCCTAGGACTCTATTGAACCTTAGGCTCTGATACCAAGTTTGTAACACCCTAAATCTTGCACCTGGAATGCTACACGGTCCTCATGACCCTGAAGGACCACAAGCTAACCCATGACTGATATCTGTACTTGAACACAACATAATAAACTGTATAAATGCGGAAACATGAACTAAAAGGCCTTAAGGTTAAAAATTGAAACATAACTGATAAATCATAACATATGGATGGGGTATGAAATACCCAAAACAATGAAATAACTGTCTGAACATAATAGTCTGAAAAGCCTCTAATTGATTAAACTATCTGAATAAGGATTTAATGGGACATGTCACGACCCGAACTGAGGCCCTAGCCGTGACGAGCATCCCAAACCGAGAAGGTTCGGACACAATTCTAACTTGTAATTAAATGCACCATTTATACAAAAATAAGGGAATGCGGAAAATATAGCGAGACAGACTTATGGTCATAAATTTGATATAAATTCGATAATTGAAAATGACAATCCAAAATTATCTAAGAACCTCTAGAAAACTGTCTGCAAAATCTCTACTACATGATCAATAACAAATATCTAAAAACTGGAACAAGGCCCCCATTCGACCAAAACAGTAATAGATGACATAATCTGAAAGGACTGTCCTCATGGAATAGAGAAGCCTCACCACTGCACAATCTGATCTACTATCTGAATTATCTACTGCTTATCTAGACCCCTAGACTGAGCCTCAAAACCTAAGAGGTAGGGGAGGAGGGCCAAAACAGATGTACTAGTATGCATAGTAATCCAAAAACAAAAATAGAATTTTTATATAACATAGATCAGAGCTGCTGTAAAACACTTTATCAAAAAATAGTTTGAAAACACATAGGCATAGTATAATGATTTTTTGAAAACAATAAAACACTACTGAGCTAGGTGGTACACCGTAAAATCTATCAACAAATGCCAAATCCCGATTGCCGCCAAGATTGGAGAGTAATAGTGAAGGGAGAAGAACAAGCAAGATCACACAGCAGGGTGTCTCCATACCAATCAAGTCCACGTGTCAGGGTTGGGCTCAAGATCACAAAGGAGGGCTCCTAACCATTAGTCCCGAATAGGGATGATAGAATACAAGGTACACAACATCATATAGCATGGTACCAAGTTCCCCGTGTCGGCAATTCACGCTTTCCAGTATAGAGTCATTTGACTCGTGCTTTCTTCGGGTAACCACCTAACTCACATAAAGATAAGCTTTCAGCTTAATTCCAGACAAAACATATATCATACTCTATTGGGTATCGTTATACCCTGACGTGGAAGTTATAAGTATCACATCATTTCTCCAACCTCTTATATCATTCACAACATGCACATACATAAGGCTTCCACACACATCAAACACATGCATAATGGTTCTCACATATAATAATTCAAGAAGCTTTATCATTTATGAGTAGTATCATAGAAACAGCAAAAACTCATACCCTCGATAGTTTAACACAAGTGTCATATGGGGTATAGAAATCATGGGGGATTTAAAAAATTATAATTCATATACATCACATCCTTTCAAAATTCAGATCACATGTCCACAATTCAACAATTGAAATATATTCAAGCACACAACCCCATGAAGTTTCATTATTCTTTCAAAATCATGACACAACACGTGTTATTGGTTTAATAACAAAATCCTTTCTTGTAATAGCGCATATATATGTATAAAGATAAAAGTCTTGTGAAAATTCTTTTCCAATCATGCCAATGAAATTTAGGACAACCCCACTTACCTCTATTACGGAAAATAATGTATGATTCTCGACGCCTACGGCTTGGGGATTCCAAATCTCCAATTAGTTTCAAAAACCCATGGTTGAATCTTGAGTTGCTTGGGTTTTTAGTTTGAAAATCTTATGAATGTTCTTGAGAAATTTTAGATGAATGTGGATGTATTTTTTGAGAATTGGGGACTGAATTTCGTGTTTATGGCTGAATAAGGGTGGTTAAAGGACCATTTTGCCCTAAAAACGGAGTGTTTAAGTCACTTGGGTCATTATGTATGCGGTGCACACCTTATCACATAATATAGGTTGTGTGGCACACACTTTATCGTACACATTAAGGTGTACGTCACACACCTTATGGCATAAGGTAGGGTGTGCATTGCACACCTTATAGCACACCTATTCCATTAGCCTTATGTGATTTGTTAGGCGACGCACTCCTGTTTGCAAAGCCATAACTTCTTGCTTGGGCGTCGGATTTTGGTAAAATTGGTATCGTTGAAAACATAATTCGAAGAAATTTTATTTGATATGCAGTAGGTCATCTAATTCTATATATATTGGGAGTAATGGTCGCTGGAAGTTGACTCAAGTTTATACGCTCACTAAAACTCAATCGATGGAAAAGCTTTCAACTCATCCTTGAGTTAAGGGACCTCTATGATCTAAATTCATGCTCAACTAGATACATACACTACATAATTGATTAACACACTATATTTACATCAGATTTATGGTTTTTGGAATGTGTACAAGTAGAAATGACGGTTTACGTTCTATCCTAAAAGTATGGGGTGTTACATTATCGCCTCATTTGGATCATTCGTCCCCGAATGATAACGCGGAACACAGATAAGCACGATTTCAAACATACTAAGGCATAGGAAAGAATAAGACAAGGATTGTACCTTTCATTTCATCATTCGTGGGATTAAACAAGCTTGGGTATCTAGCTCACATGTCATCCTCAGATTCCCAAATGGCTTCTTCAATTTTCTGGTTTCTCCACAACACTTTAACTAAGGCTTTCCTTTTGCTCCTCAATTTTCTAACTTGACGATCTAAGATTGCTATAGGCTCTTCTTCATAAGACAAGGAGTCTGTTACCTTGATATATTCTATAGGAAACACTAAAGAATGGTCTCCAATACATTTCTTCAACATGGATATGTGAAATACCGGATGAACAAAACCCAAACTTGCAGGCAACTCTAATTCATATGCAAATACACCGACCCTTCTCAAAATCTGATATGGTCCTACATAGCGAGGACTCAACTTACCCTTTTTTTTGAATTGCATGACTCCCTTCATAGGAGAAACTTTTAGAAATACCCAATCACCAAACTCAAATTCTAACTCCCTTCTTCTAACATCGGCATTGTATTTTTTTCTATTCTGCGCTATCTTAAGTCGTTCCCCAATAAGTTTCACATCTTCCATTTCCTGGTGAACAAGATCAAGCCCAAACAACTGAGTCTTACCCACCTCATATGACACTATAGGTGACCTACATCTTCTCCTATATAATGCATCAAAAGGATCCATCCTAATACTGGCATGGTAGCTATTATTATACGCAAACTCTATTAGTGGCAAGTGATCCACCTAACTATGTTTGAAAACAATTACATAGCCTCTCAACATATCCTCAAGGGTTTGAATGGTGCGCTCAGCTAGTCCATCTATCTGAGGGTGGAATGCGGTACTTAGGTTCACTTGGGTACCTAAACGCCTCTGAAAAGACCTCAAAAACTGTGAAGAAAATTGCGTACCTCTGTCAAATATGATAGATACCAGTGCCCCATGCAAGCAAACTATCTTCTCAATGTACATCTTGGCATAGTCATCTCCCAAATAGTTGGTCCTAGCAGGCAGAAAATGGGCTGACTTAATCAGTCGATCAACAATCACCTAAATGGAATCATATTGATTTTGGGACCTCAGAAGTACCATGATGAAATCCATATTGATAATATCCTACTTCCATAAAGGTAAGGCTATCTCTTGGGATGTACTACCTGGCCTCAAATACTCTACTTAAACTTTCTGACAATTGAAACACTTGGCAACAAAGTTAGCCACATCACGCTTTGTATTATTCCACCAATAAATGGTTTTCAGATCATGATACATTTTTTTAGAGCCTGGGTGAACAACATACCTTGAAGTATGAGCTTCATTAAGGATTCTTTTTCATAGACCATCTAGAGCTGGCTCGCACAATCCACCCTGATATCTCAAAATACCATCACGACCAATCTCAAATGACATCAACTTTTACCAACCTACATCACTCTTAATTTGCATCAAGATGGGGTCTTCGACCTGTTTTTATTTAACTTTCGAACAAAGGGAAGATTTTGCTACCTCATGAACAACAACTCCCCTATCTTTTGAATCTAAGAGTCGCACTTCAAGATTTGTAAGTCGGTGAATATTCTTCACCATCTCTCTATTTCCTTATACAACATAATAAAGGTTTCCCATTGACAACCTACTAAGGGCGTCGGCTACCATATTTGCCTTGCTCGGATGATAGTGCAGGCTCATGTCATAGTCTTTTAGCAATTCCATCCAGTGCCTGTGCCTGAGATTCAATTCTTTCTGTGATAAAACATACTACAAACTCTTGTGGTTGGTAAAAATATCAAATGTACACCATACAGATAATTCCACCAGATCCTAAGAGCAAACACCACAGCCGCTTACTCCAAATCATGGGTAGGGTAATTGCACGCATGCACTTTCAACTGCCTAGATGCATAAGCCATCACTTTACCATGCTGCATAAGAACACACCTAAGTCCTACTCGGGACACATCACAGTATACAAAAAAACCTTCTGTACCTTTCGGAAGAGTCATCACAGGTGCAGTGGTCAATTTGTCTTTCAACTTGTCAAAACTATTCTCACATGAGTCATACCATACAAACTTTACCTTTTTTTTTGTCAACTTAATAAATAGAGCAGCTATGGAAGAAAAACTCTATACGAACCTTCTGTAACACCCTGCCAAACCCAAGAAGCTTCGAATATTGATTGGAGTCATTGGTCTGGGCCATTTTCTCACTACTTTAACCTTTTGGGGATCCACCTTAATCCCATCACTAGACACAATATGCCCCAAGAAAGAAATAGCACTTAGCCATAATTCACATTTCGTGAATTTTTCATACAGCTTATGATCTTTGAGAGTCTATAGAATAATTCGGAGGTGATTATTATGGTCCTCCTTACTCTTAGAATAAACCAAAATGTCATCAATGAATATTATGACAAACAAATCTAGAAACTGATGGAAGACTCTATTCATTAGATCCATGAAGGCTTCAGGGGCGTTAGTCAACCCGAAAAACATGACTAAGAATTCATAATGATCGTATCTGGTTTGGAAAGCTGTTTTGGGAATATCATATCCCTAACCTTCAACTAATGATATCCTAAATGAAGGTCTATCTTTGAAAAACATTTAGCACCCTGAAGTTGGTAAAAAGGATCATTAATCCTAGGAAGAGGATATTTATTTTTAATCATGACCTTATTCAACTAGCGGTAATCTATGAACATACGAAGGGAACCATCTTTCTTTCGCTTAAAAAGTACAGGCGCACCCCAAGGAGAAGTACTAGGAAAGACAAAACCTTTATCTAGAAGGTCTGCTAGCTATTTTTTCAACTCTTTCAATTCTACAGGAGCCTTTCTATATGGAAGAATAGAGATGGGATGGGTATTTAGCAATAAATCAATGCCAAAATCTATCTCCCTATCAGGTGGTATTCCTGGGATATCATATGGAAAGACTTCTAAAAACTCATTTACCACAGGGACTGACTGAAGAGATGGACTCTCAATATTAGAATATTTTACTCAAATCAAATGATATAGACAAACCCTGGAAATGAGCTTACGATCTCTAAGATAAGATATAAAGTGCCCTCTAGGTGCTAAAGAATGCCCCTCCCATTCTACCACTGGTTTATTCAGAAAGAAAAAATTAACCTTTCAGGTTCTACAGTCTAGTGTGGTATAACATGAATGGATCCAGTCCATCCCTAAGATGGCATCAAAATCGACCATATGAAGCTCTATTAGGTCTGCCACCGTGTCCCAACTAAAAATAGACACAATACAATTCTTGTAGACTATCTTAGCCATAACAGGGTCACCCACCAGGGTGGAAACGGAAAAAATTTCAGCAATCACATCGGGCTCAAACCTAAAACCAACAGCCACATACGGGGTCACATAAGAAAGGGTAGACCCAGGATCAAGTAACATATAAACATCACGATTAAAGATTTTTAACATACCAGTAACTATATCTGGTGAGGCCTCTGCCTCCAAGCGGTTGGTCAAGGCATACAACCGGTTGCGACCGCTTCCGGTTGCTGAAGTGGCTCCCTTCTGACGTGGTGGTGTAGAAGAATTCTCTTGAGACTTGGATCCTCCAACATTACCCCCAGTGGCAGTGCAATCTCTCTGTAGGTGGCCCACTTAGCTGCAGGAATAACAATTTCTCCTCTCAAAGTAACACTTTCCTGGGTGGTTCCTCACGCAGATAATACAACGGGGAAAAGATCTGGCGGGCTGCATCATGTTACCCTGTGAATGGGTGTCCTGCATCCTCCCTCCACTATTAGCTTGAGGATTAAAGGATCACTGATCATGTGGAGGTCTGGGCGCGGGGGGGTTGGTTGCAGGCTGAGCGTTTCCCTAATTATTTATGTTCTTCTACCTGTTTCCCCAATTCCTACCTTACGGCTAACTGTGACTCTGGTCTGCAGTTTTAGCTCTCTTTGCCTATCTGTCCTTCTCCCTTGATTCGGTGATTTTCTTTTTCATTTATTCTACCTGTTGCATATGGACTGATACCCTAGCAAAGTCCATGTCCCTATTCAGCATTGCCCCTTGACATTCAAGCGCTAGATCATCCAAAAGGTCAGATGTAAATTTCCTCATCTGGGCTCTCATATTACCTGTCATCTCTAGTGTATAACAGGCCAGTTGGTTAAACTTTAGAGTGTACTCCTGGACACTCATATTTCCTTGCTTCAGGTTCATGAATTATTCAACTTTGGCTTCCCTCAACTCTAGAGGAAAGAATCGATCAAGGAAGGCCTCCACAAACTCTCCCCAGACTGTGGGATCAATACTCTCACCCTTCGCTTCCTCCTACTCATTATACCATTGGTTCGCTATATCCTTAAGTTTGTATGATGCCAATTCAACCCCTTCTACCTAATCTACATGCATTACCCTGAAAATCTTCTCCATTTCATCCACAAACTCCTGTGGATCCTCTTCTACCTTAGTGCCAGAAATTTGGGTGGGTTCATTCTCATGAACTGACCTACCCTAGTAGCCTCTGAAGTAACAGATGCAGACCCAATATCCTCTGACCTCTGAGTTTGTGTGGCTATAAACTGTGCAAGTATGTGAATGGACTATCTGAATTCTACATTTGATATGTCACTCTGAGAAGACTGAGGACGGTTAACATTTATCCTTAGAGCTCGACGAGGCCTTGTCGAGACAGGAGAAACTCCCGGAGAAGGAACAGGTTCTGGGGTGTACACCCTGTTACAGGTCTGTATCCTATGGTTAGGGCGAACTTCATCAACCTGAGTATCCTGATTGTTGGAGCGATGAGGAGGAATGGCTGTTTTCTGAAACATAAGAGATCACATAATTAGAGGAAGGATTAGACTCTAAAGCACGAACTGAATCACAAAGAGGGGAAACATTCCTAAACGCCTAGTAGCCTCCTACTTATAACTGTGGCGTGCTACACACCCATAAATAAGACTCTACCTGACGCAATTTCGCTGACACCCTGGTACCATGAACCATGCTCTGATACCAAGTTTGTCATAACCCGAACTGACGCCCTGGCCTTGGAGAGCATCCTGAATTGAGAAGTTCCAGACACCCTTCTAACTTGTAATCAATTGCACCATTCATACACAAATAAGGCGGAAAATATAGCGAGATAGACTCATGGTCATAAATCAGATATAAATTCGATAATAGAAAATGGCAATCCAAAATCATCTAACAACCTCTGGAAAACTGTCTATGAAATCTCTACTACATGATCAATAACAAATATCTAAAAACTGGGACAAGGCCCCCAGTAGACCAAAACTGTAATAGATGAAATAATCTGAAAGGAAAGGCCTCCTGGAATAGACAAGCCTCACCACTGCACAATCTGATATGTTTTCTCAATTATCTACTACTTATCTAGACCCCTAGACTGAGTCTCAGAAACTGAGAGGTAGGGGAGAGGGATCAATACAGATGTACTGGTATGCATAGTAATCAAAAAACAAAAATAGAATTTTATATAACATAGATGAGAGCTTCTATAAAACACTTTATCAAAAAATAGTTTGAAAACACATGGGCATAGTATAATGATTTTTCGACAATAATGCAACACTACTGAGCTAGGTGGTACACCATAAAATCATTCACCAACTGTGAAATCCTAGTTGCGGTCAAGATTGGAGTATTAGTGAGGGGAGAAGAACACGCAAGATCACACAGCAGGGTGTCTCCATCCCAATCAAGTTCACATGTCAGGGTTAGGCTCAAGATCATAAAGCAGGGCTCCTAACTATTTGTCCCAAATAGGGATGACACAATACAAGGTACACAAGATCACATAGCATGGTACCAAATTCCCCCTGTTGGCAATTCATGGTTTCCAGCATAGAGTCATTTGACTCGTGCATTCTTCGGGTAACCACCTAACTCGCATAAAGTTAAGCTTTAAGCTTGATTCCAGATAAAACATATATCATACTCTATAGGGTGTCGTCATACCCCGACATGCAAGTCATCAGTATCACATCACTTCTATAACTTTTTATATTATTCACAACATGCACATACATAAGGCCTCCACACACATCAAACACATGCACAATGGTTCTCACATATAATAATAATTCAAGAAGTTTTATCATTTATGAGTAGTATCATAGAAACAGCAAAAACTCATGCTCTCGATAGTTTAACACAAGTATCATATGGGGTATAGAACATTATCATGACGGATATAAAGAATCACTATTCATATACATCACATCCTTTCAAAATTCAGATCACATGTCCATAGTTCAACAATTGAAATATATTCAAGCAAACAACCCCATGAAGTTTCATTATTCTTTCAAAATCATGACACAACACGTGTTATTGGTATAACAACGAAATCTCCACTTGTAATAACACATATATATGCATAAAGATAAAAGTCTTGTGCAAATTCTTTTCCAATCATGCCCATGAAATTTAGGACAACCCCACGTACCTCTATTTCAGAAAATAATGTATGATTCTCGATGCCTATGGCTTGGGGATTCCAAATCTCCAATTAGTTTCAAAAACCCATGGTTGAATCTTGAGTTGCTTGGGTTTTTTGTTTGAAACCCTTATGAATGTTCTTGAAAAATTTTAGATGAATGTGGATGTATTTTTTCAGAATTGGGGACTGAATTTTGTGTTTATGGTTGAATAAGGGTGAGAAAAGGACCATTTTGTCCTAAAATGGAGTGTTTAAGTCACTTGGGTCATAATGTATGCGGTGCACACCATATCGTATAAGATAGGTTCTGTGTCACACACTTTATCACACATATTACGGTGTGCATCGCACACCTTATGGAATAAGTTAGGGTGTGCATCATACACCTTATAGCACACCTATTCTAGTAGCCTTATGCGATTTGTTAGGCGACGTACTCCTCTTTGCAAAACCATAACTTCTTGCTCGGGTGTCAGATTTTGGTAAAATTGGTATCGTTTGAAATATAATTTGAAGACATTTCATTTGATATGCAGTAGGTCCTCTAATTCTCTACATATTGCGAGTTATGGTCACTAGAAGTTGACTCAAGTTTTGACGCTCACTAAAACTCAATCGATGGAAAAGCTTTCAACTCATCCTTGAGTTAAGTGATCTCTATGATCTAAATTCATGATCAACTAGATTTATACACTACATAATTGATTATCACACTATATTTACATCAAATTTATGGTTTTTGGAACGTGTACAAGAAGAAATGATGGTTTATGTTCTAGCCTAAAAGTATGGGGTGTTACAGCACATGTCCCAAACTAACTCCAAGTAATAAATTAATTAATGAGATAATAAAGAAATGGTCATGTCCTCGAAGGATGAGGACTCATTGCTATCTCTAACTGCTGAGACTGGAAAACTGTTAATGCTTTAGAGCTCGTCCTTCTAAATCTATGGCATATGACACCATAGCACAAATGCGTCAGTAGTTTAAATATACTGGTATGTATGTGAGGTAAGATGAATGCATGGGGTTCATATGAATGAGCAATAATGACTAACTAACTAATATGAACATGAGAATACATGTAGGAGTACATAGTAACTATGTTTGAGGTCATGATAACATGAATTTACTGAGAACTAACATGACTGGTAACTGAGTTCTGATGACTGATATAACTGATAACATGAGTGATTGTATCTGACAGTCTTGAATCTGATGGAACTAGCCGAGTTTCGTACTGTTCTGAGTCCACTGTATCTGACATTCCTGAATTTGAAGAACTATCTGAGTTCTATTATTGAGACTGAATAACTGTATCGGATAGACTTGAGTTCTAAAACGGCAACTATGGGAAGTAGTTATATAACCTACATGCCCCTAATATGCCATTATGGCTGAGTTGGGGTCCAATCGATAACCCCAATTGGAACAGTGTCAATACCGCAACACTGGTAAGGACAATCTGTGAGTAACCTTCATATAATAGGTAACTATATTGAGAACGGTTGGAACCCTCGCATAACAGGTAAAGCCACCTCATCTACCCTCATATAGCAGGCTATAATGTCTCAACCTATGCTGGGGCATTCGTTAGCTTGATGGACATGACTAGAAACTCAAAATGACCATAACGGGTTCTGAAAGCTGTCTTTGGAATATCACACACCCTTACTTTAAGCTTATGCTAGTCAGATCTAAGGTCTATCCTGGAGAAATAACTTACATCTTGGAGTTAGTCGAATAAGTCATCAATTCTAGGAAGAGGATATTTGTTTTTTACAGTAACTTTATTCAGCTGACGATAGTCAATGTACATTCGAAAAGAACCATTTTTCTTTCACACGAATAGGACGGGAGTGCCCCATGGAGAAACACTAGTGCTTATGAAAACTTTATCTACAAGATATTTGAGTTGTTATTTCAAATCTTTAAGCTTAGTTGGAGCCATATGATTAGGAGCAATAGAAATAGGCAAAGTATCTGGAAGAAGGTCAATACCAAATTCTATTTCCCTATCGGGAGGTACCCCTAGCAAATCTTTGGGAAAGTCATCAGGAAACTCCTTGACTACACCAACTGACTGAATTATTGAAGTCTCCGAGTAAGTGTCTTTAAATTGGACTAGGTGATAGATACACCATTTGGAAATAATTTTCTAGATTTAAGATAAGATATGAGATGACTCTTGGGAGACACTAAATTACCTTTCCACTCAAACGCTGGCTCATCTGGAAAATGAAACTTCACTACTCGGGTGCGACAACCTATGGATACATAAAGGGAATGGAGCCAATCTATTCCAAGAATAAGATCAAAGTCAACCATATCTAACTCTATTAAGTCTTCTAACATAATTTTAAGGAGGATAGTGATATAACACTTTCTATAGATCTGTTTGGCAAAAATTGACTTACCTACTGGGTAGAAACCAAGAATAGCTAAGGGATCTTTTCAGGACTTATTTCAAAATTCACTGCAACTAATGGGGTCACATAAGAAAAACTCGACCCAGGGTCTAACAACACATAAACATGAAGATGAAATACATGAAGCATACCAATAACAATATCTAGTGAATCCTCCTGCTCCTGATGGGATGGTAAAGCATAGAACCGATTTTGGTGTTGACCGCCAACAATACTGGATGATGCAACTTGATGAGGAACTGGGTGGCCTAAATGAGATGATGCACTAGTAGCCTGATTCTAGGGACGAATATCTTTGTTTCCCGGTTTAGCATGCAAACACTCTCTAATTCTATAACCCAACTTACCACAACCATAACAACCCTTCTATCCCATCAAATACTCATCAGGATGATTCTTACCACACCTAGCACATGGAGGATAACTGGTTCTTCCACTAATACTATTCTAAGATCTGCACATAAAAGGCTTACCCCACTACTCATGTCTATCTCTGGGAGTGGGAGCACTAGCTGACGATGGTGCTGGTATAAATGAACAATTCTAAAACTGTGAACGACTTCTACCTTGAGACCTAGCCTGGCCATACTCAAATTGACCGGTTCTAGCCTTTTTGTTACTTCTATCTCTTTCCTTCAACTTCTGTACCTCAATCTACTAACAATAAATCATCAACCTAGCAAGATACATATCTCCAACAAGCATGGAAGTCTTATACTCCTTGATTACCAAGCAAGATATGCCAATGACAAACTTACTCATGCTTTCCCTAGGATCAGCCATCGTACTAGGGGCATACTTAGACAACTGATTGAACTTAAGGCAGTACTCTTTCACTTTCATTGAGCCCTGCCTCAAATTCACAAACTCCTCTATCTTAGCTTCTCTCATTTCATGCAGAAAGAACCTATCTAGAAATGTATTCTGAAATACTTGACAACTCATAGGAGCTACATTCTAACCTCTAACATTCTTCCACAAAACTACCGAATCATACGCTACATTCATCAACCTACAGGATTCCAACTCTACACTCTCCTCTCCAAAAACATGCATAATCTGGGTGATCTTATTCACCACACCTAAATAAACTTGTGGGTCCTCACCTGCTTTTGACCCAGAGAACTCTGGCAGATTCATTCTCATAAAGTCTCTGATCCTGGCTGCTGCAAAGTCCCTATTCTACTGAAGTGAAACTACAGCCTGATGGTTGCCCTGAATATTGGTAGTTACTACCTAGGCCAATGCCTAAAAGGCATCCTTAAACTCAGCATGGGATACATTCTCATTCAGAGGGTCAGTAGGTTGGGGTAGTGGGTTTACATTTCTGTGGGCGTTAACTAAACGAGGAGGCATATTCAACTGTCACATAAAAGCATGAGTTAAAAGTAGCTAAAGATACTATAAGTACAATAGATCATAAGAGAAATAAATGATTTCCTAAGAACATCACGTAGCCTCTTTCTCTTAAATATGGCGTGCTTAACACCCATGATCAAGACCCAATGTAACGCGGCCTTTCTGACTCCCTAGGACTCTTATAAATGTTAGGCTCTAATACAAAGTTTATAACGCTTAAAAAATTGGTCCCGAGACATCACACGGTGCTCAAGACTACGAGTATCCTTTAGCTAACCTTGTCTTCCTTCTACTAAGTCTGAATCTCATAATAAAGGAAACATAGAAATAAGAGTCATACTAAATGCGGAAATTTGTCTGAAATAACTAAGAATAATCTAAATATAATCTCTGTAAACCAAATACTATAGGTCTGAATCAAATCTAGCAGTCTGACAAGCCTCTACTACTAATATCTAGATAATCACAAGGACAAACCTCCAGCTAACTCGAACTATCTGAAATACTGAATCATCTAAATTGCTAAGCTAAAAATAAACTAAATAACTAAGTCCCCGAACTATGATGACTAACCAATTTTTGGGATGTAGGTAGAGATGCTCGAAATAACTCAAGATGATAAAACCGAGCACCTGAACGTACATTATGAGACAATGTCGCACATAGACGTATAT
The DNA here is from genome assembly GCA_030864215.1 of Capsicum pubescens. Taxonomy (NCBI): domain Eukaryota; kingdom Viridiplantae; phylum Streptophyta; class Magnoliopsida; order Solanales; family Solanaceae; genus Capsicum; species Capsicum pubescens. The sequence goes on from CM061548.1 coordinate 375,273,533, forward strand.
GTGGACCAGTACTTTGAGGATGTACTGAGTATATAGGGTTGAACGCATAAGTAAAACACTATCTCCACATCGTAACTTGTAAAAAAAAGAAAGCTAAATGTAAATAACTCATATAACCTAGAATATCTAAAAACTAAAATTGTAATCATGAATAGCAAATCATACTTTGGAAATCTAGTGAGTCATACCATTTAGTTATGAAGGTTTTGCTAATTTTATGTCTATAAATCATACTATCTAAGTGTAAAAAGTCTCACTTCTGTATCTAAAATTTGAAAACTAAAGTCTATAGCTAAAGCTTTTTTGTAAAGAAAAATTTGTGTAATGTGTGAACCTTTATACATAGTTTTCTAAACCCTTTTCTGTTAATATTAATTTATGCAAAAATTTGTAGTTTGTTAGTAGGTTCTTCAAAAAGACCTAAACAATGTGAGCTAACATGGAGTCCAACGTCTTGTTCCCCATAGGGGAAAACGCCACGATGGGTAGAGGTGTCACACTCTTGCCAAGGAGTATAACCTGAGCTAAGTGATCACATCTGTTACTGTCATCCATATAGAAATAGAAATAATCTTATAATCTATACCTATGTTGGCTACATAGTTCTGTGGAAGATAGGGCACGCTAATCCTACACTTCCAGCTCGGTGCTAAATACTACTCCCTTTTTATCCGTATGCTCATTCTGTTGGAAATCAACTTTAAAAGCTAGCATAAGGGTCTATTCTGAAAACCAATTTTATAGTTATCTGATTAAATTTGTAAGTAAAGGTAATCTAATTTATGTAATCTATAATAAATCTGTAAAGTGGATTCCAAATCTTATCTGAGGATCAAAAGATCAAATATTAACTGAAAATCTAAAAATAAACTGATCATCTAATGCTTAAAGCATAATCATTCTTAAAATAACAGTATTCAATCTTGGGATAGTAACCCATGCATCAATCTCATGTCAAAACATCGTAGTAATCATGCTTGATAATGAAAACAATGATAATTCATCTCAAAATCTAAAAATTACTGGAATGGGCATGAAAATATGTAAATATCCATGCAATTCAACTTCTAAATCTCTTTAAATATCATAATCTTGCAAATAGCAACATTGGATATGAACCCTAATTCAAAACTCATGTATAATCATTCAAAATCATTTAAATTTAAAATAAAAGCCTTGTTTTGGGCACAAAGATGAAAGAGGATCCTTGTTCATAAACCCCACATACCTTGGTATATGATTAGATGAAGAATCATGAATTAATGATTCCTATTTGTGTTCTTGAAGATGAGTTCTTGATTAAATTATCTTGGGAATCCTCAATTTGGAGCTTTCTTGGAGAAATAATAGAGGAATTTGATTTCTTGGAGAAGAAGCTTTGGAGCTCTATGGTTTTTATTTGTGAGAGAATCGATGAAAATAAGCATAAAGTGCTTTGAATATGCTAAATTCCTTGTTTATGATGAATTGGGGCCTTGGGAATTGACCAAAGTGACACTTTTTAAACTTTATTCGAAACTGGAAAAGAGAACAAAAATCCAGATTTATCATGTCACCGTAATCTCCACTATCGCGGTGGCTCACTAGAAATAGGAAAATTGGGAACTGAAAGTTCTCCATGACGTGGAGTTATCGCGGTGCACATTTGAAATACCATTTAGGCCATCAACGTGACGCGGTATAATCACGTTGGCCTACTGGAAATTGACAACTGAGAAATTAGGCTTGTCAGGGACACAGGGAAATTGCAGAGGTCCACTGGATTTTGACAATTGGGAATTTAACCCTCACCGCGATGTGGTGTTTTCCCAGATGGCTTACTATTTTACATAAAATTCCATAAATTCTCAACCGAGTATCGAATTTGGGAAAAATTGGTATCGATGGAAAGCTTATTCAACTATCTACATAATAAAGGGTTTTAATTTGGAAAATTTCACTTGCAACAATTGTTATTCATTTTTTAAGCTAGTCTTTTACATTCTAGAAGCTAAATTGAGCTAGGAAAAATATGGGGTATTACACGCATTGAGGAGAATCTTGTGCATGTGAGTGAAGCGCACCACACTTATAGACAAGAGGCTACAAGATGTTTTAGGATAATTTTTCCTTATTTTACTATTTATGTCGTACGAATGAGCATGCGCTTAATTTAAACTGTCTTTCTAATTCAATCTTCTTTCCATTTACAAAATATGCCTCCCAGAAAGACTAATTAAAGAAGAAATAGAAATCAGCCTGCACCTTCATCTATTCAGGAAGATCCCCCGAATGAGCATGTCTCTAATTAGGAGTTCAGAGCTGTAATCACTACTCTAGCTCACTCTGTAGTAGCTCAAAATAATTAGCAGTCTACTATCCCATCCAATCGAATGGCTAATTCAGTTGCATCTAGGATTTGGGACTTTACCCGAATAAATCCTCTTTTTTTTCAGGATCTAAGTCTGATGAGGATCCGTAGGAGTTCCTTGACATGGTTCAAAAGGTGACTTACATTATGGGTGTGACTTTTAGTTAGAGTTTAAAATTATTGCGTACCAGTTGTAGGATGTAGTTTACCGCTAGTATAAGGAGTGGAAGAGAGCTATAGGCACATATGCAGGGCCTATTGAATGGAAAGAGTTTGGTACAACCTTTCTATATAGATTATTTTCGTTAGAGTAGAGGAAACTTAGGTGCTGGAGTTTATTAACTTAAAGCAGAGAAATATGAGGGTGAAAGAGTATTTACTTAAGTATACTTAGCTGGCAAGGTATGCTCCTCATGTGGTGGCTGATAATAGGTCTAGGATAAGAAAGTTTGTGTATGGTGTATCTGATAGTGTGGTCAAGGAGTATTGGACCGCAATGTTGATTAAGGAGATAGATTTGTCTAGGGTTATGGTCCATGCTCAGCAGATTGAGGAGGATATGGTTAAGTAGAGAGAAAAATAAAACAAGAAGTCTAGGATAGGTAGTTTCAACTTTGCTCAGTCGAGGTCAGAGGGTGGTAACCATTCCAAATTCTATTAGAAATCTTCAGCTAGTGCTCCTGTGCCAAAGTTCAGAAGTGACAATCAGGATAGGGCACTAGGTTATGAGTCCTTAGGTAGTATAATGTAACTCCCCAAATCTGGTACCCATAATGCTACACGGTGCTCATGACCCCGAAGGACAACAAGCTAATCCATGACTAATATCTGTACCTAATTCTATATAATATACTGCATAAATGCGGGAACATGAACTTAAAGCTCTTAAGGTTCAAAACTGAAACATAACTGATAAATCATAACATATGGATGGGGTATGAAATACCCAAAACACTGAAATAATTGTCTGAACATGATAATCTAAAAAGCCTCTAACTAACTTAACTGTCTGAATAAGTACTTGATGGAACATGTCCCCAACTAAATCCAACTAATAAATTAATTAATATGATAATAAATAAATGTTCATGTCCTCGAAGGATAAGAACTGACTGCTATCTCTGACTGCTGACACTGGAATGCTACAGTTGCTCTAGAGCTCGTGCTTCGGAACCTATGGTATAAGACACCATAGCTCAAATGTATCATTACTTTGAATGTACTGGTATACATGTGAGGTAGGCTAAATGCATAGGGTTCATATGCATGAACAATACTAACTTACTGACTAACATAGACAGGAGAATACATGCATGAATACATAGTAACTATATTTGAGATCGTGATAACATGAATTTACTGAAAAACTAACATGATTGATAACTGAGTTTTGATGAATGATATAACTAATAACATGAGTGACTGTATATGACAGTCCTGAATCTGATGGAACTAGATGTGTTCTGTACTATTCTGAGTTGACTGTATCTGACCATCCTGAATCTAAACAACTATCTGAGTTCTAATACTGAGACTGAATGACTGTATCTGATAGTCTTGAGTTGTGAAACTGCAACTGTGGGAAGTAGTTAGCTAACAAACATCACCCTAATATGCCATTATGGCTAAGTTGGGGTCCAATCTATAACCCCAATAGGAAGGGTTTTAATACCACGCTACTGGTAAGGACAATTTATGAGTAACCCTTATAACTCTATTGAGAATGGTGGGAACCCTCACATAACAGGTTAATCCACCTCATCTACCCTTATATAGAAGGCTATGAAGTCTCGACCTACGTTGGCTACGTAGTTCTGAAATGTAAGGATTGCCTCTAAGAATCACACCCTCATATAACAGGTGAGTTCCTATCCTTGGGTTCACTCGGTGCTAATTCCTACTCTCATCTGAATTAACACTGAACATGGATTACTGAACTGAATTAACTGAATTAACTGAGTTCCATAGACTGACAGAATACTACTGAGATTACTGAATTTTCTTGAGTCACATGACTGACTGAATTCTATGGATCATGGATCGACTGAGGATATCATGAAAATATGACACAGACTCTAAGCACACAGTTATATTCTTTGGGTATAAGTACCCCAGGACTCTATGGAAAGAAACTGACAAAGCATGACTTTCTTGAATACATGACTAACATCAACGTTCCATAATTCATTGAGTAAGACATTTTATAAAACATTTGACATGCATAAACTTTCACATGAATGGGGATTTCATATTATCATACTAGTATGGAACTTTTCTTTCACATCGGCATTTAATCAAACACATGGGGAGTATGCTTTTGTTATAAAATCATCAACACATCTAATAATCATGGATACATCAATCAACTTGTAATTTGAAGGGGGTTTATCATGAGAATTATGAAAATCATCACATACTAAGGTCAATCATTGGAATATTTAATTTAAAACATGAAGCATAACCATACAGCATCATAAACATGAATTTCAATTCAATTTAAATCATGAACATTCACAAATTCCCAAATCTTGGATGTTTAAAGAGATTCTTGAGCTTCATGGGTGAAAGGGACCCATGAATCAACACATGACATACCTTGATTAGGAGTTTCTTGAAGTTTTTTGACTTGAAGAACTTGAATTTCTTAGTTTCTTGAAGAAGGATTTGGATCTTGTTCTTGGGTATTATCTTTGAGAGAAAACCCTAATTTGATGTTGTAAATGAATAATGAACTTATGAGCCTTGGTCTAATATAATTAGGGATTAAAACAAGTGGAAAAATACCCAAATACCCTTTAAAATAACTTAAAATTAGTGAACAGAACCTGCAATGGCTCGTGCGATGGTCCATCACAGGATCAACGGTCCGTCGTTTCGACCATCGTACGTGGACCAAAACAAAGACTCGCTGCCTTATAGCGACAGCTTGGGCAACGGTCCATCGCAAGTTTGACGGTCCGTCAACCAGTCCATCACACCTTATCCAAAAGGTTGCCTCACTGCCTTAGCTGCGACAGTCAAGGTGACGGTCCATCGCTAGTTCGACGGTTCTTCAACCTGGCCATCGCACCTGGGCAATTCTAACAGCTCTGAGTAAAACGTCCATAACTTTTTACTCTGATACCGGATTTGGACGAAATTGGTATCATTGGAAAGCTAATTCAATTTTCCACATGATAAAAATTAAAAATATTAAAAATTTCAAGTGTTCAAAAATGGATTCATATTTTTAAATAAGTTTCTAACATTTTTGGGATGATTTCAAGGCAAGTAAAAGTACGGGGTATTACATATAAATAGTGGTTGCACAAATCCTCTTTCCAGAAATATGGTTGAAACCATTAGGGTGAGTGTAAAGCTGGAGTGATGTATGCATTGTATATGGTAAACTAGGCCATTGGATTTGGGAGTGTCGAGTTGTTGCTCGGAAGGAAAGGGATTTGCACCAACAGGGCCAGTCCCATCTGTCATCTGCTTCAACATATCACCCAACTCAGTAGTGAAAAACCTCTAATTTCACCAGCGTTCAGCGCCAGACCAAACTATATGCACTTCAGGCCCAAGAGGATCAGGAAATTTCTCTTGATGTGGTTACGGGTACATTCCAGTTCTTTTATCTACATATATATGCTTTGTTACACCTCAGAGGTTCACTTTGTTTTGTAACCCCCTATATAGTTGTTAATTTTGTTGTCAGTCTTTAAACCTTAATTGAACCCTTCTCAGCGTCCACTTCAGTAGGTGTTTATATTATAGCCAAGTAGGTATACATAAACTTTCCGGTCACAATATCCCATAAAGTCACTTCAGTAGATCTTATGAAGTTAGAGATGACTGATTTTGATGTCGTTGTTATCATGGATTGGATCTACTCTTGTTATGCCTCAGTCGATTGTAGAAATAGGGTTGTTACATTTCAGTTTTAAAATGAACTAGTCCTTAAATGGAGGGGTAGTACTTTAGCTCTTATGGGTCATCTTGTTTCGTATCTTAAAGGAAGAAAAATGATAGCCAAGGGGTGTATTTATCACTTTGTTCGAGTCAAAGACTCTAATTCTGAGACTCCTTATATTAAGTCTATTTCAGTAGTGAGGGAATTTCCAGATATGTTCCATGAAGATCTTCCCGGATATCCTCTAAAAAGGGAATTTGACTTTGAAATAGACCTTCTTCAACATACCCATCCTATATCTATTCAACCATACAGAATGGCTCTAGCTAAACTCAAAGAGTTGAAAGAATAGTTAAAAAACCTCTTACATAAAGGATTTATTAGGACCAGTGTTTCCCCGTGCGGCGCTCCAGTCCTTTTCGTGTGTAAGAAAGATGATTTCATTAGAATTTGTATCGATTACCGTCAATCAAGAATAAATATCTACTCCTTAGAATCGGTGATTTGATTGACAAACTTCAGGGTGCCAGTTATTTCTCTAAGATATACCTCAGATTTGTCTAGTATCAGCTCAGAGTCAGAGAATGTGACATTCCAAAAATAGATTTCAGAACTCGATATCGTCACTTCAAATTCCCAGTCATGTCTTTTGGACTTACGAACACCCCAGCAGCTTTTATGGACTTGATGAATAGAGTGTTCAAACAGTACTTGGACATGTTCATCATAGTCTTCTTCGATGATATTCTTGTCTACTCTGGCAATGAAACTGATAATGTAGACCACCTTAGAATTGTATTGCAGACTCTTAGATCTGATCAGTTGTTCGCCAAGTTTAGTAAGTGTGAGTTTTGGATAAGATCGGTATCTTTCCTTGGCAATATTATTTCCGGTGATGGCATTAGAGTTGGCCCCCAAAAGACTGATGTTGTGAGAAACTATCCCAAACCTATCTCTTCGTCAGATATCAGGAGTTTTTAAGGTTTAGCTGGATATTACCAATGGTTTGTTGAAGGATTTTAGTCTATTACGTCCCCCATGTCCAGATTGACTCAGAAAAAAGTCAAGTTTTAGTGGTCAGATTCTTGTGAGAAGAGTTTTTAGAAGTTGAAAACTCGACTCACCTCAACCCTAGTTTTGACCTTGTCGGATGGTTCAGAGGGTTTTATCGTGTACTGTGATGCTCCCAGAGTTGGTTTGGGTTATGTTTTAATGCAGAAGGGTGAGTTCATAGTCTATGTTTCTAGACATCTTAAGCCCCATGACAATAATTACCCCACCCATGATCTTGAGTTAGTAGATGTTGTGTTTGCCTTAAAGATTTGGAGGAACTATAAGTATAGGGAGCATGTTGATGTGTTCACACATCATAAAATCTTGCAATATGTATTTTTGTAGAAATATTTGAAGCTCCGTCAGGTTTTAAGGTGGTTAGAGTTTTTGAAAGACTATGATATGAGTGTTTTGTACCACCCGGACAAGGCCAATGTAGTGGTAGATGCCCTAAGTATATTGTCTATGGGTAGTGTTGCTCGTGTTGAGGATAATAAGAAGTAGTTAAGGAAGTTCATCAGTTTGCCAGATTAGATTTTTATTTTGTTAATTTAGCTGAGGGTAGTGTATGGGTTCAAAATAGTTCGGAATCTTCTTTGGTTGCTGAAGTGAAAAAAAAAAGAAAGATAGGGATATCAGTCTAGTTAAGTTGAAGGAGTTAGTCAAAGATTAGAAAGTAGAGGTTTTATCCCAAAGGAGAGATGGTGTGTTACATTGCCAGGGTAGACTGTGTGTGCCGTGTGTAGATGAGTTGCGACAGCAAATTCTTGCAAAAACGCATGGCACACGTTACTCTATTCATCCAAGGGCCACAAAGATATACCGTGATCTGTGAAAAATCTATTGGTGGAGTGGTATAAAGAGGGATATTGCAGAGTTTATAATAAGGTGCTCTAGTTATTAGCAAGTTAAGGTTGAGCACCAAAATCCTAGTTGCACCATGCATGAGTTCTGTTTTTCCACTTGGAAGTGGGAAAAGGTGAACATGGACTTTGTGATAGGTTTGAATTGTACTCGTTGTTAGCATGATTCAATTTGGTTATGGACATGTTGACTAAATCGTCCCATTTCTTGTCAGTCCATACTTCTTATTCAGCTGAGGACTATGTTAAGCTCTACCTTAGAGAGTTGGTTACGTTTCATGGAGTCCCGTTGTCCGCCATTTTTGATAGAGGTTTTCAGTTTACCTCTCACTTTTGAAAACCCTTTCAGAAGGGTCTTAGTACCCAAACCCACCTCAGTACAACCTTTCACCCTCAGACAGATGGTCAAGAAGAAAGGACCATTCAAAACCTAGAAGACATGTTGAGAGCATGTGTTATTGATTTTAAGGGTAGTTGGGATGATCACATGCCTTTAATTGATTTCTCTAATATTAACATCTATCATTCTAGTATTTAGATGGCTCTGTTTGAGGCTCTATATAGGAGGAGATACAGATCTCTAAATCGTTTGTTAGAGGTAGGTGAGACCGCTTTAGTAGGGACTCATTTGGTGTTTGATGCATTAGAGAAAGTTCAATTGATCAGGGAAAGGCTTAAGATAGCCAAAAGTCGATAAAAATCTTATGCAGATTTGAGGAGAAGGGATCTTGAGTTCGATATTAGAGATTTTTTATATCTGAAGATCTCTCCCATAAAGGGAGTGAAGAGGTTTGGAAAGAAGGGGAATCTCATTCCCTGATATATTGGCCCTTATAGAATCTTGAGCCGCTTTGGAAAGGTAGTTTACGAGCTCGAATTGCCAACAGATTTGGCCTCAGTGCACCCAATATTCCATATCTCTTTGTTGAAGAAGTGTATTGGTGACCCAGCTATAGTTTTTCATTTAGAAAGTGTAGATGTTCAGAACAACCTTTCTTACAAAGAAATTCCAGTTGGGATCCTTGATCTCCAGGTTCGTAGACTAAGGAACAAAGAAGTTCCCTTGGTCAAAGTCCTTTGGCGGAATCAATCCATTGAGGGTTCCACTTGGGAGTTAGAAGAAGATATGCGAACCAAGTACCCTCATCTTTTCTTCGTAAGTTCAGACTTATCTTAAGGTAGCAAGTTCTCCTTAGATTATCTCTTGTCCACTCGCAGTTTCAGCCATATAATCAATTTTATATCATCGCACGCATTCAATAACTAGTTTAGACATGTAATCATGCTTCCGATTATGCATATTTAGTATGAATTCTCAGTCCCTCAGTATTATCAGTTCAGTCAATCTCATTCGAGGATGAATATTCCCAAGGGAGGAATAATGTAACACCTCGCATGTTTCAAAGCTAGAAAATAAATCGTTTGTCATATGTGTGTAATCTCTAATCCCATAATTAATATTTTCATGCATGTCTCATGTTCATTATACTAGTGATAAGTGAGCTTATGATGCATAAAACATGTTCATAAGATTCACTAGAGTAAGGCGAGCTAAGAGTTTTTAAATTTGCTAAGTTTTGGTGTTTGATTTCCCAAGGGAAATATTTGAAAGAGTATAACTTTATGTATATGTGGAATTTGTCATTTTAAGACCCACCATATTGTATATAATCAAATTATCTTTCAAATGATACCAATTTTCCTTTAATATGAAACCCGAGCAAAAAGTTATGACCTTTTTCGCGAGAGGCAGTAAGTTGTCGCGATAGCCTCGCATCACGAGGTCTACTCCACCTTTCTAGGGGTCGCGTCGTGAGATCTACTCCACCTTTCTAGATTTCGCACCATGAGGGTCATTTACATGGGTAAAAGAGGCCAAGGGCAGTTGGGTCCTTTTCCCCCAACCCAAGTCGTCCAAAACACGAATTGGAACTCCCAAAAGGGCATTATTTGCCCCTTTCACTCCAAATTGCTCTCAAGAAACCCTCCTCTATTCCCAAAAAAAATCCAAGTGTCACCATTGGACATTTTCATCCATGGAGTCTAGGAACCCATTTTCAAGTTCAAATTTATGATTTTACATGTTAATATGAATTTTATCCATGAAATTTTGTAAATTTTCATTATGCTCCATGTTTACAAATTGTTTTGATTGAAGTTGCCTATGATTCTTCCTAATGGTGATACTCACATGTTAAATCCTCAACCCACATTTTAATATTGAATTAATGTGTTTATTATATGATTTACCTTATCTCATGCTTTAACTCATGACCCCTATGTGTTTGAGGAAATGCCTAGATGAATGGGCTTTGAACAATGACTACTTATGATGTCCTCAAAGTTGTAGTCTGGTTCTATTGTTATTGTTATCAATTCCTAGGGGTTATGAATACCCGAAAACTTAGTTGTTTACTTAGTATCAGTATCTTCAGAATGGTTTCAGATATATTATGACCATTATCAGTTCAATCAGTAATCATAATTAGTTAAACATAGATCAGTTCAGTATTTTGAGTCAGTTCAGTTAGGAATAGGATTTAGCACCGAGCGAATACAGGAATGACGTCTTCCCCGTCAGTCAAGTAGAGTCGTTAATAGTAGTCCCTGTATTCCACAACTACTTAGTCAGTGTAGGATATAAGGAGTCACCCATCGGTTTAGGCTTGAATTCCTCTCAGGGGTCACCCGTCCATTTAGGCTTGACACCCTGGTCCTTCGGGATATCAGTTTAGTGGATTCACAGAGCTAGTATTAGTACTCGTGGTACGGTACTGACACCTTTCAAACTGGGGTCAGAGGTTGGACCCAAGTTCGCTCATATTGGGGCATATTAGTTAGATGATATCTCCCACAATCTCAGACCTGTATTCAGTGCAGCGTTTAGTTTTAGTTTTTCTTGACCATAACATACAGTTACCAGTAATTCAGTTATATGTATGTTAGGATTTTAGTTACAGACTATTTCAGAATCATACTATATACTTGGTCATGTATTCTCAGATTTCACAGTTTTCATGCATTTATATTCAGGTACCTTATGTTATTCATTCGGTCAGTTATTATTCATGCACATGAACCCATATATATTAGTCTAACCTCATCTAGCATGACAGTACATTCAAAGTACTGATCGCATACTCTCTTCTTACGCTATAATGTTTAATATCATAGGTTCGGATGCTCAGGTTCCTGATCATACTTAGACATTCCAATGTATCAACAGCTGCAACAGTGGTTACTCCTCATCTATCGAGGACATGGTTCTTATTTTAGTTCATTTTAGTATTTTATTTCAGTTAGACAGTTGGAGTTAGTTGGGGTCTATCCCATCAACTCTCTTTCAGGCAGTTTTATAGGCTTTCAAACATTTTAGACACTCAATCAGTTATTGGTCTTTTCAGTTAGATTTATAATAATTTCGTATATGTTTCAGACTTTTGGGTTTTCAGTTGTATTACTTTTAGATTTAAAATCTTAAGGTGTATTCAGTTATTCCGCATATGTGTATTTTTTTATCATTATTCAATGCTCACAGCAGATACCAATTCATAGGTTAGCTTTTGGTCTTTTGGGATCATAAGCACCATGTCGCATCCAGGGTGTATTTTCGGGGCGTTACATCATGATATGATCTTACATATAGAATTGAGAAGTAATATCTAATGCAATAATATTCCAAGAGTTACTAATGATTGAATAAAGTACGTAACTTCTCATTAGGAATTGTTTCTCAATAAAACACGTATAGGAATCAAATAAAGAGGGCTTCATGGAATCGCCAAGTACCTTATGTAAGCACGAATCATGAGACAATGAGACTAAGATCGTACAATGTGTATTACACTGTCTTAGTCGGAATACTTGGAAGACTAAGATCATTCACTAAACATTTATAAACTGAATCATGACTAAATATCTGAATTGTAGATATGATGCATGGACTGAACTGAATTACCTCATGGAATAGACATAGTCATGAAACTTTGGATAGTAAAACTAGATGGAAAAACCATCGGAACTTGTCTTTCTGAATACTAAACTAAATTGGTAGCTATATAGATTGAATCATACTAAGATCTCATACTTAATTAATGTATTTCTCCAACACTCTTTGCAAGAAGTTATAATAACATTTAATGAGCAAAGAAAATTGGTCATGATCAGAATACGACATCTGAATAAGGAATCGACACATGGAAACAACTTTATGGCTTGGAATATAGGCTTATAAAACATAAGCTAGGATAAAATTACTAATCCTTATGCAATCCAACTGCTAATTTTTCAAGCTTAGATACACTTCTCAAATACTCTTTCAACTATACTTTTCCCCGTAAATACCATGCCCATTTGATTCAACTTATAATTCTCACATAGGCACATATAACTACTATATCCAAAATCTGAGTTGAGCTACATTCTCTCACCATATTCAAGACTAACTCAAAATCACAGGGTACTGCACATAACACCATAATACTAGTCTAAACCATGAATTCAATACCCCAAGCATTTTCACAACTTCTCATATCTAGGATAATTCTTCTTATCACTTCAACAAATAAATTCAACCTCTTACCAAGAAATCTGTAACGCACAATGCCTCACCCACTTATATACCAACATGACATTCAAGCCTATAATTATAACCACATACGAAACTTTAGGCAAACACCCATTAAAACCACTTTCTCATATTCTCTAAACCTCTATCATTAATAACTTTCTTTCACTGTTCTTAAGAAGACACACACAAAATCTCAACTAACCATGATGCATACCAAAATCATTGCCTCAATCTTACTTCAGACTTATGGCCTTAGATAAAACACATATACGACAATCTTTCCTCAGCATAAAACATTTACTCTCTCCCATCTAAACAATTTTTCATCAATACTATCATCTCCCCTTTAGATTAAAGCCATCCCTCCAAGCTTATGGATTTATTACATATCCCTAGGACTTAGCCATAATTTCTTCGCTTTAATATTCTACAGAGAAATGCTCAACTCACGTGAATGAACTATATTTAGAACATACTAACTTCATTCTTGTACAATCCCCCTTCACATATACTATGCTTAACTTTTCTCTATCTTCAATAATCATCGCCATAGACTTACAATCTCCCCCCACCAACGTACCTGTCTCAATAAACACCTAACTTGTATCACATTTCTAAACTTATGTTTTTCCCAAAACCTTGAGAATCAAAATCATACCAAAAAACTCAACATCATCTATCCATAACTCCTTAACTTAGCTAATAAAAATAGCATATACTATATAACTAGCCTTCTTCCCATTTAGAAACTCAAGGGTACTACTAATCACACACAACCTTAAATAATCTCAAAAAATAATGCAACCCCCATATCACATTGGGTACACATCTCAATCACACCTTTATCATCATACTTAATCTCAAATTAATAAACTTAAATTTTTGCATGCACTATTTAAAGTCTACTGGTTCACCTCCATATAACTAGCATCATTAACCAACCAATCATTATTTCCACCTTGATGATCATCCACTATTCAAACTTAATGTCTAATTCTAGGCATGGTTAACAACACAATCTCATGTACTATTCTTACTTAAAAGCTATAATAAAAACATCAAGAAACACTAGTCCACTAGAACCTCATAACAATAGTAATCAATCATAATCCTATGGTATACCTTAATTAAATCTGTTAGCACATTCTCCCTCTATACATTATGACTATTTACCCATTTATACAAATAAATTACTTTCATAGCTCTATAAGTTTTAACCAGACTCCTTTTGCATCCTCAAGAGAAGCCTAAATTAACAATAATCAACCACTAAATACTTCATTAATATCCTATACTTTTCTAATGCAATCAATACCATGAATAGATCCTTCCCTACTTCAAGCAAACAACAATTCACCTTAACTAATAACTCTTTCTCTACCTTCTACCGAGGAACCTGTACCGCATTCATTACCCTAAACAAACACACAAGGACATATCACCTTACTACTAACTCGATCGAATGCAAAAGTTCATCTATATCCATTTAATCAATCTTCATCACAACCTTTTATGTCACGACACTTCTATACCCATACTTCCAACTATAAGAAAGTTCTACTATATATGAATCTATGACACCCCATGGCATTCTCGACTTAGTACTACCCTTAATAACATGCTTAAAGACATAACAACCTAAACAAATTTCTAAGTGTTAAAAGACTTGGTCACATTTTGAGCTCTTAACTTCATCAATTTTTAAATTTACTTTCCCAACCTCGAGACTTAGATTTTTGGATTGATTCATGTTCAGGAGTGTAAAAGGGATGTCTCGAGAAAGTTTTAGATTTTTCAAATGAGGAATTGTATTTGTTTGGAAATCAAAAACAAAATGTCAATGTGATAGCAGCACAACACCTATTGTGTTGGTCCTCCTGGTGCATGTCACTGGTCAAAAATGGGTTTCTGCTGCAACTTTTAATTCTAAAGGGCAGTTTAGAGTTTTGCCCATAACCCTAAGTCATGTTAACAAATGATTAAGATGTTATTAGGGAAATATATGCCCAAAATTTTTCAATTCCATCAAGAATAAAACCCTAAACTCCTCTCCTAAAGATCAAGAATCCCTTTTTAAGTTCAAGATTTCCTAGAAACAAGTCAAGACTCGAGTCCTATTCTTTGAACTAAGTAATATAAGGTATTTGGGACTACTTTAAAAACCATAGGAGTAAGTTTAAATGTTTTATCAAGATTAAAGATCTCCAATTATGTTTTACAATGAAGTGTTCGATATTGTTTTCAAAGAGTATGTATCATGGGATTGTTTTAATGAAAACATATGTTTTCTTGAACCACTTTTTAAGGAAATTGAAGTATAAATATATATATACGATTTCGTGTGTTTTGTAAAGTTGATTGAGAGCATGAATGACTAAACTCCCTCTCCTTTATGATATCTTTGATTCCAAGTATTGTGAATTGTTTAAATGCATGAATTTTCTCAAAGAAAACTAGTGAGTGTATCCTTTACTACTGATCATGGAATGATATAGGTTGTGACATGTTGAGAGAGAGTTTGTGAATGGAAAATGCTTAAAGTGTTAAAATTAAAAAGTTCAATGGGTTCGAAACAATGTAAACATAACAAGACAACCTTATGATTGTACTATTGAAATGAGAGTTTTTTTATATAAACTCAATTGAAAACTTATTACATAAATCTCTATCACTTGATGTTTAAAATCTATGAGTGGTCACTAATATGATAGTAAGTAAAAAGGGTTGCAGATATGATGTGATGTGATTTGATTGACTTGCAAGTCAGGGTATGACGATACCTATTGATTATATACTTTAACAAGATAAGTATTGAATGCTTTTATAGTATAAGGTATGTTTGTTTTAAAGAACTAAAAGTTGGTCTTAAGAGGGCTATTTGATTATCCAGAGAAGGATTTTGAGTGGAAGGGATCATCGCTGGAAATCGTAGTTGCCAATGCAGGACTTATGATACATTTTACTACATTAAAGGACATTTAGGACATCTCACATAGGGGTATTTCCTATGGTGTGCTCACATGGGAGGTATCACCACCCCAATCCTGAAGGCTACATGGATTGGGGGCTTGGCCGCTGAGTCAAGGGTGGATCCCATATAGCCTGTACCATTTCAAAGTTGTAGGGTGTACCGACAAGCTCAAAAGAATAATAAAGAGTAGGTAAGTGTTGTCAAAAATCATTTTAAAGTTCTATAACGTATGCCCATGTATTTTCTTCACTTATGTTTTATTCACTGATATTATGAAATGCTCTCGCCTATTTTGTATAAAAACATGTTATTTTGAGTTGTTTGATATACCAGTACAATTGTATTGACCCCTTATATTTCAGGATCTGAGGCACAGTACCGGGGTCCCTCTAAGAATTAGGTTGAATTCTGTCAGAGATTGCAGTTGGTAAGCCTACATTATTTTGCAAGTCCTATTGTAACTCCCCGTGTCTATACCCCAGACGCTACACGGCACAAACTATCCTGAAGGACCACTAGCGGACCCATGACTGGTACCTTCTGTGAGCACTAAATAGTAATGACACGGTAATACCAATATAAAGGAATAAGTGTAGAAAACTACCATAAGGTTCAAATCTAAAAACAATACTGAATACTGATAGAAATAACTGTCTAAAAA
This sequence comes from Capsicum pubescens, assembly GCA_030864215.1. Taxonomy (NCBI): domain Eukaryota; kingdom Viridiplantae; phylum Streptophyta; class Magnoliopsida; order Solanales; family Solanaceae; genus Capsicum; species Capsicum pubescens. Next base: position 375,289,893 of record CM061548.1, read on the forward strand.
TACTCTAGTCTGATAAGCCTCTAAACTGTCTGAAATATGGAGTTGATGGGACATATCCCTAAATAACTCCGACTGACTGCTAAAATAACTGAAATGCTAAAGATAATCATGAACTCAAAATATGAGGACTCACCACTACTCTGTCCGCTGAATGTTTGTACTACTGAGGATGCTCTGGGGGCCGTACGTCTAAACCTATGGTATAAGACGCCATAGCGCAAGAGAAAAGTATGCATCAGTACTTTGAATATACTGGTATGCAAAGTGAGGTAGGATGAAATACATGGGTTCATAATGCATGAACGATACTACTAAAATAACGTGAGTATGACTGAATGAGAGCACATGCATAAATATTTAGACTGTAACTGAAATCATGGAAATACTGAATACTGAGTCTGAATACTGATTATATGATATCTGTGTATACTGATATTGTGTTACTAATTATCTGAATGACTATATTTGATAGTCCTGAAATTTCTGGAACTATACTGAGTTCCGTACTGAGCTGAGTAACTATATCTGATAGTCCAGAATCTGTAGAACTGAACTGAGTTATAATCTGAGATAGAACCTGAAACTAAAACTGTGGGAGGTAATCATCTACCGACATGCCCTTTTTCTGATTAGATTTAGGGTCAAACTTGTAACCCAGTTGGAAGGGTGTCAGTACCTCACCATGGGTAAAGATACTAAAAAGGTACCCTCGTCTGTCAGGTACTCTAATGAAAATGATGGAACCCTCATCTGACAGGTTAAAACACCTCATCAACCCTTATCTGGCAGGTTTGATGTCTCAACCTATGCTGGCTACGTAGTTATGGAATGAAAGGATTACTTCTAAGGATCACACTCTCTACTGAAAGGTGAGTCCCCATCCTTGGGTTTACTCGATGCTGAATCCTACTCCCATCTGATTAGACACTGAACTGATTTTCTAGTTCATACTAGGCTTGACTGAACTGTTACTGATTATACTGTTTAACTGAATTGGACTAAGTTTGTTGAATTTCATTGACTAATGGAATACTACTGAATATTGCTAACTAACTGAGTTTATTGAGGACTAAATTGGACTGGATTAGTACTGAGTAACTGAGTTCTCCTGAGTTCTGAAACTGACTAAGAGTACTACTGATCGTGAGCTAAATAAGACTATTTTGTAACTAACACTGGCTCTAGGTATACAGTTAAATTATTAGGTATTAAATACCCCCAAGACTCAATAGCATAAAGAGTAAAGTATAACATAAATCTTGAAGGCACAACAATAGCCATATGTTCACAATTCACTTTCGAAGGCATTTCATCAAACACTTGTAAGTCTTGAACTTGAACATGTATAGGGATGCATGATATCATGTCATAAATACACTAACAATTCACATAAGTATTTCAACAAACACCTTCCAAGCATATCTTTAACATGGGAGTCATTTAGACATGTAGTTCATTCACGAATTCATAACTAAGATCAACAATGGATCAAATTTGCACATTAAATTCACTTAGACATTTTAACAAACACATGGGTGGAATATTCTTATACTTGGCATGAATAATAATTCAATACATCATGGATACATTAATCACTTCAATTTCAAGAATTTTAACCCACATGCTAACATAAATTCACAGAATTCATTTAAGATATCATCTTGGGGATATACAACAAGATTAACATGGATTCAAACAACCCACAACATAAAAATCATAACTTACAATTTTAAAAAGGTTTTCTTGAACTCCAAGGGTGAAAGGGGCCCTTGGATGAACACTTCACATACCTTTATGCTTGATTTTAGGAAGATTGATTGTAGAATTCTTGAGATTTAAATCTTGAATTGAAAACCCTAATGCTTGTTATTGAGAGAGTTTGACAGAAAGTAAGTATATTTTGGTTAATAGGGGCTTAATTTCATGTTTTTGAGTGAATAAGGGTAGGGAAATTGACCCACTTACCCTCACAACTCGTAACTAAAAATTGTTGAACTCGGCAGCCCCTTGCATCAAGACCCCTACTTGGGTTGATTACCTATTGTAATGTGACCCCTATCTGGGTTTAATGGGCCTCGCAATGCGGGTATATCATGACCCCTCACTGTTTTAGCATCCAAACTCACCCTTACGCTAGTCGAAAAAACCCGAAACTCACCCGAGATGGCCTACAAGTGACCCTAATCATGAATCAATTTAAAAACTGACAAAATAAGGTTGGAAAGGTTGTGAACTAAGGTTTCTAAAATATGAAGGTTAAAATGACTCTAAGTATAAATTCTTAACTGAATTTTTCTAAGTCTGGAACCCCTTAGTAGGCCTTAAAGGACTAAGTCAAGCTTAGAAATTTGTGGGGTCTTACAATGTCTCCCCCATGGGAAAATTCATCCTCGAATGAAATTAACTAAGCTGAGAGTACTGAGAGACTGAACTTACCTACTGGATATGAGAAATGAAAAATGATTATACAACTTATATCACTGACATACTGAAATTTCACACTGAACTTTCATATCTGATGTATGAGTTTAGCTTAACATGATTCATGAATGCATGGCTGGGATTACTGATAATATAAGAATGTACACTGGACATGTATATCTGATTCATGGATACATGACTGAACTGACTCATAAACATGTGAATGAATATGCAATGGTAATTGGTTCTAAGTTTGTAACTTAAATCTGAACATAAAACTGAATATGCTTAAGGAATACTATTACCTTGAGCTGAGTCTGGATTAGCGGAGAATAGATGAGGATACTTGGTTCGCATGTCTACTTCTTCTTCCCAAGTAGCTCCCTCAACGGACTGATTATGGCAAAGAACTTTGACTAGAGGGACTTCTTTGTTCCTCAGTCTGCGAATCTGATAGTTAAGGATTTGGACTGGAATCTTTTCATAAGAGAGGTTGTTCAAATATCTACGCCCTCTACAGAGTCTATAACTGTTGGGTCACCTATGCACTTCTTCAGCAAGGAAACGTGGAACAGTGGATGAACTAAAGATAGATCTGAAGGTAACTCAAGCTCGTAATCTACCTTTTTTAAATGGCTGAGAATTCTATAAGGACCGACATATCGAGGACTGAGTTTCCCTTTCCTTCCAAAATGCTTCACTTCTTTCATAGGAGTGATTTTCAAATACGCATAGTCACTAATCTCAAACTCGGGATCCTTTCTTTGCACATCTATGTACGATTTCCGTCGGCTCTGAGTTGTCTTAAGCCTTTCCCTAATCAACTGAACTTTTTCTACAGCATCAAATACCAAGTCAGGCCCTATCACTATGGCCCCACCCACTTCAAACAAACCAATAAGAGATCTATATATCCTCCCATAAATTACCTCAAACAGAGCCATCTGAATACTGGAATAATAACTGTTGTTATATGCGAACTCAATCAAAGGAAAGTGGTTGTCCCAACAACCTTTAAAATCAAACTCAAATACTCACAGCATATCTTCTAATGTCTAGATGGTCCTTTATACTTGACCATCTATCTGAGGATGAAATTCTATATTGAGGTAAACTCGGGTACCAAGACCCTTTTGGAATTCTTTCCAGAAATAAGAGGTGAACTAGGTACCTCTATCTGAGATAATGGACAATAGAACACCGAACAATCTGACCAACTACCTGATATATAGTTTTTCATGATCCTCGGTTGAATAAGAGGTATGAACTGGTAGGAAATAAGCTAATTTGGTTATTCTATCAACAATGACCCAAACTCAGTAATATTGGCGACGAGTACGAGACAAACCCATCACAAAGTTCATGTTCACTTCTTCCCACTTCCAAGTAGGAATACTGAACTCCTGCATAGACCCACTAGATTTCTGATGCTCAATATTAACCTACTGACATGTAGAGAACCTAGCTACAAACTCTGCAATAACTCTCTTCATCCCACTCCACCATTAGATTTCCCTCAAATCGTGGTACATCCTCATTCCCCCTGGATAAATAGAGTAACACGTACCATGCGCCTCTACAAGAATTCGCTGCCTCAAGTCATCTACACTTGGCACACACAGACAACCCTGACAACGCAATACTCTATCTCCCCTTGGGAGAAAACCTCTACCTTCTAATTTTTGACTGAGTCTTTCAACTGGACTAGACTGGGATCCCTATCCTACTTTTTCTTCACCTCGAAAACTAGGGATGAATCTGAGCAACTCTGCACCCACATAATACCCTTTGCTGAATCGACTAAGTAGAAACCTAGTCGGGCTAACTAATGAACTACCTTAGATAAATTTTTCTTACTGTCCTCAACATGAGTAACACTACCCATAGACAGACTACTGAGAGCATCAACCACTACATTGGCCTTGTCTGGATGGTACAGCACACTTATGTTGTAATCTTTCAACAACTCTAACCACCTTCTCTGACGGAGGTTAATATCTTTCTGAGAAAACACATACTACTACCTCTTATGGTCTGTGAACACATCAATGTGCACCCCATACAAGTAATGCCTCCAAATCTTTAAGGCAAAAACCATAGCTTCTAACTCAAGATCATGAGTAGGATAGTTCTTCTTATAGGGTTTAATATCTCTGGAGGCATAGGCTATGACCTTACCTCTTTTCATGACCCAATACGACCCTGGAAGTGTCACAATATACAACAAAGTCATCGAAACTATCTGGTAGGTGCAAAACTAGAGTTGTAGTAAGTCGAGTCATCAACTCCTGAAAACTCTTCTCACAAGAATTTGACCTTCTTCTATGTCAATTTGGACATAGGGGATGTAATAGACAAAAATCCCTCAACAATCCATTCGGAATAGCCAGCCAAACCTAAGAAACACTTGATATCTAATGGAGAGATGGGTCTGGTCCTGTTTCTCACTACTTTGATCTTTTGAGGATCAACTCTAATTCCATCACTAGAAACTATATGGCCAAGAAAAGCTACTGACCTTAGCCAAAATTTGTACTAACTAAATTTGGCGAATAGCTGATGGTCTCAGACAGTTTATAATACTATTTTGAGATGGTCTGCATGATCACACTCACTGCAGGAGTAAACAAGAATATCATCTATGAAGATTATGACAAACATGTCCAAGTACTGCTTGAACACACGGTTTATCAAGTCCATGAAAGATGTTGGGGCATTGGTAAGACCAAAGGACATGACTAAGAATTCGAAGTTACCATACTGATTTTTGAAGGCTATTTTTAGGATGTCACACTCCCTAACTCTAAGCTGATGATAGCCTGATCTGAGGTCTATCTTTGAGAAATAATTGGCACCCTGAAGTTGGTCAAACAAGTCATTGATTCTGGGAAGTGGATACTTATTTTTTACTGTAACTTTGTTTAGCTAACGATATTAAATACATATTCTGAGAGAACCGTCTTTCTTATGCATGAATAATACTGGTGCGTCCCACCGGGACACACTGGGTCTAATGAATCTTATCTAAGAAACTCTTTAACCATTGCTTTAATTCTTTGAGTTCTGTTGGAGCCATTCTTTATGGTAGAATAGAGATGGGCTGAGTATTTGGAAGAAGATTAATTCCGAAATTAATTTCCCTTTTGGGAGAAACTCAAGGAAGATCTTCGGGAAACACATCTGGGAATTCACAGGCTATTGACACTGATTAAAGAGTAGGGTTTTCTAATTTAGAGTCCTGAACTCGAACAAGATGGTAAACACATCCCATAGCTATCTTCTATCCCGAAGGTAAGAAATAAACTGACCCCTAAGTGATAAAGTACTACCCCTCCACTCTAGGACGGGTTCATTCAGAAACTAAAACCGAATAATTTTGTTTCTACAGGTGATTGAGGCATAGCAGGAATGATGCCAATCCATGCTGAGAATGACATCAAAATCAGTCATCTCTAATTTGACTAAGTCTGCTAAAGTGACTTTCTGAGATACCATAATCAAAAAGTTCCTATATACCCGTCGGGATATGATGGATTTACCCACTGGGGTAGAGACTGAGAAAGGCTCTTCTAGGATTTTAGGACTGACTCTGAAATCAAATGTTGTAGGATTTCAACCCACATGCTAACATAAATTCATAGAATTCATTAAAGATATCATCTTGGGGATCATACAACAAGATTAACATGGATTCAAACAACCCACAACATAAAAATCATAACTTAAGATTTTAAAAAGGGTTTCTTGAACTCCAAGGGTGAAAGGGGCCCTTGGATGAACACTTCACATACCTTTATGCTTGATTTTGGGAAGATTGATGGTAGAATTCTTGAGATTTGAATATTGAATTAAAAACCCTAATGCTTGTTCTTAAGAGATTTTAAGAGAAAGTAAGTATATTTTGGTGAATGGGGTCTTAATTTCGTGTTTTTGGGTGAATAAGGGTAATGAAGTTGACCCATTTACCCCCATAACCCGTAACTGAAAAATGCTAAATTCGGCAACCCCTCGTGTCGCGACCCCTACTTGGGTTGATTACCTATTGCGATGCGACCCCTAGCTGGGTTGACTAGGCCTCATGATGTGGGGCTATCACGACCCCTCACTATTTTTAGCATCCAAACTCTCCCTTATGCTAGTCAAAAAAAACCAAAACTCACCCGAGATGGCCTACAAGTGACCTGATCATGAATCAATTTAAAAATTTACAAAATAAGGTCGGGAAGGTCTTGAACTAATATTATCAAACTATGAAGGCTAAAATGACTCTAAGTATAAATGCCTAGCTGAATTTTTCTATGTATGGGACCCCTTAGTAGGACTTAAAGGACTGAGTCAAGCTTAGAAATTTATGGGGTCTTACACTTGTTTTAGAACATTGTTAGTCTATTTTGATTCATAGTCCAACTGGGGGCCTTTTCCCAATTTTCATAGAGGAGTTATTCTCAAGTTATTAGAGATTTCGCAGATTTGTACCATGTGTTTTGAATGTTATGAACTTAATTTCATATTTTTAAGTTGAATTAAGAGATTGACCATGTTGTCATTTTATTATCTTTTCCCATTTCTTTATAGTATATGAAGGGTGTGCATGATTGTCTGATAGAGAAGAACGCTTGGGATTTCATAGTTTGGGATGCTCATTGCATCCAGAGCCTCCTCTTGGGTCGTTACCGAATCATAATACCCTAGGTAATAATATCCCTCGAATATGAGACTCTATTTAACAATCTGGGTTCATAAAATCTCCAATCATGAGCACTATTTGGACAAAAGGGGTTAATGAGGAATCTATATACATAACATATTTTGTCTTAACTACACAACTCATATGGATGAGGACATAAGCTTTCAACTTAAGGGACTCATAATATACTAGCGAGCTCTTCTCAAGCCCCATGTGAGACTCCTGAAGTTACTGTTAGTAAATTTGAGAGCATCATCTTCGGAGAAATTAGAATCTAGTACTCATGTTATCTCAAAAATTCCTAGATTGAGAACTATGGAGTAATACACGAATCGACAGAAGTTTCTGAAAGAACAACTTTACTGCACAATCTAGAGTATGAAATAAATAAGACATTTCTTAAATTCCCTATAGCATCTCGAAGAAAAGTACTGACTTCTTAGTACTATTTCGTAAGAATCTACTAGACACGGCTTCATAGATACCCTAGGACACTTGACCTTTGGTATCTAGTTCCAAGGTTGACACGACCCAAGACTACCCCTAGTTGTAACACAGTGCTTGGAACCACAAGTGATCCCAAGTCAATCCATGAACTGGCATATTTCTTAAGCAACTGATTTAAATACATAAAACTTGAAGTAATAAGCAGAAGAAATGCCTTTAGCTTAACATCTTCAAAACAAAACTGTTAAAATGATTTCAGCTTTGGTTATACAAAACAAAACTAAAATCAAATACATAAACTCTACTGGTTGTCTATGAAGTCTCTACTAATATTGACTATAGGTAGCTGATACATGGCCCCCAGCTATCCCTAATCAATACAACTGAATAATGAAATCAAGATGCTACTCGAACTATGATTGACTCAAGCCCTCAAATCAAAAGGATTCATCACCTACGGACTAGAAGTTGTGCACTGTCTGATTATGATGTGTGGACTACAACTGGTACCTACATTATGAGACAATGTAGCACATAGACATATATGTAGGTCAGTACTTCTGGAATGTACTGAGTATGTGGGGGTGAATGCATGAGTAAAATAATAACTTAATATACTCATAGACTTTCAAATAATGCATGCTAAGTGTAAATGACTCACCTTGGACTTGAATAACACAGGGACTGCAAAATCATAAAACATGAGTAATGAAGCATAAATATAAACTTTGTGAGCCATAACACTTAATTGTAAAAGATTTAATTTTTAATTTCATTTTTGGGAGGTTCTTCTAACTAACATAGACCATGTGAGCTATCATGAAGTTCAACATCTAACCCACTTTGGGGAGAGTTGTTCTACCCTTGCCATCAGAATAGAACCATAACTTGAGAGATCACTATACTTAACCCATATTGGGACATAAACCTATGGTGGCACGTAGTCCTGGGGAATGTGACCTCTTACTCATACCCAACTCGATGATAAATAATACTCACATATTACTTATATTGTAATACCCCGGGAAATTTTTTCATTGAAATTTTGTGCGTAAACGTGTTGGGTTCTATCTTCTAGAAAGAACTATAAATTTTCCGTGGGAATGTCTTAGATTATGACACACCATTGCGTAGATTATCTAATAATATTTCCAACTATATGTGGATCATCCAAAACGGACACCCGAGCGACGAGTAATGAACATTCCGATCGAACCGTGAATAGTAGTGAACAGTAAGACATGCAGGAAAAAGTACTGAGGCCTGGCGTATTTTTGCTCCAACTTTAAATGATCATAACTCCTTGTACATAATGATCTGGGTGATCTACTATATATCAATGGAAATCTCTGCGAGTCCTCTTTCCGATGAAATTGATTTCATCCAATTTTTCTATCGGAGAAAAACGTTATGGTCAATCTACTTCAGCCTATCAAAAGTGAATTTTTGGGTCAAATTCAAACGATCATAACTCCTCGTACACAATGATCTGGGTGAGATACTATATATCAGTGGAAATATATGAGAGTCATATTTCTAATGAAATTGGTTTCATCCAATTTGTATATTGGAGTAAAACGTTATGGTTCATCTACTTCAGACTATCAAAACAGTCCATCAGAGGACAGATTCAAGAATTATTTGATTTTTAGGGGCGTTTTGGTCATTATCCCTCACCCAAAATCCGTCCAAATCCTATATTAAAGCCTATTAGAAGCTTTATATGTTATATTTCATCAAATTCCCTCAAAAAGAAAACCCTAAGCCCCTACATCCAACTTCAAGAACCTCCAAAGTTCACCATTAATTCTGCAAATATATTCAAGATTCCATGTTCCTAGTTCAAGAACTCCAAGAACCATCATTCAAAGGCACGATTAACATCTCAAAAACGATAATCGATCTAAAGTTCATCATTCAAGGTATGTGGGGGTTTTCAACAAGAACTCTCTTTCATTCAAAAAGAAAACCCTAAGCTCCTACATCCAACTTCAAGAACCTCCAAATTTCACCATTAATTCTGCAAATTTATTCAAGAATCCAAGTTCCTAGTTCAAGTACTCCAAGAACCATCATTCAAAGGGACGATTAATATCTCAAAAATGAGTATCAATCTAAAGTTCATCATTCAAGGTATGTGGGATTTTTCAACAAGAACTCTCTTTCGTTCAAAAAGAAAACTCTAAGCTCCTACATCCAACTTCAAGAACCTCCAAAGTTCACCATTAATTCTGCAAATTTATTCAAGATTCCAAGTTCCTAGTTCAAGAACTCCAAGAACCATCATTCAAAGGCACTATTAACATATCAAAAATGAGTATCGATCTAAATTTAATAATTCAAGGTATGTGGGGTTTTACAACAAGAACTCTCTTTCATTCTTGTGCCCAAAAGTAATTTTCTATACAAAGGCATGATTTTTATTTGATTTTTTATGAATTTGAAGCATGAACCCATATCTTATGATGATTATTATGAAATTTTGATATTTATGATTTTGAAAGATGAATTTACATGTGTGGTGATATAAAGCATGAATCTTGATCGATATTTATAATGATTTTGATATTTGGGTCGTGAATCCCCATTGGAAATTGTATTTTTTTTGAGAAAATATGTGTTATAAGCATGTTGATGTTGAATATTTGAGATATTTTGAATGATTTAACCTTTTGGTCTTAATGTATATTTATATATTACTAAAATTGTTTTGTTGTGGATTGTCTTTGAAATGATCTGAGCTAAGTCCGAGAGAAATCTTTAGCACCGAGTGGGAGGTATAAAGCGACCTTACTTCCCTAGAACTATGTTTCCCCGTATGAGTGAGCCTGAGGCTGATTTATATAGTGATCACTAGTTTGTGTGGATTTGATATCGATAGTCGTACTCCGATTGCAAGGAAAGGACGGATAACCCCAACGTGCGTTGTACGTTGGACTCCATGTAGCTCATATGGTTTATGTCGTTTATAGGATCTCCCTGTGTGTATGTTTCCTTGTGTCTATGGTGAACGGTGAAGTGATTTGAAAGTGGAATAGTGAAACTTATTCTTTTGAAAGATTTAAATGATATTTACATTATGAGAATTGATATTCTTGATGAACAGAAAGTGATTGACAAATTATATGATGACTCACATGTGTTATTATACTTATTTCATCCTCTCATGATTATGATGATTTTCTTCGGGCTATGTGAGTCTTTCATACATCCTGCATATTTCTTAAAAATATTTATGATGATGATGTTTGTACAACTGCATACACCCCCATATACTCGGTTTCTTTCCATAGTACTGACCCATATCCGATCTTCGGATGTGGGCTACATTTTCTTGGAATGTAGGTTCAGGTGATCAGTTCCAGGTTTGACAGTGATTCTTCGGGCACGCTGTTCTACATCCTCTGTTGTGGTGAGTCCTCATGTTCCGAGGATGTAATGTCTGATGTTGGTTTCATGGAATTATTTACATTTTATAACTGAGTATGAGTCAGTTGGGGCAGGTCTCAGTGGCTCACAGGTTTTATTAATTTTCTTAGAGGCTTGTCAGACTAGTATAGATATTGGGAGTTGACTAATAAGTCGTATTTTGTTATCTTTCTGAAATTCTGTTATTCTTGGATGATGATTACTCTGTTGATATTTGAGTGTTATTTATAGAAACCCCGTTGATTTGTGTTGAACTGAATGAAAATGGCTCAAAGGGTTAGCTTGGGGCTACTCGTAACCTCAAGCACCGTGTGACGCTCGGGGACCCTTTTTCTGGGCCGTTACAAACTTGGTATCAGAGCCTGAGGTTTTAAGGTGTCCTAGAGAGTCTGACAAGCTGCGTTAAGTAGAGTCTTGATAATCGGTGTGTAGCGTGCCACATCTATGAGCAAGAGGCTATAAGACGTTTTAGGAAAAAGTGTGATTCTTTCTTTCAGAAGTCTATCGTGCTTAAAGTGTCTCTCTCTTCTATTGATTCGTGCTCTCCTCTTTGCGTATGTGCATTGATTACCACCAACTGAATAAAGTCACCGTAAAAAACAAGTACCCCATTTCGAGAATAGATTATTTGTTTGACCAATTGTAAGGTGCAAGTTATTTCGCAAAGATAGACCTTCTTTCCGGCTATCATCAACTCAAAGTTAGGGAGTGTGACATCCCGAAAACCACTTTCCGAACTCGTTATGGCCATTTTGAGTTTCTTGTTATGTCTTTCGGGTTAACTAATTCCCCAGCATCTTTCATAGACCTCATGAATCGAGTGTTCAGACCATATCTGGATATGTTTGTCATAGTGTTCATCGATGATATACTGGTGTACTCCCGTAGTGAGGATGAACATTCTGAGCATCTCCGATCTGTCTTAAAAACCCTTAGAGATCACAAGTTGTTTGCCAAGTTCAGTAAGTGTGAGTTTTGGCTAAGGTCAGTTGCTTTTCTGGGTCATATCATTTCTTCTGAGGGAATTAGAGTTTATCCCCAAAAGACCGAAGTTGTTAGAAATTGTCCTAGACCTATTTCTCCGACTGATATCCGAAGTTTCTTGGGTTTAGCTTGCTATTACCATCGTTTTGTTGAGGGTTTCTCCTCTATAGCATCTCGTATGACTCGATTGACCCAAAATAAAGTAAAGTTCTTGTGGTCCGAATCTTATGAGAAGAGTTTTCAGGAGTTGAATACTCGACTCACTTCAGCCCCTATTTTGACTTTGCCTGATGGTGTTGATGGTTTTGTGGTGTACTGTGATGCTTTGAGAGTTGGGTTGGGTTGCATATTGATGCGGAAGGGTAAGGTGATAGCTTATGCTTCTATACAGTTGAAACCCAATGAGAAAAATTACCCCACCCATGACCTTGAGTTGGCTGCTGTTGTGTTTGCTTGGAAAATCTGGAGACACTATTTGTATGGTGTCCATGTTGATGTTTTCACTGATCATAAGAGTCTGCAGTATGTGTTTACCTAGACAGAATTGAATCTTAGGCAGAGATGATAGTTAGAATTGTTAAAAGACTATGATATGAGTGTGTTGTATCATCCGAGCAAGGCCAATGTTATGGCGAATGCCCTATGTAGAGTGTCCATGGTTAGTGTTTTGCATATGATAGAAGGTAAGAAAGAGTTGGCTTGGGATGTACATCGTTTGGCTAGATTGGGGGTTAGGCTGTTTGACTCTATTGAAGGTAGTATAGGGGTTCAGAGTAGTTTCGAATCCTCCTTGGTTTTGGAAGTAAAGGAAAGGCAATACATAGATGCTAGTTTGGTCAGACTGAAGGAGTCAGTCAAGGACCAAAAAGTAGAGGTTTTCTCCCACGGGGGAGATGGTGTGTAGAGATTGCAGGGTAGATTGTGTGTTCCGAATGTTGATGATCTGAGACAGAGGATTGTGGCTGAAGCGCATGGGGCGCGATATTCTATTCATCCTGGTGACACCAAGATGTACCGATACTTGCGTGAAATCTATTGGTGGAGTGGCATGAAGAAATATATAGCAACATTTGTAGCTAAGCGTGCAACATGCCAACAGGTTAAGGTTGAACACCAAAGACTTGGTGGTATGATGCAAGAGTTTAGTATTCCCACTTGGAAGTGGAAAGAGATAAATATGGACTTCGTGATTGGTTTACCTCTTTCCCGACGCTATCATGATTCCATTTGGGTTGTGGTTGATAGATTGACTAAGTCTGCTCATTTCTTGACTATTCATACTTCATATACTGCTGAGGATTACACTAGATTGTATATCCTAGAGCTAGTCAGACTGTATGGAGTTCCCTTGTCTATCATTTCGGATAGGAGTACTCAGTTCACTTCGCAATTTTGGAAAGCTTTTTAGAAGGGTCTTCGTACCCAAGTTCTTTTGAGTTCTGCTTTTTATCCACAGACCGATGGTCAGGATGAGCAGAACATCCAAACCTTAGAGGATATGTTGAGAGCTTGTGCACTTGACTTTAAGGGAAGTTGGGATGATCACTTACCGTTGATAGAGTTTGCTTACAATAACAGTTTCCACTCTAGTATTGGCATGGCTCCGTTTGAAGCCTTATATGGGAGGAAGTGTAGATCACCCATAGGTTGGTTAGAGGTGTGTGAAGCGGCTGTGAGTGGTCCTGATTCGGTATTTGAGGCTATGGAAAAAGTTAAGTTGATTAGGGAAAGGTTGAAAACTGCGCAGAGTCGTTAGAAGTCATATGCGGATGTTAGAAGGAGAGACCTTGAGTTTGAAGTTGGTGACCTAGTGTATCTGAAAATTTCACCCATGAGGGGGGTGAAGAGATTCGGAAAGAAGGGGAAGCTTAGTCCCCGTTATGTTGGTCCTTACAAAATTCTTAGCCGTGTTGGTAAGGTAGCTTATAAGGTCGAGTTGCCTTCTGAGTTGTCCTTTGTTCATCCAATATTCCATGTCTCCATACTTAGAAAGCATATTAGCGATGTTGTGGTAGTGGATTCCTCTGTGAGTGCTGACATTCAAGAAAATCTTTCTTTTAAGGAGATTCCTGTTGAGATTCTTGATTTGAGTGTCCGAAGACTAAGGAACAAAGAAGTTCCCTTGGTTAAGGTGTTGTGAAGAAACCAATTTGTTGAGGGTGCAACATGGGAAGCTAAGGCGGATATGCAATCCAAGTACCCACACCTATTTTCCACGAACTCCGATCAAGCCGAAGAAACCGTTCTTTCCTAAATCATGCGCTTTTGATAAAAGTTGCAGCAGTTCAGCTGTCATTTATTATATGTTCAGCTGTAGTTTCTTGAATTTATGCATTCTATGTTGCATTCGGAGTGAGAAACGATGTGGTGATGAGTCTAACGAATGGTTTCAGCTGTATGCTCTATTCCCTATCTAATCTTGGCATGTCTGGCTTTATTCGAGGATGAATGTTTCCAAGGGGGGATGATGTAATACCCTGGGAAATTTTTTCGTTGAAATTTTGTGCGTAAATGTGTTGGGTTCTATCTTCTAGAATGAACTATAAATTTTCCGTGCGGAATGTCTTAGATTATGACCCACCATTGCATAGAGTATCGAATAATATTTCCAATGATATGTGGATCATCCAAAATAGACACCCGAGCGACGAGTTATGAACATTCCGATCGAACCGTGAATCGTAGTGAACAGTAAGACGTGCAGGAAAAAGTACTGAGGCCTGGCGTATTTTTTCTCCAACTTTAAATGATCATAACTCCTTGTACATAATGATCTGGGTGATCTTCTATATATCAACAGAAATCTCTGTGATTTCTCTTTCCGATGAAATTGGTTTCATACAATTTGTCTATCGGAGCAAAAAGTTATGGTCTATCTAATTCAGCCTATCAAAAGAGAATTTTTGGGCCACTTTCAAATGATCATAAATCCTCGTACACAATGACCTGGGTGATATAATATATATCAGCGGAAAGATATGAGATTCCTATTTCTAATGAAATTTGTTTCATCCAATTTGGATATTGGAGTAAAACTTTATGGTTGATCTACTTCAGACTATCAAAACAATCCACCAAACGACAGATTCGAGAATTATTTGATGTTTAGGGGCGTTTTGGTCATTCTCCCTAACCCAAAATCCGTCAAAACCCTATATTAAATCCTATTAGAAGCATTATATGTTATATTTCATCAAATTTCCTCAAAAATAAAACCCTAAGCTCCTACATCCAACTTAAAGAACCTCTAAAGTTCACCATTAATTCTGCAAATTTATTCAAGATTCCAAGTTCCTAGTTCAAGAACTCCAAGAACCATCATTCAAAGGCACGATTAACATCTCAAAAATGAGTATCGATCTACAGTTCGTCATTCAAGGTATGTGGGGTTTTTAACCAAGAACTCTCTTTCGTTCAAAAAGAAAACCCTAAGCTCCTACATCCAACTTCAAGAACCTCCAAAGTTCACCATTAATTCTGCAAATTTATTCAAGATTCCAAGTTTCTAGTTCAAGAACTCCAAGAACCATCATTCAAAGGCACGATTAACATCTCAAAAATGAGTATCGATCTAAAGTTCATCATTCAAGGTATGTGGGGGTTTTCAACAAGAACTCTCTTTCGTTCAAAAAGAAAACACTAAGCTCCTACATCCAACTTCAAGAACCTCCAAAGTTCACCATTAATTCTATCAATTTATTAAAGATTCCAAGTTCCTAGTTGAAGAACTCCAAGAAGCATCATTCAAAGGCACGATTAACATCTCAAAAATGAGTATCGATCTAAAGTTCATCATTCAAGGTATGTGGGGTTTTTCAACAAGAACTCCCTTTCGTTCAAAAAGAAAACCCTAAGCTCCTACATCCAACTTCAAGAACCTCCAAAGTTCACCATTAATTCTGCAAATTTATTCAAGATTCCATGTTCCTAGTTCAAGAACTCCAAGAACCATCATTCAAAGGCACGATTAACATCTCAAAAACTAGTATCGATCTAAAGTTCATCATTCAAGGTATGTGGGGTTTTTCTACAAGAACTCTCTTTCGTTCTTGTGCCCAAAAGTAATTTTCTTTATGAAGGCATGATTTTTATTTGATTTATTATGAATTTGAAGCATGAACCCGTATCTTATGATGATCATTATGAAATCTTGATGTTTATGATTTTTAAAGATGAATTTACATGTGTGGTGATATAAAGCATGACTCTTGAACAATATTTATCTTGATTTTGATATTTGGGTCGTGAATCCCCATTGAAAATTGTATTTTTTATTTAGAAAGTGTGTGTTATAAGCACGTTGATGTTGATTATTTGAGATATTTTGAATGATTTGACCTTTTGGTCTTAATGGAGTTGTTTTGAACTCGAGTGTGAAAGAAATCCACAACGTGGTTAATTTTGATAGATGGGAAGCATGATGGCTCCCAATGTATATTTATATATTACTGAAATTGTTTTATTGTGGATTGTCTTTGAAATGATCTGAGCTAAGTCCGGGAGAAATCTTTAGCACCGAGTGGGAGGTATAAAGCGACCTTACTTCCCTAGAACTACGTGCCCCCGTAGGAGTGAGCCTGAGGCTGATTTATATAGTGATCACTAGTTTGTGTGGATTTGATATCGATAGTCCTACTCTGATGGCAAGGATAGGATAGCTCTCCCCAACCTAGGTTGTATGTTGGACTTCATGTAGCTCACATGGTTTATGTCGGTTATAGGATCTCCCAGTGTGTGTGTGTTTCCTTGTGTCTATGCTGAACGGTGAAGTGATTTGAAAGTGGAATTGTGAAAGTTATTCTTTCGAAAGATTTAAATGATATTTACATTATGAGAATTGATATTCTTGATGAACTAAAAGTGATTGACAAATTATATGATGACTTACATGTGTTATTATACTTATTTCATCCTCTCATGATTATGATGATTTTCTTCGGGCTATGTGAGTCTTTCATACATCCTGCATATTTCTTATATATATTTATGATGATGATATTTGTACAACTGCATACACCCCCATAAACTCGGTTCCTTTCTATGGTACTGATCCACATCTTCGGATATGGGCTGCATTTTCTCAGAATATAGGTTCAGGTGCTCAGTTCCAGGTTTGACATTGATTCTTTGGGCACGCTGTTCTACATCCTCTTTTGTGGTAAGTCCTCATGTTCCGAGGATGTGATGTCTGATGTTGTTTTAACGAAATTATTTACATTTGATAACTGAGTATGAGTCAGTTGGGGCATGTCTCAATGGATCGCTGGTTTTATTGATTTTTTTAGAGGCTTGTCATACTAGTATAGATGTTGGGAGTTGACTAATAAGTTATATTTTGTTATCTTTCTGAAATTCTTTTATTCTTGGATGATGATTACTCTGTTGATATTTGAGGATTATTTATGGAAACCCTGTTGATTTGTGTTGAACTGAATGAAAATGGATCAAAAGGTTAGCTTGGGGCTACTCGTAGTCTCAAGCACCGTGTGATGCTCCGGGACCCATTTTTGGGGTGTTACAAACTTGGTATCAGAACCTAAGGTTTTAAGGTATCCTAGGGAGTCTGACAAGCCATGTTAAGTAGAGTCTTGATCATCGGTGTGTAGCGCGCTACATCTATGAGAAAGAGGCTACAAGACATTTTAGGAAAAAGTGTGATTCTTTCTTTCAGAAGTCTATCGTGCTTAAAGTGTCTCTCTCTTCTATTGATTCATGCTCTCCTCTTTGCGTATGTGCATTGATTACCGCCAACTGAATAAAGTCACCGTCAAAAATAAGTACCCCTTCCGAGAATAGATGATTTGTTTGACCAATTGCAAGGTGCAAGTTATTTCTCAAAGATAGACCTTCGTTCCGGCTATCATTAACTCAAAATTAGGTAGTGTGACATCCCAAAAACTGTTTTCTGAACTTGTTATCACCATTTTGAGTTTCTTGTTATGTCTTTTGGGTTAACTAATGCCCCAACAGCTTTCATGGACCTCAAATCGAGTGTTCAGACCATATCTGGATATGTTTGTCATAGTGTTCATCGATGATATACTGGTGTACTCCTGTAGTAAGGATAAATGTTCTGATCATCTCCGATCTATCTTGCAAACCCTTTGAGATCACAAGTTGTTTGCCAAGTTCAGTACATGTGAGTTTTGGCTAAGGTCAATTGCTTTTCTGGGTCATATCATTTCTTTCGAGGGTATTAGAGTTGATCCCCAAAAGACCGAAGCTGTTAGAAATTGGCCTAGACCTATTTCTTCGACTGATATCTGAAGTTTCTTGGGTTTAGCTGGCTATTACCTCCATTTTGTTGAGGTTTTCTCCTCTATAGCGTCTCGTATGACTCGGTTTACCCAAAAGAAAGTGAAGTTCTTATGGTCCGAATATTGTGAGAAGAGTTTTCAGGAGTTGAACACTCGACTCACTTCAGCCCCTATTTTGACTTTGCCTGATGGTGTTGATGGTTTTGTGGTGTACTGTGATGCTTCGAGAGTTGAGTTGGGTTGCGTATTGATGCAGAAGGGTAAGGTGATAGCTTATGCTTCTAGACAGTTGAAACCCCATAAGAAAAATTACCCCGCCCATGACCTTGAGTTGGCTGCTGTTGTGTTTGCTTTGAAAATCTGGAGACACTATTTGTATGGTGTCCATGTTGATGTTTTTACTGATCATAAGAGTCTGCAATATGTGTTTACCCAGAGATAATTGAATCTTAGGTAGAGACGATGGTTAGAATTGTTAAAGAACTATGATATGAGTGTGTTGTACCATCCGGGCAAGGCCAATACTGTGGCGGATGCCCTAAGTAGAGTATCCATAGTTAGTTTTTCGCATATGGTAGAAAGTAAGAAAGAGTTGGCTTGTGATGTACATCATTTGGCTAGATTGGGGGTTAGGTTGTTTAACTCTGCTGAAGGTAGTATAGGGGTTCAGAGTAGTTCCGAATCCTCCTTGGTTTTGGAAGTGAAGGAAAGGCAATACTTAGATGCTAGTTTGGTCAGACTGAAGGAGTCAGTCAAGGACCAAAAAGTAGAGGTTTTCTCCCAAGGGGGAGATGGTGTGTTGAGATTGCAGGGTAGATTGTGTGTCCCGAATGTTGATGATCTGAGACAGAGGATTACGGCTGAAGCGCACGGGGTGCTATTTTCTATTCATCCTGGTGCCACCAAGATGTACCGAGATTTGCGGGAAATTTATTTGTGGAGTGGCATGAAGAAAGTTATAGCAGCGTTTGTAGCTAAGCGTGCAACATACCAATAGATTAAGGTTGAACACCAAAGACCAGGTGGTATGATGCAACAGTTTAGTATTCCCACCTGGAAGTGGGAAGAGATAAATATGAACTTCTTGATTGGTTTACCTCCTTCCTGACACCATCATGATTCCATTTGGGTTGTAGTTTATATATTGACTAAGTCTGCTTATTTCTTGCCTGTTCATACTTCATATACTGTTGAGGATTATGCTAGATTGTATATCCGAGAGCTAGTCAGACTGCATGGAGTTCCCTTGTCTATCATTTAGGATAGGGGTACTCAGTTCACTTCGCAAATTTGGAAAGCTTTTCAGAAGGGTCTTGGTACCCAAGTGCTTTTGAGTTCTGCTTTTCATCCGCAGACCGATGGTCAGGCTAAGCGGACATCCAGACCTTGGAGGATATGTTGAGAGCTTGTGCACTTGACTTTAAGGGAAGTTGGGATGATCATTTACCGTTGATAGAGTTTGCTTACAATAACAGTTTCCACTCTAGTATTGGCATGGCTCCATTTGAAGCCTTATATGGGAGGAAGTGTAGATCACCCATAGGTTGGTTCGAGGTGGGTGAAGTGGCTGTGAGTGGTCCTGATTCGGTATTAGAGGCTGTGGAAAAAGTTAAGTTTATTAGGGAAAGGTTAAAAACTGCACAGAGTCGTCAGAAGTCATATGCGGATGTTAGAAGGAGAGACCTTGAGTTTGAAGTTGGTGACCTAGTGTATCTAAAAATTTCACCCATGAGGGGGGTGAAGAGATTCGGAAAGAAGGGGAAGCTTAGTCCCCATTATGCTGGTCCTTACAAAATTCATAGCCATGTTGGTAAGGTAGCTTATGAGGTCGAGTTGCCTTCCGAGTTGTCCTCTGTTCATCCAATAATCCATGTCTCCATGCTTAGAAAGCAGATTAGCGATGCTATGGTAGTGGATTTCTCTGTGAGTGCCGACATTCATGAAAATCTTTCTTTTGATGAGATTCCTGTTAAGATTCTTGATTTCAGTTTCCGAAGACGAATGAACAAAGAAGTTCCCTTGGTCAAGGTGTTGTGGAGAAACTAATCTGTTGAGGGTGCAACATGGGAAGCTGAGGCGGATATGCGATCCAAGTATTCGCACCTATTTTCTGCGAACTGCGATCAAGCCGAATGTACCGTTCTTTCCTAAATCATGCACTTTTGATAAAAGTTTCATCAGTTCAGCTGTCATTTATTATGTGTTCATCTGTAGTTTCTTGAATTTATGCATTCTACGTTGCATTCGGAGTGAGAAACGATGTGGTGATGAGTTTTACGAATGGTTTCATCTGTATGCTCTATTCCCTATCTAATCTTGGCATGTCTAGCGTCATTCGTGGATTAATATTTCCAAGGGGTGGATGATGTAATACCCCAGAAAATTTTTTCGTTGAAATTTTGTGCGTAAACGTGTTGGGTTCTATATTATAGAATGAACTATAAATTTCCATGCGGAATGTCTTAGATTATGACCCACCATTGCGTAGAGTATCTAATAAGCTTTCAAACTATATGTGGATCGTTCAAAACAGACACCCGAGCGACGGGTTATGAACATTCTGATCGAACCATGAATAGTAGTGAACAGTAAGACGTGCAGGAAAAAGTACTGAGTCCTAGCATATTTTTTATCCAAATTTAAACCATCATAACTCCTTGTACATAATGATCTGGGTGATCTACTATATATCAACGGAAATCTCTGCGAGTACTCTTTCCTATGAAATTAGTTTCATCCAATTTGTCTATCGGAGCAAAAAGTTATGGTCGATCTACTTCAGCCTTGCAAAAGTGAATTTTTGGGTACATTTCAAATGATCATAACTCCTCGTACACAATGATATGGGTGAGATACTATATATCAATGGAAATATATGATATTCCTCTTTCTAATGAAATTGGTTTCATCCAATATGGATATTGGACTAAAAAGTTATGGTTGATCTACTTCAGACTATCAAAACAGTCCACCAAAGGACAGATTCGAGAATTATTTGATTTTTAGGGGCGTTTTGGTCATTCTCCCTAACCCAAAATCCGTCAAAACCCTATATTAAATCCTATTAGAAGCATTATATATTATATTTCATCAAATTCCCTCAAAAAGAAAACCCTAAGCTCCTACATCCAACTTAAAGAACCTCCAAAGTTCACCATTAATTCTGCAAATTTATTCAAGATTCCAAGTTCCTAGTTCAAGAACTCCAAGAACCATCATTCAAAGGCACGATTAACATCTCAAAAATGAGTATCGATCTAAAGTTCATCATTCAAGGTATGTGGCATTTTTCAACAAGAACTCTCTTTCGTTCAAAAAGAAAACCCTAAGCTCCTACATCCAACTTCAAGAACCTCCAAAGTTCACCATTAATTCTGCAAATTTATTCAAGATTCCAAGTTTCTAGTTCAAGAACTCCAAGAACCATCATTCAAAGGCACGATTAACATCTCAAAAATGAGTATCAATCTAAAGTTCATCATTCAAGGTATGTGGGGTTTTTCAACAAGAACTCTCTTTCGTTCAAAAAGAAAACCCTAAGCTCTTACATCCAACTTCAAGAACCTCCAAAGTTCACCATTAATTCTGACAAATTTATTCAAGATTTCAAGTTCCTAGTTTAAGAACTCCAAGAACCATCATTCAAAGGAACGATTAACATCTTAAAAATGAGTATCAATCTAAAGTTCATCATTCAAGTTATGTGGGGTTTTTCAATAAGAACTCTCTTTCATTCTTGTGCCCAAAAGTAATTTTCTTTACAACGGCATGATTTTTATTTGATTTTTTATTAATTTGAAGCATGAACCCGTATCTTATGATGATCATTATGAAATCTTGATGTTTATAATTTTAAAAGATGAATTTACATGTGTGGTGATATAAAGCATGAATCTTGAACGATATTTATCATGATTTTGATATTTGGGTCATGAATCCCCATTGGAAATTGTGTTTTTTAGAAAGTGTGTGTTATAAGCACGTTGATGTTGAATATTTGAGATATTTTGAATGATTTGACCTTTTGGTCTTAATGGAGTTGTTTTGAACTCGAGTGTGAAAGAAATCCACAACGTGGTTGATTTTGATAGATAGGAAGAATGATGGCTCCCGATGTATATTTATATATTACTGAAATTGTTTTGTTGTGGATTTTCTTTGAAATGATCTGAGCTAAGTCCATGAGAAATCTTTAGCACCGAGTGGGAGGTATAAAGAGACCTTACTTCCCTAGAATTACTGCCCCCGTAGGAGTGATCCTGAGGCTGATTTATATAGTGATCACTAGTTTCTGTGGATTTGATATCGATAGTCCTACTCCGATGGAAAGGATAGGACAGCTCTCCCCAGCGTGGGTTGTACATTGGACTCCATGTAGCTCACATGGTTTATGTCGGTTATAGGATCTCCCAGTGTGTGTGTGTTTCCTTGTGTCTATGGTAAACGGTAAAGTGATTTGAAAGTGGAATTGTGAAAGTTATTCTTTCAAAAGATTTAAATGATATTTACATTATGAGAATTGATATTCTTGATGAACTGAAAGTGATTGACAAATTATATGATGACTCACATGTGTTATTATACTTATTTCATCCTCTCATGATTATGATGATTTTCTTCGGGCTATGTGAGTCTTTCATACATCCTGCATATTTCTTATAAATATTTATGATGATGATGTTTGTACAACTGTATACACCCCCATATACTCGGTTCCTTTCCATGGTACTGACCCACATCTTTGGATGTGGGCTGCATTTTCTCGAAATGTAGGTTCAGGTGCTCAGTTCCAGGTTTGACAGTGATTCTTCGGGCACGCTGTTCTACATCCTCTGTTGTGGTGAGTACTCATGTTCCGAGGACGTGATGTCTAATGTTGGTTTCACAGAATTGTTTACATTTGATAACTGAGTATGAGTCAGTTGGGGCATGTCTCAATGGCTCGCTGGTTTTATTGATTTTCTTAGAGGCGTGTCAGACTAAGTATAGATGTTGGGAGTTGACTAATAAGTCGTATTTTGTTATCTTTCTGAAATTCTTTTATTGTTGGATGATGATTACTCTGTTTATATTTGAGGGTTATTTATGGAAATCCCATTTATTTGTGTTGAACTGAATGAAAATGGCTCAAAGGGTTAGCTTGGGGCTACTCGTAGCCTCATGCACCGTGTGATGCTCTGGGACCCATTTTTGAGGCGTTACATATATGCTCATACTTTAGGAGATCCACCTTAAAATAGCTTACGGGTTTATAGAATGAAACCCAGTTATGCTTCTCTTTCTTTAAATTATAATCAAGATGAACAATTATGGATTCCATTTCTTATCTTAATATCAAAAGATCAATCTTTGCTTTATATCTTTGTATCGACTTATCAAAGAATCTTAAGAGTATAATCTTCTTCAAATCTCAAAACTTGTACTTAGGACTTATAGTATATACTGAAATTCTTAGAAATTCGTAACAAACTTCATGCTCAATATTATTTTTGCAATACTTCAATAATTTCAGTCAAGATATTGAAATCAAAATCACAATATGAATCTAATAAATAAAAATGTGAACGTGTAATCTTGATGCAATTAAAGCCTTTATATCTCATGTTTTCTTTCATATTGCTTGTACAACAATATCATGCTTAAAACTCAATTGAAAATATTTAATCAATTTTTCAGATCATACTCATGGTATTCAAATCATAAAAGAAAATTCTTCAAGTCATGACATAAATAAATGAGAACAAATATGCATTTTACTACTTCCATCACTTTATAAATCCATAATCTCAAAACCAGATAATTTGGGTATGAACCCTAATTTCAATTCATATATATTTAACTTTAAAATATGTTTTGGGTACAAGGATGAAAGAGTATCCTTGTTCATAAACTCCACATACCTTGATTGGAAGAATCCCTTGGAGAGAACTTTGAATTTGGAACTTAACTTTTTAATTCTTGAGAGATGACACTTGGATTTTGTTCTTGGGATGAGGTGAATGGCTTTAGAGTCGTATACTGATTGTTTTGGGTTAAGATAGTGGAGATAAAGTGTTTAAAACTCCCTTATTTCGTATTGGAGTGATTAGGGACTGTTTAGGGGTGTGAAAAAACTTCAACGCCCTTAACTTAAGTCAAAATGGAGCACTTTTGGCACTATGCAATCACCATGTGACCCATGTCCAATCGTACAACATCCAAGTGGGCATCACATGGACAATTTCACACCCTCCAAATGGGTGTCGCATGGCAAATCGCATACCTTTGTAGTGACCCTCTGTGATTTGTCTTGCGACACTTGATCGTTTGCATGGCCACAACTTTTCACTCGGGTATCGGATTAAGGAAAAATTAGTATCATTAAAAAGTTAATTCAATTATCTACAATTTAATGGGAATTGAGATGCAAAATTTGAAATATGTAAAATGTTATACACATTCAAAATTTACCCTTGTAGAATCGAATACAAAAATTTGGCTGAATCAAGGGCTATTAGCTCAACTTTGCTCTAAGTGATTTCTATGACTATTATTTACCTCATAAACACTTTTAAAACTAGAATAAATATCATGAAATATGTATTGAAAAACAAATCATGGGATTAGAGTTTACAAACGTAAGAACAATAGTACGATTTCTAGCTAAAAAATGTGGGGTGTTACAGGAGGCGTCGTTGGTTGTTCAGATGGCGTTGGTGGTGGCCACAGTGGACGATGAATGAGAAATGACGTTGATATTGGTGGCTTATTTCCCTTGCGTGTTCACTAGCGTGGGGAAGAGGTGTGGAGCGGTGAAGGCTCCCTTGACTATTTGTGATAGCGCCGGTAGTGGTGACAGTGGTAGAGGAAAGAGAAACAATATCGACTTGGTGGCTGGTGATATTGCATGTTCACTGGTGTGAGAAAGAGGAAAGGAGTGGTGAATGACGACTACAGCCATAAACCAACGGTGGCGTTGTTGTTTTTTTAGGGAGATAAAGAGAGATATTTTCGAATATTTTTTGAATTTGAATTACAGGTACTATTTTAAAGCATCCACAAAATTAGAACATTAATTACTGTCATTATTATGGTAAAAGAATAATTGGATTTAATTTTATTTCCATAATTTAAAGAGAAACAGTTTCCTCAAACATTGGAGTTACGTATGAGGTACATTGACATGTATATGTATTTTCCCAAATTTGGGAGAGAGAAAGTCAATTCGGGATCTTATGTAATTAGTTTCATTTAGGATGGG
Source organism: Capsicum pubescens (assembly GCA_030864215.1). Taxonomy (NCBI): domain Eukaryota; kingdom Viridiplantae; phylum Streptophyta; class Magnoliopsida; order Solanales; family Solanaceae; genus Capsicum; species Capsicum pubescens. Next base: position 375,315,358 of record CM061548.1, read on the forward strand.
ATTTATGTTGTTTATACTTAATTTTCAGCCCTTAAAACTTCACCAAAACTACCTATGTCCATCCCAACCACCAAAACCACCCTAGCCCAATTACATCTCTCTGACCCGGCCCACCTTGTGACCTTTCCCTTTAACCTAATTAAAAAAATAGTAAAATCAATGATACAACACAAAATCAACCTAATTACAATGATACCAACATCAACTAGAAATATCGAACCTCCCTCAGACAATCAAATATGGAAAATATCAGTGGTTTTTGCATTTCCCTTCCAAATTTTCTCTCTTTATCCATCTCGTAGCTATTATATAACCTCATATCTACTTTCTCTCCTCTCCACTGTAAACCTCTAAACAGGAAGGGATGTGGAGGTTCAATGGTCTTTGGGCCATTCTTCTTTTAATTAGGCATATAAAGAACTTGTATTTCTTAAAGAACTCAAGTCGGCTATATAAAAATTTCAACCAAGTCTCAATATTTCAAATTCCATATGAAGGGTAATTTTCCTTCACCACTACTCTAAAACTGTCATTTTCTCAAATTCAAAATTTGAATTCTCAAGGCTTCTCCAAGAAGTCGTTGCAATTTTTCCTATAAAAGGGGCTTCTTTTTGCCTCTCTAAACATGGATCAAGTGGTAGAAAATTGGGGAATTTATTAAGCCTACCATACTCTTTCACTCACTAAGTTTTCTCCGTTTTATAGTTTTCGATTACACTTTCCTTACTCTTACAGCTTTTCATCATTAGCATTCAAAGTTTGAGTCCAAGTTTGAATCATCAACGAAAAGCTCTAGTTTGCTGCCCCACACAAGATAAAAGGTTGGTAGTGTGACATATGTTTTCTAGGTTTACATTAAATATCGATGGTTTAAAGATATCAAATCTACCGATTGATTGAGCGCATACGATGCATGTTCACTACGGAAAGTTCAAAAGAAAACCCACTTATCCAGATGCAATCAGTATATGCACAATGATCACATATTTGTCCGTAAAGTTTTACGAAAAATTATTCATTCCCCCATTCATATGGGGGATTTTTGGGTTCTATATCAAAAGTGTGAATGAAAAATGGAGGGAACCAAGTGGAGGGAAAGAATTAAGATAACACTCAAAAATGGATAGTGTACTCAAAAAGTGGAATGTTTACTAATTATCCCACATTGGTGGGAGAAGGAAACTTTCAAGTGTTTATATTATGAAGAACTTACTCCACATGGTAAGTGAGGCAAGAATCAAGAGGTGCCTCACGCCATCATCATCGCTAGCTCAGCTCGGCTCGGCTTGGCTTCAGCTTTGAATTAGGATTTAGATTTGTCAAATGATCGATCTTTGAGATCTATCTTTTTGGAAAAAATTCATTTGAAACGTAGGAATTTCCAGTCCGATCCAAAGGGAAAAAATGCAACAGTTTTGCTCCTCCATTAATATGCATGCATGTTGTATAGAAACGGCAAAAATGTGAAATCTTGCTTCAGAAGGGATGCAACTCTTTAATGAAATAACAAACTGATTCAGGAAAAGAGATGAGTTGCATATGGTTGTGACTATCCAGTAAAAAGACACACTGATTCGTTGAACAGACATGACTATTTCAGAGGATACATCTTTCCAAATGAACCATCGCCTCTTTTCAAAAGAGGCACCTAATGGCTATATAAACTTGCATTTTTTCACAGGTTTAGGTACGAAAAAATTTTCTACATTAAAAACACTTCTTGCTTTCTGAAATACTCCGTGTGATCATCTAATTGTTGAGTGAGTTTGAAGAGAATCTGATTGTTTGAGGTACCACTACAGTCAGATTGTTAGTCCATTTTATCCTAGGAGGAAAATTCTGTAACCTCGGGTACATAAGGGGAATTATTTCCTTAAGGACACCCTGTGAAATCGGAGGACTTGGCCTTTTTTTCTGTTTCATCTAATTTTCTGAAAAAACACATTTCTTTGAAAGGTTTTTTTGATCTTGTATTGAGGGTGTTACATAACTTCATAAGTGTTCTTGTTTTATACTTGAACTTGTGTTGAAGTTGTTGTTCCTAAATACAGATTTTGTGTACCGAAGACAACAATATCAAGGAAATAAATTTTGCAATTTGTATTGCTTGATTTCTGGAGATTAAAGCTTTAAGCTTTCTACTCTGATTGAACTTAACTAGTGGTTTGAAGAAATAAAATATTCATCACAAGTTCAATATCACTTGATTGACGATTGGAATTTATAAAAACTTCATCGTTAAGCTAGAAACAAGAGGTGTTTAAAGTTGATACAACTTTATAAGCAGTATTTTGATGTACTAAATTTACTGTCTTGTTGTGATAGGAAAATGACTTCTGACAGTCAAGTGAATGATGTTGTAATAACTGTGGTAGCAACTAATGTTGCCGCAACGAGTCGTATGAGTGCTCCGCAGGTAATGGCACTAGCGGAGAAACTCGGAAAATTCACAGGTGTTGATTTTAAAAGGTGGGAACAAAAGATGTTCTTCTACCTTACAACTCTATGCCTTCAAAGATTCACATCTGAAGAAGCTCCAGAGGTGCCCGAGAGAACTTCGGACCATGAGAAATTTGTCGTTATGGAGGCGTGGAAACACTCTGATTTTGTATGTAGGAATTACATTCTAAATGGCCTCCAAGATGAACTGTACAATGTGTCTAGTGGAATAAAGACGGTAAAAGAGTTATGGGGTGCGCTAGAAAGAAAATACAATACTGAGGATGCTAGAACCAAGAAGTTCTTCATTGCATGATTCCTCAAGTTTAAAATGATTGACAGCAAGTTTGTTGTATCTCAAGTCCAGGAACTGCAAGTTATCATCCACGATCTCCTCATGGAAGGATTGATCATGAACAAGGCGTTTAAATTCGCGACGATAATAGAGACTTGTGCTTAGCCAAAAACATGTCACGTGGGACACTTGGTGATGTTTCATTGGTTGTTGAACTTGACTTGGCTTTTCACATCATTTAAATGTATGGCCTTATCTTCTTGGTCTTTAATTTGACTGGGATGTCACATCACTTAGCACGTGGTATGAGTTTGGGCTTCACTATGGACCTTAAATTGAATTTAATGGACTTATTAACTTTGTAAAGCCCAAACTAATTTTAACCCAAACAAAATGAATCCAATACAAATGTTGGATGAATTTGATCCAATAAGTTTTATGTGTCTACATACATCTCAAATTAAAAATACATCGTAGGGTCATATTTTAATTCTTGGGAAGAAACTTCATGTTTTGTTCTCTCCCTCCCCTGTATATCAAACAACAACGTATTGAGCTATTTGGCATGGATTCTCCCTTCAAAAATACCACTTCATCTACTTCCATTTTGGGGTCTGTCAATTGGTTAATTTGTCTGGTCAATCAAAGATAGACATATATACATATATATATATATATATATATATGTACACATATATGGAACCCCGCTATTAGAAAACTAAAGTAATTAGTTAGTTCCACATGGGATTCCTCTTACTTAACCAGATATGGTTTTGGATATGATGAGTCACATGATGATTATAAAGCTTTATCTATATATTATTGTCATAATTCTTACTATGATGATGAGCCCACTATGAGGAATGTGGTCCACATTTACAGTTTGAGGACTGTTTCTTGGAGAACACTTCGTGACCAGCTTTAGAGCATTCTATTAAATTCTTTTGGTATATTAGTCATTAAGAAGCTTTATTGCGCTTTATCTGCTGTCATTGGTAATTACATATGTCTAACACATTCCTTTTGATGGAGCAGATAAGACATGGGAAAGGTTGGATCTTCCCATTTCAGGAGAAGACAATTCTTGTTTCAGACTAGGAATCATGGGAAATAATCTTTCTCTACTTTATACATGTAATCCAAGTAAAAGTACTTCTGACATATGCATTCTGAAGGATTGTGGAATTAATATGTCTTGGAAAAAATTGCTCACCGTCAAACATCCTCAAAATGTTATGCCATATATGTAATCACTATGCTTTTTTGCATTCTCTAAATATTTTTGTGAGTCAAATAAGGGTAAGATTTTATATTTGGTTCCCTAATTTTTCATGATATATGATGGTTTCACAGATAACTAAGGCACACTATTGATATCGACGGATGCACTCCTGCGGAAAGAAAGACTTGTTGATCCCCTTTTGATATCTGACGGGAAACATCATATCCATGAAACCCCAGAGTCATCACGAAGTTGATTACTTATATGAGCTCTAGTTTTTTTAGCTTGTTACACTCTTTTTGCACTTCTTCTTTTTTCTCAAATATAGGATAAGACATTCAATATTCAATACACATTAATCCATACATCATATTCAATAAGTTGTTTGCATGATGGATAACTCAACGATCATGAATTATAGTGAGTATTGTATACATTAATGTAATTATATATTTTTGTATATGTGTAATTATAGATATATGATGTAGTAATCAAAGATATAGAAAAGCATCTTAGGAGGGATAAAATAGCGGATTCAAAAGGATAGAATAGTTGATCTTTAGGGATAGGAAAGGAGGATTTTTAGTGATGTAATCTTTGAGTACTTTCTATTTAATAGAAAGACTCTCAATATTGAAAGACATTTTAGCACAAATTTGACATGGTATTAGAGCCTTCTCTTGGGTGTCTAGTTTCACAATGCCCATCTTAGTTCATTTCAATTTTGTTGAAAATTTGGTTGTGTTGACGGTTCATCAACATTTTGGACTTTTGATCTTATTTATTCTGGTTGTTTTTTTTAGTCATAGTGTTTTTAGTATTTATATCTATTCAATAACGTGCTTCACATCAATTTGAATCCTTCAATGTTCATCCTGGGAATTTCAATTTCGATTATGTGTCATCGAAAAAGAACTATTAGGGCATATTGATGGAAGCGACCCTGCTCCTACTGATCCTACAAAGTTAGGTGAATGGAAGATTAAGAATGCTCGGGTGATGACATGGCTTTGGGGTCAATTGAACCTCTTAGATTTCTTAATCTCGGACCTTACAAAACTGCTAAGGGCATGTGAGATTATTTATAAAAGGTTTACAACCAAGACAATAGAGCAAGACATTTTTAGTTAGAGTATAAATTGCTAATTACTCTCAAGGAGATCAATCCATTCAGGATTATTTTTCTAGATTTCAAAATTTACGGGATGATTTTATAGATATTATTTATACTAAAATATCTTCCAAATCTCTTTTTATAATTTAGGCAGTTGATGAGCAAAGCATGCGAGACCAATTTTTGATGAAGTTACGTTTCGAGTTTGAGATTGTTCACTCTAACTTGATGGATCGTTTCCCGTCTCCTCTTTGGATGTTTGTTTTAGGGAATTACTCCGTGAAGAACAACGATTTGTAACACAAAATGCTTTTAAGCAAGTTAATGATGTTGTTGTTGAATTTGTTGCCCAAGGTAAAGGAACGCGTAGGGATATAACTAGAACTCAATGCTATAAATGCAAGGAATATGGTCATATTGCTAGCAATTATGGCAGGAAGTTCTGTAATTACTGCAAACAACAAGAATGCATTATCAAAGAGTGTCCCACATGCCCTAAAAATATAAGGTTAATGGTTTTCAAGCTAGGATAAATAGTTTCACTATTGAGAACTCATTTTTTGGACAAGTTCTTACTCCTAAAATGGTAAGACAAATGATCATATCAGCCTTTTCAGCTTTGGGGCTACAAAGTAATGATCTTGCATCTAATTTTTGGCTTGTTGATTTTGGCACTTCCAATCATATGAAAAACTCAACTAGAATGCTAAAAAATATTCGTAAGTATCATGTTCCATCACAAATTCAAGTTTCCAATGGTAGTAATTTATCCATTGCCAAGTTGGAGATATTACTAAAACTTTCAACAATATTTTTGTGTCACCAAAACTCTCTACTAGTCTTATTTCAGTTGGACAATTGGTAGATAACAATTGTGCTGTGAATTTTTCTTGTAATGGATGTCTTGTGCAGGATCAGGTGTCGGGAACGTTAATTGTGAAGGGGCCTAAAGTTGGACGATTGTTTCCTATACACTTTTTCATTCCTCGTTTTCTATCTGTTGCTTATACTTCTACACCTAATAAGACTGAGGTATGGCATAAGCACTTAGGACATCCAAATTATATTGTGTTGTCTCATTATCAAATTCTTATTTATTGAGAAATAAAAAATAATTTTTCACTGTTTCCTTTGATTATTCTACATATGAATTGGGAAAAAGTAAAATTCTTCCTTTTTCTAATTTTGATTGTCGTGCTACAAAGTGTTTTGAAGTCATTCATAGTGATGTTTGGGACATTTCACCAATTGTTTTTCATGCTCATTTCAAGTACTTTGTGACATTTATAGATGATTATAGTCGATTTATGTGGGTGTATTTTTTCATTCCAAATTAGAGGTATTTTTCATATTCAAGACATTTTTGGTTTATGTTGAGACTCAATTTTCTACTTGCTCAAATTATTAAGATCTGATTCTGGTGGAGAATATGTCTTCTGAATTCAAAAAAAATTGCTTGAAAAAAGAATTATCTCACAACTCTCTTTCCCATATATAAAACAACAAAATGGGGTTATTGAAAGTAAAAATAGTCATCTTTTAATTTAAATATTGGGTGGAAGCTTTGTCTACTGTTGTTTACTTAATTAATAGACTACCATCTAAAGTGTTAAATCTTCAACCTCTATATTTTCATCTTTATTACAAAAATCCTAGTTATGATAATTTTCATACATTTGGTTGTATTTGTTTTGTGCATGTACGTCCTTCTCAATGTAATAACATTCTATTCAATCTGCTAAATGTGCTTTTATGGGTTACAGTACTTCACGGAAAGGTTTTGTCTATTATGGTTCATGTTCCAATAAATTTTGTGATTCTAGAAATGTTGTTTTCTATGAGATCGGTATTTCTTTCCTACTCATGTTGAGTCATCTCCTATTTCTCCTTTTATTCCTACTTGTGAGGATTTGTCATCTTATTTTAAGAAGTTCAAACCTGGATTTGTATATGAATGATAGGGTCCAACTTTACCCCCTCCTTATACTGATCCACCCCCTGAAACTGCTCCATAACTAAATCAGAGAATTCTTCAAGGCCTTCTCTTCTTGAGCCAACTCAGTGATCTACCAGAGTATCTCGTACTCCTAGTTGGTATGGATTTTCATCTAATTTATCCACCATTTTTGTTCTAAATTGTTAGTCAAACACTTTCAAGCATGAATGTTAGCAGAAGACAATAGAGGAAGAACTTTTGGCTCTCAAAGAAAATGACACGTGGGATATTGCCCTTCAAATGTCCGTCCAATTGGATGTAAATGGGTTTATTCAATTAAACTTTATTTTGATAGAACTCTTGATCGGTACAAAGCTCGATTGGTTGTTCTTGATAACAGATGGGAGTATGGTGTGAACTATGAGGAAAAATTTAAACAGTAGCAAAAGTGATTATGGTGGAAACTATTTTGTCATTGCTGCTTCACAAAATTTGATGCTTTATCAAATGAATATCAAAAATATATTTTTCATGGTGAACTCAAAGAATATATTTATATGAAACCTCCACCAGATTTGTTCTCACCGCCTACATTACATGTGTGCAAATTGAAGAGGTCTTTGTATGGATTAAAACAAGCCCCCAGATCTTGGTTTGACAAATTTCAGTCTACTTTGCTAAAATTCTCTTACTAGCAAAGAAAATGTGACTAATCTTTGTTTCTTTGAAAAACATCCACAGATTGTATTTTTTTTGGTATATGTATATGACATTATTATTACAAGAATAGATTCTTCACTAGTGTAATACCCCACAAAAATTCTCTCGTAGAATGAGCCTTAGGGCGTGTCAAGTGAGGTGTGATTTCGGCCCTAAAAGATTGAGAAGTGACTTCCTAAGTGAGTATCATGTGAACCATATAGAATTTCCCTAATTTCATATTTTTATCAAATAGGAAACTTGATAAGATTTCCATCGATATAAGATTCTCCCAAATCCAATACTTGGGTAAGAAGTTATGGCTAATTTAACTCCTAGTCGTAAAACAGCATCAATTTAGTGTTTGGCGCGTTGCGGAGAGGATCTATTTGAAAATTTTCAAATTCCAGTGGAACTCTGCGATACTGGCACATCGTGGAGAGAGTATATTTGACAATTGTCAAATTCCAGTGGAACTCCGCGATACTAGCGAGTCGCGGAGGACCCCAATTTCCTAATAGTCAATTTCCAGTGACCTGGTGTGATTGTGATGCGTTGCGCTGAAGTTCAGGTCCCAAATAGTGGGACAACGTGATGGATCTGCATAGCAGTGACTACCAGATTCCCATTTGTGAATTTCCAGTGAGCCACCGTGATAGTGGCGCATTGCGGTGGCCCATAAAATCGGGTTCCCAATTCAATTTTTTTTCAGCTTCGTACAGGATTTAAAAAGGGCACTTTGGAATTTTTCCAAGCCTATTAAACCGTGCAAACACCAAATTAAAGTAATTTACAAGCATTCTATGAAGTATCTCTCATGTTTTCTCTCAACAAAAACCCTAAGCATCCAAAACCTCCTCCAAGAATCTTAAGAATCCACCATAGATTTTTTAAATTGAGTTAAGATTCAAGGTTCCCAAGTCAAGGGCTTCAAGAACCCTCATTCAAGAGTACGAATAGATTTCCAAAAGTGAGAGTTCATCCAAAGCTTCTAATTCAAGGTATGTGGGGTTTTGAACAAGGGTAATCCTTTCACCCTTGTGCCCAAAGGCTTATTTAAACTACAATTCTCTGCAATTTATGAGATTTTATATGAAATTAAATTAGGGTTTTTTACCCATTGTTATTGGTTGCAAGCTTTTGATGTTTCCCTTGAATTAAGAGTCTAATGGCATGATTTTTACATGTTTTCTTGAGAAATTACAGCTGGGTCTATACCCCATGATTTTAATCCTTCAGAAGTTAATAGTTGAAATGTTTGAGATATTGAAGTATATAAGTATGTTGAGATTTTGAGACAAATTGCTGAAATTTCCAGATTTCTACATGGGTTATGAATCTATATGCTATCTATTATGCTTTTGATGAGTTTTAACTTGAGATTGAATTATGGGTTACTCTTACTTGAGACTTGCAATTTTATGAACTATTGTGCTATAAGCACCCATGATATGAGTATTCTGAGATTGTGGAGAAATGTTTTGACCTAATGGTCATTGATCTTTGAAATCCACTTTCCTACATGAGAGTACAGATTTGATTATTGGGTTTGTTGTGAACCATGGGATTATTTCTTAAAGTGAATTTTTATGAGATAAGTGTAGATAATCTAAAAGGAGTAGTATTTAGCACCGAGTGGGTAATTTACTATGGTTTCTTACCCCAAAACTACATGCCACCGTAGGTTGGGCCTGAGCCCGAGTTTATGATTATCATTGGGCCTAAGGCCAAGTTGATATTGGGCCTGAGGCCGAGTTTGTTTAGTGATCACTAGGCCTAGGTTATAGTCCCTGGAAAGAGTATGATGCCTCTCCCCAACATGAGGTCTCCTACTTAGGAGTACAAAACGTTGGACTCCATGTAGATCGCATGGTTTATGTCGGTTAAGAGAAACTCCCTAAACTAAAGTATTTTCCATTGAGATATAATATTTTCCCTGAATTTATGTGTTTATGAATTTAGATCGGATTTACTTAACATGGAGTTAATCAATATTAATCAATATTAATTATGAGAAGACCATTTAAAAACAGAGAAGCTTTTAGAAAAATTAAAGAATCTTTAATTAGTAATTATTCGGAATATATAAGTCTAAATAAAACAAAAGAAAACCCACAAAGATTAGCTTACCTAATTACCTTAATATCTAGTATTGAAGCAAAATTAATAATCCATTTAAAATCTAGAAGAATGAGACATATACCACTTAATTATGATAAAATTAAATTTAGATATCCACCAAAGTACTATAAATATTGTTTGAATGAATAAAATACAAAAATACAAAGAACTAAAACAAACTATATCTGAAAAACGTAAAGAATTAAAAATAAGAATAGAAAGATTAAATTATAATATATTTGCCGGAGTTAGTAAAAACTCAATAAATGCACAAAAAGATGAAATATCAAATTTAGAATCACAAATAGATAGTTTAGAATATATATATCAACATGAACTATTTACAATAAAATGAATAAAGAAGAATTTATAATAGACGAAAAAATATATGAAAATCACGAAGGATTAAAAATAAGAATAGTATTTTCTAATTTAGGAAGAAGATATAAGAAAATAGGCGAACATTTATATTTAATGTTAGAAAAAGAAGAATTAAAATTAGAAGATTAATTGACAGCTATGGTAAGAATAGAAAGAGAAAACGAAGAAATAGATAGAAAAAAGGAAATAGAAAAAATAAAACAACAAACTACAGAAGAAATACGAAAAATAGAAGAAACTAAAAATAGTAGGATTGCTGAATTAGAAAAAGAATTACAAATGTTAAAAGATCTGTATGAAAGAAGACAGAAAGAAAAAGAAGAAAAAGATAAAGAACAAAAATTATTAAACGAGATAAATCAATTTAAAGAAAAACTAGAAATAGACAATAAAGAAATAAAAAATAAGGAATTAGAAATAAATAATATAGATGTTGAAGAGACAGACAATTATGATTCAGAAGATAGTGAAACATATACAGAAATATTAACAAATACAAAAAAACTAGAAATCAATGAAAAACAAGAAGTAATTAATGAAGAAAACTTAGAGAATATCAACACAGAAATAAATACTCTTGATAAAAAAGAAGACCAAAATATAATACCTAGTACATCAGAAATAAGGAAACCTACATATTATAAGAATAAGTTTAAAAGATATAATCTAAAGAATGAATATGACAAATGGACACCAAAACAAATAGTTAATAAAAATTATAACTTTTTAGACTTAGATTGTGTAATAGATACAGAAAAAACGATACAATTATGGATAGGATGTATGACAAAACAATTATTAGATAATAATATAAGTGTAACAGATGCACCATAATATATAGAAAGAACACTAATAGGAACAGTGAAATTATGGTTTTTAAATCTAACTAAAAATAGTAAAAGAATATTAAGAACTGACAAATCTACAGAAGGAAAAATATTAACACCTATAGAATTATTAAAAAAATATGAAACAGCTATAAAAGACGAATTTAGTAGCATGACAACAACAGAAGAAGAACAAAATGAAGAGATAGATATCAATAGGAATTTAATGTTAAAATTAGCAATATGTAATATGTGTTACATAGATGAATATACTTGCGCATTTAAAGAATATTATTATAAAGGAGCATATAATATAGAAGAAAGTAAAGAAATAAGAAAATTATATTTTAATAAATTACCTGAACCATTTAGTTCAAAAATAATAAAAAGTTGGGATGAAACAAAAATAGTAGATACTCTAGGAGCAAGAATAAAATTTTTACAACAATGGTATAGAAACCTATGTGAAAAATATAGAGAAGAAATAAAAATGGAAAAAACATTAATAAGAAATTTAGCATGTTGCAAAGATAAGATAGCACCTCAATTTGGATGCGAAGATAGATATTATAAGAAAAGAAAAAGACACAAGAAAAATAAGAAATACAAAAAATCAAAATATAAGTATAAGAAACCAAGAAAAAGATATTATGAAAAAAACTATAAACATAAAAGACCATATAGGAAAAAGAAATCTATAAAAGAATGTACTTGTTATAATTGCGGAAAAATAGGACATCTAGCTAGAGATTGTAAATTACCTAAAAACCCAAAAAATAAACAAATATCAGAAATAAAAATAGAAAACACAGAATATATGCAGATAGATTACATAGATTACGAATTAGAAAGTGAAGACAGTATATATGAAATTTCAGAGAATGAAACAGATAACGAAATAGATAGTGAATTAGACGAATTAAATGACTGAAGAAGATATAAAAATATTAACAAAAGAAGAATATTTAAATGACGAAGGAATAGATCAAAAAATAATATTTGATAACAATGTATTTGATGAAATAAAAGGAAAAGAGTTAGACTTAAGTGTAGAAAAAATATTTAAAATACCAACAATAAAAAATATATTTACTAGAAAAAAGGAAGAATATTATGTAGTAAGTCAAAAAGAACATGTAATAGACTGTAGATATGCAAAAGGTAAAGCCAGTATACCACTAGTAACAAAAAGAATAATTAATAAAGAGATAAACGATATAAAAAGTAGAGACCCAATAAAATATGTACACCTTGGAGGTACAGAAATATTAATAAAAGCATGTTTTAGAGAAGGAATAGATACACCAATAGAATTATATTTAGCAGATGATAGAATTATAAAACCTATAGAAAAAAGTATAATAACTGCCATAAAAGGAAATTTAATATACCAAAAATTTAAATTTATAATAAGTGCAAATTATTCAGTAGCAGTAACGGATAGAAATATAGATAAATCACTAGTATTATATTGGAAGATATCAGGAGTAGAATTAACCCCAGGAAGTAAAATATTTACAGCAAGATGCAAAAATTTATATGTACTAACAACAAAACATAAAATAACAGGAAAAAATAAGATTAATAAGATACAAATAGATAGCCCATTCGAACAATTTGTAAAAACAATAGATTATAATGATTATAGTTATAGAGACATAGACATAGAAGAAAATCTAGAAATAATAAATGATAGGATAAGTACAACAAAAAGAACAGCTTATGATAAACCGGAATCATCAAGCTCATCAAAAAGAATAAGTTATGAAACAAGTTCAATGGATAATTCAAACCATTATTACATAACAGGAAAGGTAAATGAAAAAGAATATTTAATACTCTTAAATACAGGACAAGAAGAAAATTATATAACAAAATATCTAGTAAAAAATGAGGAAATAAAAACCGACAATAATATATGCCCAGATCTACCAAGAAGTTTAATAAACACTAAAAATATAGCAGAAAAAGAAATAATAATAGGAATAAGAAAAATAAAAATAGAATTTGAAGTAAAAGAAGAAATGCAAAAAACAGACATAATATTAGGAATAAAATGGCTAGAACAAGTAAAACCATATAATATAGAACATACACAATTAACTATAACATATAACAGAGAGAAATTATTCTTAAGAAGAGCATTAACATAAAATGAAAATATATGTATTAATGAAGATAGTAGTAGAAGGATATTACAGTAGATATTATACGCCTATGATAGATACAGGAGCAGAAGCTAATTTATGTAGATATAATTGCTTACCAGAAAGTAAATGGGATAAATTAAAAACACCAATAATAGTTAAAGGATTTAATAACGAAGGAAGCTTAATTACTTACAAAGCTAAGAATGTAAAAACACAAGTATGGGATAAAATATTAACAATAGAAGAAATTTATAATTATGAACTAACATCAAAAGATATACTTTTAGGAATGCCGTTTCTAGATAAATTATACCCACATATAATAACTAGAACAGACTGGTGGTTTACAACACCATGTAAACAGAAAGTAAGAGCAAAAAGAGTTAATAATAAAATAAGAAAGAAAACTGATTGGATAAAAGGAAATGAAAAAATTACACAAAAGTTAGAAAATATAAAAAATACTGAAGATACAATAGAACTAGTCGTATTTTCGATAAATAAAACAGAAATAACTATATTTTCAATAAATAAGATAGAAATAGTTAACAGAAAATTAGAACAATTATATAGTGAAGATCCATTAAAAGGATGGAAAAAACATAAAACTACTATAAAAATTGAATTAATAGATAAAAATAGCATAATAACCCAGAAACCATTAACATATAATTTTGATGATTTAAAAGAATTTAAAATGCATATAGAAGAATTATTAGAAAAACAATATATACAAAAAAGTAATAGTAAACATAATAGCCCAGCATTTATAGTAAATAAACATAGTGAACAAAAAAGAGGAAAAAGTAGGATGGTTATTGATTATAGAAATTTAAATGCAAAAACAATAACTTATAATTACCCAATACCAAATAAGATATTAAAAATAAGACAAATACAAGGATATAATTATTTTAGTAAATTTGATTGCAAATCAGGATTTTACCATCTAAAGTTAGAAGAAGAATCTAAGGAATTAACCGCATTTACGGTACCACAAGGATTTTATGAATGGAATGTACTACCATTTGGATATAAAAATGCACCAGGTAGATATCAACATTTTATGGATAGTTATTTTAAACAACTACCTAATTGTATAGTATATATAGACGATATACTATTATATACAAAGACCAAAGAAGAACATTTAAAATTATTGGAACAATTTACGGATATAATAGAAAAATCGGGATTAAGTTTAAGTAAAAAGAAAGCTGAAATTATGAAAAATCAGATAGAATTTTTAGGAATACAAATAGATAAAAGTGGAGTAAAAATGCAACAACATATAGTACAAAAAATAATAAATTCGAAAGAAGAATTAGATACGAAAAAAAAATTACAATCATTTTTAGGATTAGTAAACCAAGTAAGAGAATATATTCCAAAATTAGCAGAAAACTTAAAACCACTACAGAAAAAACTAAAAAAGGACATAGAATATAACTATAATGAAGAAGATAAAAAACAAGTCCAAAAAATAAAAATACTTTGTAAAGAATTACCAAAATTACAATTTCCAGATGAAAATAAAAAATTTATATATATAGTAGAAGCAGATGATAGTGAATATAGTTACGGAGGAGTACTTAAATATAAATATGAAGTAGAAAAAATAGAACACCATTGTAGATACTACTCAGGTACGTTCAACGAGACAGAAATAAAATGGGAAATAAATAGAAAAGAATTATGTTCATTATATAAATGTTTGTTAGCATTTGAGCCATATATTGTATATAACAAATTTATTGTGCGAACAGATAATACACAAGTACGCTGGTGGCTAACAAAGAAAATACAAAATTCAGTTACAACAAAAGAGATTCGGAGACTAGTTTTAAACATATTAAATTTTACATTTATAATAGAAGTAATCAGTACTAACAAAAATGTTATTGAAGATTACATATCAAGACAAAGCTACACAGACTGAAATGATAGAAGAAAATATACATGAAAAAATACTCAACGCCCTAACTACGCTTTCATTAAAAGTGGACAGTATGGGTACTGAGATAGAAGAGCTAAAGCTAAAGACTAGTGAAGATAAACTGAAGTCTATAGCTATGAATCAGCTAACTCAGCAATGCGCAGATCTATGTCGATCGGAAGACAGTAAAATTCCAGAGCTAGAAGGAGACGTTGGGACACTCCATAAAACCCATAACATTTATCTATCTACTTCTGCAGGTACAAGCAAAGGAGTTAGAAAAAATATGAACCTAAATAAGCTATTTGAAAAACCATATACCCCAAATACATCAAAAGATCCCATGTTTATACCCCCACAAGTTACCACATACCGAGATAGTCTAAACCAAGACAAAAAGACATACAACTACACAGCCCGTACATACATAGAAAATATCTACAATGTACAAACCTTTTTAAATAGCAACCCCAAAGCTACAAATATCCAAGAACCAGATACAAACTATATAACCCAGAGATTGACCGGATATAATAAACTAATTGCCTTACCTAAAACCAAACCAAACTTAGTTAAAACTTGCTACGAATATGGACTACTTAGTACTGTATATAACACGGATGGAACTGAGATATCCACTATACCAGAGATATATGAAGCATTTATCACTTTTAAAAGAATAACCAGAGGTACCTTGTTTTTTATAAAAATTTACACGGCACCAGCAGAGATATTATTTGATGAAGTTAAAAAACCTATACAAGTTGTAAAGATAGGAATGACACGAGATATGATTATACCACAAGATATTATTTCACAACCAGAGATACCTAGAATCGAGATACCAAAATTTTATGCAAACAAAAGGATTATCGGACTATCTACAATTTTACAAGAGCTAGCAAATACATATTGCAAACAAAATCCCATATGGAGCTACTATTCAAGAAATCATGTACTAATATATTCAAATTCAAAAGAGTTACGAGAAACAGATATGGAAACTATCAGGCAATGGATTATCACGTTGCTTAAACCAAAAACAGAACCTATCGCCAGAGCTATCAGAGAAAAATTTATTTCAGAAGAATTATTGACCAGATACTGCAAGACTATTGGACATAAATATCCAGATCACAAATGTTCAAAATATAATGGAGGAGATAATGATGTCCCAGCAGTTCAGCTAGAATAAAAAGAGATAAAGACGCCAGCTGGAAAGATAAGACCAGAGCAATAATAGAGATACAGCAGATATGACAAAATAGACGGAAGACTTATTGTAAATTACATTTACGTAAAAAGTCTTTGTAAAATACTATTCTTGTAAAGACTACTTTTTAGCTTTACTTTTTAGGCTTAGACTTTTAGGTAGTCTAGAAAATAGGCTTTAGGACTTTTTTAAGTCTATTTTTGTTTTTAGCTTTTTTAGAAAACATGTAAAAAACGTGTAAAGAACTTTGTAAAGATCGTTCGCTCTATAAATAGAGAAGCAAGAAGGCATTGCAAAGCAAGCCTTTATGTGTTGAAGCACAAAAAACTCTCTCAAATCCACAAAAAATATTTTGCTCAGTTAATTAAAAACAGGTATATTTCAATGGAAAAATCTATGGATGAACAAAGCTCAGAAATATCAAACCTACCCAAACAGGTATATTTATTTATGATTATGAATAGCTAAATTCATAATTCCCAACAATCATGGTATGATAAAATAAATTCATGTTAGTTACTTTATAGTAGAATTATTCGAAGAATAATATGTTAAGAAGTTTATTAGCAAAGTGGAAAAGGAGAAAAGTCCCTAAGAACTATGCCATCCTAAAGGTGAAACCAATATGGCAAGAAGCCGTGGTGGGGAGTAACCAGAGTAGAGGCGTTGTTTAAGGGAAAATATCCAGATTACCATGCTAATAGTGATCGAAGAACATGTTATTTAAGAATAATCTAGTATATAGTAATCTAAGATGACCATATTTTGTTATGAACATGGTTGAAGGGAATATTTTGAAAAAAGCAATTTTATGCAAATGAATAATTATTTATCTGATGAGATGGTAGATAAATTTAAAATACTTATTTTGTATGCACTTAAAGATATAAAAGTAGTAGATATAAGAAAAATCATATTAGAAAAATCATTTGGTAAATATTACATGACTAGAGTAAATTATATACCATGCCTACCTAACTACTCTTATAAATACTTAGCATGATAAATTACATAGAATTTCTTAATAAAAATATACAAGAACTACTAAGCCTGAAACAAACAACTACAAAATATTATAATAAAATTTTTAGTCAATTTTAAATGATAGATAATCTTAAAGATTTAATCTTATATATACTTAAAGACATAGAAATTATAGATATTAAGAAAATAATATTAGAAGAAGTAATAAACTACGAAATTGAAACAATAAATGCGTTAGAACAGATATACGAAGACATTTACCCAGAAGGATATTATTCAGATCAAGACTGTGGATGTTAGAATATATTAGAAAAACTAGGGAAAACCAAGATAGTCTAAACAATGAGATTAATTACAGAAACCGAATTAAAAAAATAATGGAAGATCTAAAAGAAAAGTTAGTATGGATAGAAAAAACCTTAGAAAATTTAGAAAATAGTACATGTAATAGTTTACATAATTTAAAAAACTCACTACGAGAAGAACAACACAAGATAATAAATGACATAGAAAATCTAGAATTAGATATATACTACAGTACAGATAGGATAAATTATTATACAGAAATTTGTAACTCTGCAGTTACTACAGGATAAAATAATAAACCAAATAAATTAATGACATCTCACGAAAAGAATAAATCATTAAAAGAAATAGAAACTCAACTATATAGTTTATACCTAGAATACAAAAGATTACATATTACTAACGAGGATCCTAAAACACTAGATAATCTAATCACGATAATATCTAATTTAGAATATGAATTAATAAAACATCTTAAGTCAAGAAGATAAAAATGAAAATTATTCCAATCAATAATATTCATTATAAAAATAAATACATACGTATTTATTATCTAGTTGAAACTACGCACCTAATCCAAGATATAGCTCTACCTTTATGGAAGTGGGAGATGATAAATATGGACTTCATTATAGGACTTCCAAAGTCCCAAAACCAGTATGACTCTATTTGGGTGATTATAGATCGGTTGACAAAGTCAGCCCACTTTTTGCCTATGAGGACTAGTTATTCGGGAGATGATTATGCAAAGCTATACATTAAGGAAATAGTCCGTCTACACGGAGCACCTATCTCTATTATATCCGACCGAGGTACGCAGTTTTCTTCTCAGTTTTGGAGATCTTTTCAGAAAGGTTTAGGTACCCAAGTGAACCTAAGTATAGCATTCCACCCTCAAACTGACGGGCAAGATGAGTGCACCATTCAGACCCTTGAAGATATGTTGAGGGCTTGTGTAATCTACGAGTTAGGTAGATCACTTTCCATTGATAGAGTTCGCTTACAATAATAGCTACCATGCCAGTATTAAGATGGCACTGTTTGAAGTATTGTATGAAAGAAGATGTAGGTCTCCTATAGGGTGTTATAAAGTTGGTGAGACGCAGTTGTTTGGGCCTAATCTTGTTCATCAGGCAATGGAGGATGTGAAGCTCATCAAAGAAAGACTTAAGATGGCACAGAGTCATCAGAAATCCTATGCCGACGTTAGAAGAAGAGATTTAGAGTTTGAAGTTGGAGATTGGGTATTTCTTAAAGTTTCTCCCACGAAGGGAGTTATGCGATTCGAAAAGAAAGGTAAGTTGAGCCCTCTCTATATAGGACCATACCATATTTTAAAAAGGATAGGTGGAGTCGTATATTGAGTTAGAGTTACCTGCAACTTTGGGTTCTGTTCACCCGATATTCCATATATCCATGTTGAAGAAGTGCATTGGATATCATTCTTTAGAGTTGCCTTTTGAGGAAATCAAGGTGAACGATTCCTTGTCTTATGAAGAAGAGCCTGTAGCAATCTTAGATTGTCAAGTTAGAAAGATGAGGATCAAGGATAGTAGCCTCATTAAAGTGTTTTGGTGGAATTAGAAAGTTGAAGAAGCAGCTTGGGAATCAGAAAACGACATGAGAGTTAGATACCCAAGACAATTTGATCCGGTGAATAGTGAGATGGAAGGTACAATTCTTGTCTTATGTCTTCTTTTCTATATCTGAGTATACTTGAAATCGTGCATGACTGTATTCCGTGTCATCATTCGAAGATGAATGATCCCAAGGGGGGATAATGTAACACCCCGCATTTCGGGCTAGAATGTAAACCATTATTCTTTCACATAGAGGTTGTAAATTTCATGAATCCTATGCAAATTTAGTGTGTAATCAATTATATAGTGTGTGAAGCTAGTTGAGCATGAATTGAGATCATAGAAATCCTTTAACTCAAAGACGGGTTGAGAACTTTCCTATCGTTCAAGTTTTTGTGAACGTTGAAAATTGGGTCAACTTCAATCGACCGTAACTCACTGTATATGATGAACTAGGTAGCCTAATAAATACCAAATTGTATATAATTGAATAAGCTTTCCAACGATATAATATTCGTCGAAATCCGATAACCGGGTAAGGAGTTATGGGTATTTTAACTTTCATCTGTCAGACAAATACCATTTCATTGCATGGCGCATCGCGCCAGAGGCCAAAATGGCACTCGTCAATTTCCAGCAAGCCTCCACGATAGTCCCTCTTCGCGCCAAACTTCCAGGTCGCAATAATTGGCATTTTTCCAAGCTCCGCGTTGCGGTAAGCCTTAAAATGACAATTGTCAATTCCAGTAGCTCACCGCGATTTCTAGCGCGTCGAGGTGAAACTCTAGACGGCGTTATAGTCCCGAATTATAAATTCTAAGGCCAAATTAGACATTTACCATGGCCCCAAACCCATCCAAACATGGGATTTATCCCCAATAACACCAAAACACATCCATTATCATCAAATTACTCCAAGAAATTACATAACGGTTTCAAAATAAAAATCCACATAACTCAAGATTTAACCGTGGGTTTTCAAAACAAATTGAAGATTTGGAATCCCCAAGTCGAGGGCATCAAGAATCACCCTTTGAATTCCTAAATAGAGGTACGTGGGGTTGTCCTAAAAATCTCATGGGCTTAAAAATTCATGTTTTAATAATGGGGGTTTTGAAATTATTAATATAAATCACATTTTAAAAGTTTTTGCGATATTGATTTGGTGTTTAGTCCTATTGCCGAAGTGATTTGATATATGATATATGTATGTGCATGTACTCCGAAAAGATGTTAACTTGAGAGCATGAATCATATAAAATCCCTCTCTTGATATGATTTTGTTTTAAATTTTCACATGATGTGAATTGTTTGAAAATCATCCTGAAAAGCATGACATGAAATGTTTGAAAATAGTTATGATTGGATATGATTTTGACTTGCAAGTAGAGGGTTGTTTATGTTGAAATATGTTGAATATAATGGTTGAATGAAAAGAATGATATGATACTGATGACTTGCAAGTCGAGTATGACGATACCCTACAGAACATGATATGTGATTGTATTAAATAGAGTTGAATGCATTGATTTTACATGAGATAGGTGGATGCCTGAAGAAGGCATTTGAGTGTAAGGTCTTATCGCTGGAAATCGTGTTTGTCGACATTGGAATTTGGTACCCTGCTTTGTGATCTTGCGTACCTGACTTTATGCCATCCCTAATTGGGACTATGGTTAGGAGCCCTGCTTTATGATCTTGTGCACTACCATACTTTATTGGGTCGAGACACCCTGTTGTGTGATGTTGTGTGTCTTCCCCTCACTTATACTCTAATCTCGGTGGCAACCGAGGTTTGACAGTTGGTGTAAATATGATATGTAGGGTATTCCACATAGTTCAGCTGCATTGCATTGTTGTTGGAAAATTATTACATTATTCCCATGTGTTTTCAAATGATTTGATACGAAACTTCTTTATAATGGCTCTCACTTATATTCTGTAAAAATATTATATTATTGTTTTGGGTTTCTCTGCATACCAGTACTTTTGTATTGACCCCCTTCCCTCCCAGGTTCGGAGGCACAGTCTAGGGGTCCAAAAAATCAGTAAATTCCTCGGACAGATTTGCAAAGTCACTTGGTGAGCCTTCTATATTCCGAAAGGCCTAATGTCTGGCAGTTTTATTTATCCTTTATTTGTTTTTGTGAGTCTATGGGGTCCTTGTCCCAGTTGTCAGACAGTTATTTGTTTCAATCATGTAGTAGAGATTTTGCAGATGGTTTTGCAGATATTGATAGAAATTATGGGACACTATTCCCGTTATTGTTTCCATATGACTCTTGACCATGTGTCCGTAATGTTGTTTATCTTTCACATTTATTTTATCATATGAGTTATGTGCATGATTACCAAACAGATAGGGGTGTTTCGGGCCTTCATGGTTTGGAATACTCATCACGGCTAGAGCCCCGATTCAGGTCATGACAATTCATGAGCTTTGCATTTTATACTTATTCAATCCATGTGAGTCATTACTTATTACATGCATGATTTGATTAAAGAGTATTGATGTTGTTTTATATAAATGCATGCACCCCCACATACTCAGTACATTCTCAAGTGAGGATCCACATATATGTCTATGTCCTACATTGTCTTATAATGTAGATTCAGGTGCTCATTCCCAACCTCATCAGTGATTTTCGACTACCACTATCTACATTCCTACAGTGGTGAGTCCTCATGGTTCGAGGACCTATATTCAAACATCTTCATATTTTGAGAGACTATGTTGTTATTTCCAGTTTATTTCGAGTCAGTTGAGGACCTATCCCAATGGCTCTCTAGTTCATGGATTAATAGAGGCTTTGTCAGACTAGTTTTCAGATTATGGTTGTGTTGAGGTTTTTGGTATTTCTTGGTCGTTTGGATCGAGCATTTTCTCTGTGTTTCCTTTCCTATGATATGACTATTCTAGTGTTTGAATTATTTCATCTTGAAATGAGTGTTATTAGTAGAAACAGGCTCAAAGGGTTATCTTGGGGAAACTTGTAGCCTTAAGCACTGTGTGACATCCCGGGAGGCGATTTCGGGTCGTTACAACTAGTTACTATCCTGCAACAACATCTTAAGGATTCTTTTCATATTAAAGATTTGGTACTCTTACATATTTTTTAGGATTGAAAGTTCATAATGATTCTTTGGGTCTGTTTTAAACCAGCACAACAATGCTTAGGATCTTATTCTGGTCTTCAATGTTCCTCTTCCGAAGATACTCCATTAGAATAGAATGTAAAGTATCATTATAAGGAAGGAGATCTTCTTCATAATCCAACTATGTTTCTTCTATTAGTTGGGAGCTGAAATTACCTTAGTATTACCTTTTCTGACATCTATTTTGTAGATCAACAATTTAGTCAATTTATGCAAACTCCTCTTCATCTCCATTGGGATTGTACATCGCATTATTTTACATATCCTAGGAACATCTAACCGTGGATTATTCTTTCCTAGTGGTTCTCCTATTCATCTTAATAGAAATAGTGATACCAAATAAGCAAAACACCATGAATACTATGACGGATGTCTCAATACCCGTCATTCAGTAACTATTGGTGCATGTTTCTTGGAGATTCCTTAATATCTTGGAAGAGTAAGATACAAGATCGTGTCTCAAAGACTTCTATAGAGGCTAAATATTGATCTATGTCTACTGCTTGATCTAAGATTTTATGACTTCCTGGATTACTTGTTGAGATTAGATTTCCTCAATCTACTCTGACTCCTATTCATGCTGGCAATACAAGTGTTATTCAGATTTTTACTAGTCTAATTTATCATGAGAAAACCAAACATATCGAAGTAGGCTGTGATTATATACAAGAAGTTGTACATAAAGGACTCATTACTCTTCCACATGTGTCCAGTGATCTTCAGATAGCTGATGTGTTTACAAAATCTATGCCACGACAACGCCATCAGTTTCTAGTAGGCAAATTGATGCTTCTTGATCCACCAGAATCAATTTGAGGGGGGATGTTAGCATGATGGACAACTCAAAGAACATGAATTAATAGTTGAATATTGTATACATTAATTTAATTTTTATTATTGTATATGTGTAATTATAGAGATATGATGTAGTAATCAATGAGATAGAATAGCATATTATGAGGGATATAATAGCGATTCAAAGAGATAGAATAGTTTATCATTAGGGAAAGGAAAGGTGGATTTTTTGGGATGTAATCTTTGAATACTTTCAGACTCACAACATTGAGAGACATTCAGCACAAATTTGACATAAGCATCTGCATTTTTTATTTTGCAATAAATCATAAAAGTTATTAGGTGATCGTATATTGGTTTTCAAAATATTGTCTTGACCAGTGTAAAAGGACGATCAAAAACCCTGATTATAATCGAACATCAAACAATCTACTACTCTACCTTATTTCATACTTCTTTTTAAATAGACATGTAGTTGATGTATTACGTTGTTTTTATGAAAAGTTTATTAGATGTAACCTTAATGATGAAGTCTTGTAATGATTTTTTTGCTTTCTCCATTGTCTATTGCTATATCTTATTTTGATGATGATCAACAGACAACAAGGGATCAGGTCCCTAGGTCTTCATGTAAATATACAGTTGTCACATGGCCTACACAGTTTTGTCGTATAATGTAACAAACTGCGTAGGTGAAATATGTACCAGTCAGGATACTTGGCCAAATCAGTTTTATGCCTAATTATTATTCCACTATAAAAGGAAAATAATGCTTCTTAATTAAGTAGTTTTTGCAATCAGATTGTTTAAGAGAAAATTGGACAAAACTTAACTTAGCAACATTGCTCAAGTTCATTTTTATGTGCACTGAAAAAGTGGGTGCTCTTGAGTCATGTTTGAGACAGTAATTGAATTAATCGTGTTATAAGAGTAATGTTTTTTTCTTACTTTTCTTAAGAGTGCTTAGGTAGAGTTATTTGATTTAAATATTGGTTAGAGTTAATCAATATTGAAGTGTGTTCTTGTCAGAGTTGTCAAGATAGTCTTGTAGTAGAGTAATTACAAGTAGGTGGAGCCTAGTGTTAGGTTCAAATTGAGTGTGTAATCAAGAGGTTGATTACAGTGGATTGTTGAGTGATTCTGAGGGCAAGCCGTGATTTTTCCTCCCTTAAGCAAGAAAGTTTCCATGTTAAATCTTTGTGTTCTTTAAATTCCTACAAAGTTTTAGCTTCCTTACTTCTTTACTGTGTTATTTCCTGTGACTGATTTTGAGGTACCTGGTCCCTCGTAGTTTGGTGCAACCCCTACATTTCAATATGTCTGTTGTAAGTATCAGGCTTGTAATTCTCTCTTGTTAACATATTTATAATCATCAACTATGAACATGGTTTGATATAAACCTTTTTTCTCGTATAATTAGATATTTGAAACCTACATATTAGTTGAATATCATAATGAAAGAGGTCCAAATGAAGCAAAATGGATATCGTAGATTTGTATAACTGATTTGGACTTGCACACAAAGAATGTTGGGAATTTGAGATAAAAGTGGCAAAAGAGTTTGAAAATGAGGTGTAGGTGACTCAAGTCTTAATGATTGAGTGAAGGTGACAATTACTTTATTATGGATTAAGAAAGTTGGGGAAATTTGAAAATAACACACAAGTTTTTAAATTTACACTTTGATGTAAATGCTAGTTAATATAACGGGAAGCAGAGGAAATAAATTTTTAATTGAATTTGTCATCTGGGTACACTGATACTGTTGTTTTTTCAACAATGGATTGAACTCGTTCATGAATACAACATAAGATCCCACAATTTAAACAGATCACTCTGTTTATTGCAACAGATAAATATTTTGTTGCAACAGAAGACTCATATGTTGGATTCATATTTATGGTCCTATATTGCCCGTAACATGAATCGAACAGATGGGTAATCTGTTGCAACAGGCGAGTTATCTACTATAGCAAACTAGTTATCTGTTGCAGCATATTACTCAACTATTGTAATAGACGAGTAATTTGTTGCAACAAAATATTTATCTGTTGCAACCTACTATTTATCTATTGCAACAGAGAATTATTCTGTTTCAATAGACGAGTAATCTATTTGGAATAACACAATAAGCTCCTACCACAAACCCAATAGATAACAAACATGTTTCAACTCTTTCTATTGCTACTAGATTCAAATTATTCCTTATTTGTCAACATGTTTGTCGAGAAGAAAAAAGACATAATGAAAACTAAATAAGAATTAAAATGTCAAAGTCGATCAAACATAAATTTTTTTATTAAACAGAAACAAATAAAAATACATAGGATAAAATAAAATAATAATCTAATTATTATTATTATCATGATTATTATTGTTATTATTACTGTAAGCAGTCCAATCCTCAACTTGCGGCGGCAGGGCCCTCCTCAGCCTGCGGATCTCCCGGAGCATCCTTGCTTTCACAACGCGCGACTCCAATTGTAAGTCATGAACCTGTCTCCGAAGTTCCCGCACGGCGTCTTACAGAAAAGCAACGTCTCATACTGTATCAGTCATATCTAGAACACATAAGAATTGACAAAAACGTAAAAATAAAAGTAAAGAAAAGAATCTGAATGTAATACAATGTATACTACCAATTGGGTATATTACACAAAAAGAAATAAAAAAAAACTACCTGAGTCAGGGAAGAGAAAGTGGTTGAAGGTATAATATGAAAGTCAAGATGCAAAAATTAAATAAAGTGTAGTAGAATGAACGAGTGAGTAAGGAGGGGCCTATTTATAGAGGATTGAATTTGAATGAGTTATGCAAAAAGGCGTGGCTGTTCACCTCCATTTATTAATTACATACAAACTGGTGACTTTTTTATTGCTGTGAAAAGTTATGACTTAATTAAATCAAGTTGTTGACTGACTTTTTTATTATTGTGATAAGTCATGACTTTTCAGTTTATTATTATTAATTAGTTTTTTCCAATAACCATTTTTATTGAGTTGTGACAACAGATTTTATATTTGTTGCATCAAATAACCCCTCTGTTACAACAGATACACCATCTATTACTACAAATCGACAACCTATTGCATCAGATAATCTATCTATTGCAACATATAATCTTTATTTTTTAATAATCATCATATCATTAATTCAAATTTGGTGACGTTTTTATTATATAAATTAAAAAAATAGATTTAAAAACAAAAATGGCGAAAAGTCACTACTTGTCGCCTATTTAATATTAACATCAATTATTCAAATTAAATAACAATTTTTTTACGATTATAAATTATGTTTATCATTTATTTCCTTATTGTTTTATGTGAAAAGAAATGACTTAATTAAATCAAGCTGGTGAGTTTTTTATTATTGTGACAAGTCATGACTTTTCAGCTTATTATTATTAATTAGTTCTTAAATTTAAATAACTTTTTTCTCAATTAAAAATTAAAGACTTCTCACCTTTTCAATAACCGTTTCTTTAATAAAATACAACAACAACAACAAACCCAGTGTATTCCCACAAAGTGGGGTCTGGGGAGACTAAATGTACGTAGTCCATACCATTACCTCCGTAGAGGTAGCAAGGCTGTTTTTGATAGTCCCCCGGCTCAAGACAAAGAATAATAAGTAAATTCATAATAAAGCACGAAATACATTGATACAATAAAAATAAGGCACCCACACAGTAGAACCCTATACTAACAAACCAAAGGTACCCTCACCCACAATACCCCTACCCCAAAGCTCTCCTAGCTTCCGACTACGGCCCACCCGTAGGAACTAACCTTCTACTCTTATCCGCATCCTCTACACCTTCCTATCTAAGGTTATGTCCTCCATAAGCTGTAACTGCTCCATGTCCTGTCTAAACACTTCCCTCTAATATTTCTTCGGCCTAACCCTACCCTTCCTGAAACCATCGAAAGCCAGTCTCTCACACCTACGAATTGGGCCATCTGAGCCCCTCCTACTCACATGCTCGAACCATCTTAATCAAACTTCCCAAATCTTTTCCTCCACCGAATCCACTCCAACCTTCTCCCAAATAATCTCATTCCTAACCCTATCACTCCTAGTAATCCCACACATCCAACATAACATCCGCATTTCCACCACCTTTAATTTTTTGATATGGGCATTCTTTATTGGTCAACACTCCGCTCCAATAACATGGCCGAACGAACTGCCACTCTATAAAAAATTTCTTTAAGTTTGAGCGGCACCTTCTTATCACACAACACTCCCGAGGCTAGCCTCCACTTCATCCAACCGGCCCCAATCCGGTGGGAGATATCCTCATTAATCTCACCATTTCCATGAATGAAGGACCCGAGATACTTAAAACTAACCCTCCTACACAGCACCTAAGAGTCCAACCTAAATACTAACTCGTCCTCCTGCCTCAAGTCATTAAACTTGCATTCCACAAACTCTTTCTTGCTCCTACTCAACCTGAACCCTTTAGACTCAAGTGTTTGTCTCCAAACCTCCAATTTCTCATTCACACCTCTCCGCGTCTCATCAATCAAAACTACATCATCCGCAAAAATCATGCACCAAGGCACCTCACCTTGAATACGCCACGTTAAAACATCCATCACCAAAGCAAACAGAAAAGGGTTAGGAGTCGATCCCTGATGCAACTCTGTCAAGACCGGAAAATGCTCAGAATATCTTTTCACCATCCTCACCTGGGTCTTAGCTCCTTCATATATGTACTTAATCGATCTGATGTAAGCCACCGGGACCCCACTCACCTCCAAGCATCTCTAAAGAACCTCCCTAGGAACTTTGTCGTATGCCTTCTCCAAGTCGATAAATACCATGTGGAGATCTTTCTTCCTTTCCCTATACTGCTCCAACAGTATCCTCACCAGGTGAATTGCCTCTGTCATCGAGCGACGGGCACATAGCCAAACTGGTTCTCCAAAATAGACACTATCTTCCTCAACCTCCGCTCTACCACTCTCTCCCAAATCTTTATAGTATGACTTAACAACTTAATACCCCTGTAGTTGTTGCAACTCTAGATGTCACCCTTGTTCTTATATAGAGGAATCATGGTGCTCCACCTCCACGCCTCAGGTATTTTTGAAGTTTTGAAAATGCCTATAATAATTCGGTCAACCACCTTAAACCAGCCCTGCCAGCAAACTTCCAAAAGTCCACAGGGATCTTGTCTAGACCTGTCGCCCTACCCCTCCGCATTCTGCGAATAGCCTCACTGACCTCCTCCACCATAAAATACCTACAATACTTGAAATCACGACACCTCTCTAAGTGCTCCAGCTCTCCTAGGAAAATGTCCCTGCCACCCGCATCATTCAAAAGTCTGTGAAAATACGACTGTCATCTTCTCTTAATATGAGCGTCCTCCACCCGCACACTACCATCCTTCCCCTTAATTCACTTCACTTGGTATAGATCATGACCCTTTATCTCCCTCGCCTTATCAAGCCTCTACAACCTTTTTTCCCCACCTCGCTCCTCCAACCCCACATACAAGCTCTCAAAAGCTGTCGTCTTAGCAACCATAACTGCTAACTTATCCTTTTTCCTAGTTAACTTGTA
This sequence comes from Capsicum pubescens, assembly GCA_030864215.1. Lineage (NCBI taxonomy): Eukaryota > Viridiplantae > Streptophyta > Magnoliopsida > Solanales > Solanaceae > Capsicum > Capsicum pubescens. The sequence continues at coordinate 375,344,089 of CM061548.1, forward strand.
CTCTTCCCTACTAGACCTCTTATCTTCTTGATCCGTACTTTCAACCAACTTAGCATACACCCCCTTCTTAGTCTCCACTTTCTTCTTTACTTCTTCATTCCACCACCAATCCCCCTGCTGCTAACCGTCCCGGCCCCTCAAGATACCCAACAACTTTCTAGTTGTCTCCCTGATACACCTAGAAGCCCTATCCCACATACCATCCATATTGACCTTACATTCCCACACCCCCATCTCTGCCACCTTCTCCCCTATCTCCAATGCACTAATCGAAGGCAAGCCCCCCACTTAATTCTTGGATGCCCCTTCCCTTTCTTCTTCGTCCTATCCTTCTTTAAGCCCAAATCCATCACCAGAAGCCTGTTCTAGGATGAAATATTCTCACTCGAGATGACTTTACAGTCCTTGCACAGCATCTTATCCCCCTTCCGAAGCAGCAGAAAGTCAATTTGCGTCTTAGCTATTGCACTTCGGAAGGTGACCAGGTGATCCTCTTTCTTCGGAAAGCTCTAATTCACTACTACCAACCCAAAGGCCCTTGTAAAATCCAATAAAGAAACTCCCCCATCATTCCTCTCCAATAATAACCATTTTTATTGAGTTGTGGCAACAGATTATATATCTATTGCATCAGATAACCTATCTGTGGCAAAAGATATACCATTTGTTGCAATAAATCAACCATTTATTGTAGGAGCTTTTTTTATTTCTTCTAACAGTTGATTCATCAGTTGCAACAGATGGCGAATTTGATGCATCAGTTGTTTTGAATGTGTTAGACAAAAGGTCATCATTGTTCACCTTTTTTATTAACAATAATCATATACATTAACTAATATAATATTGTAACTTTTTTATTATATAATAAATAAATAATTTAAAAAATAGATTTGAAAATAAAAATGATGAAAAGTCACGATCAGTTATTAAAATTAAAAAACCATTCTTTTACGGTTATAAATTATGTTTATCATTTATTTTCTTATTATTTATTTACGAATCAGTTTTCATATTAAAAAATCAAAAATTCATGACTTTTCTCCCTCTCAATAACAATAACCTTTTTTTATTAATAACTGTCTGTTCCAACATATGATTCGTTTATCGTAATAAATTAACCATCTGTTGCAACATATGGTTCATCCGTTGCCATAAACACTCAATATCTACCTCCAACCATCGACAAGTTGAGAATAAGGAATAGACAGGATGAAAAATAAATATTAAATAAGAATTATAAATTCAAAGTCGACCAAACATAGATTTTTGAATCCATTATATACAAATATAAACAATAAAAAAATATACCCTTGGGTAGATCAGATATAAAAAAAAAAATACATACGCTACAAGAAAAAACATAACCTAATTATTATTACTACCATTATTATTATCATTATTAATATTAGTATTAGTATTAGTATTAGTATTATTTTCAACCACTTTGTAAGATCCCGCAAAATTTCTTAGCTTAATTCAGTCCTTTAAGCTTATTAAGGGGTCCCAGACTTAGAAAGTTTTAGCTAAGCCTCCGAAAGTTGACAATATTATTTTGAGACCTTTACGCCAATCTTATGTTGATATTTGAGTTAATTCATGATCAGGGAGGTCAATAGGTGATTCTGGACAAGTTTCATATTTTTTAAACCTCGTTTAGACCATGTTTAAGTGACCAAAATAGTGGGTCAGAGCGATCTTGACGCATCGTATAGACCATCGCATCGATAGATGGCTTTTCCCAGCTTCAGTGAAAATTCCAGGGAACCGGCGTGGACTCGACGCGGCGCGTTGGCTATCGTGTCTATGCCAACAATGCAATGCATCATCCTGCGCGTCGATGGTTTAATTTTTAGTCATTAAAAATTCGCGTCTCTGGGGTAATTGGGTCTTTTCCCACGCCCTTCAGCCCCCATAACACGAGATTTAACCCTCAAATTAGCAAATTAGACTCATTCTTCTTCAAACACTCAAGAATAAAACCTTAGGAGGTTCAATTTCAAATCAAGAACTCAAGAACTCACCATCAATTTCTTAGAATTCAGCCACTAAGGTATGTGAAGTGTTCATCCAAGGGCCCCTTTCACCCTTGGAGTTCAAGAAACCCCTTTCTAAATCTTGAATCATGATTTCCATGTTATGGGTTGTATTATACTCATGTTGACCATGTTGAATGATTTCCAAGATAAGATATTTAATATAGTTCAGGAATTCATATTACCGTGTGGGTTTAAATCTTTGAAATTGAATTGACTAATGTAGCTATGATGAATTGATTGATTATTCATGCCCAAGCATAAGGTTATGCCTCTCATGTGTTTGTCAAAATGCTTAAGTGAATAAATTGTGCCTTGTGATCCATAAGTGATCTTATGATGACTTCATGCTAGAACTACATGTTCAAAATGACTCTTATGTAAAAGCTATGCTTTGAATGTGATCGTTCGAATACCTATGTGAATTGTTTAGTGTACTTATGAGATGTTAGTATGCATTCCTATATATTTAAAAGTTCAAGATTTGAAAGTGTTTGATGAGATGCCTTAGAAAGTGAATTATGAACATATGGCCATTGTCGTGCTTTCAAGACGTATGCTAGCTTTACTTTTATGCTATCGAGTCCTAGGGGTATTTAATACCCGACAATTTAGTTGTATACCAAGATCCAGTGTCAATTACAGAACTTAGGAAAACTTAGTAAACTCAATCAGTTAAAAGAATTTAGTATTATTCTGTCAGTCAATAAAACTCAGTAAGCTCAGTCCAATTCAGTTAAATAGTACGATCAGTAACAGTTCAGTCAAGCCTAGTATGAACTAGGAAAATCAGCTCAATTTTTATTTAGTTGGGAGTAGGATTCAGCACCAAGCGAACCCAAGTATGGGGACTCATCTGCCAGTAGAGGGTGTGATCCTTAGAAGAAATCCTTATGTTCTAGAACTACGTAGCCAGCGTAGGTTGAGAATCAAACCTGCCAGATAAGGGTTGATGAGATATTTTAACCTGTCAATTGAGGTTTCCACCATTCTCATTAAAGTACATGCCAAATGAGGTTATATCTCCAGTTGTCTTTACCCGTGGCACGGTACTAACAACCTTTCAACTGGGGTTATAGGTTGGACCCCAATCCATTCATAGAGGGGCATGTCAGTTAGATGATTATCTCCCACAGTTTCAGTCTTAGACTCAAAATAAAACTCAGTTCAGTTCTACAGATTCAGGACTATCAAATATAGTCACTCAGCATCAGTACTAAACTCAATATAGTTCCACAGAATTCAGGACTATCAGATACAGTTATTCATATATCAGCAATAAGTGTCAGTAATCTCAGATATCAGTAAATTAGTATTCAGACTCAGAATTTAGTGTTATCATGATCTTAATTATAGTTTACGTAATCATACATGTACTTTTATTCAGTCATACTCATGTTATTCTGTTAGTATTATTCATGCATATGAACCCATGCATTTCATCCTACCTTACTGAATATACCAGTATATTTAAAGTACTGATGCATGCTTTTCTTTGCGCTATGATGTCTTATATCATAGGTTTCGACGCATGAGCTTCAGAGCACCCTTAGCAGTTCTGATTCTCAGCATTTAGAGTAGTGGTGAGTCCTTATAAATTGAGGACATGCTTGTTATTTTCAGTAGCTCAGTTTATGTTAGTCGTCGGAGTTAGTTGGAGACTTGTCCCATCAACTCCACAGTTCAGACAGTTTAGAGGCTTTTCAGACTAGAGTATTTTTAGACAGTTCTATTTCAGTATTCAGATTTAAATATACAGTATTATTTCCATATTTGGACCTTATTGTAGTTTTTTGCATTTATTTCAGTTATATTATGATTACAGCATTACAATTATTCAGTGCTCATAGCAGGTATCAAGCATGGGTTAGCTAGTGGTCCTTCGAGATTATAGCATCGTGTAGCATCCGGGGTACAGACTCGGGGCGCGTCACAAACTTGGTATCAGATCCTAAGGTTCAACAGGGTCCTAGGAAGTCTGAAAGTCGCATCTAGTAGAGTCTTGTGGATGGGTATTGTCATGCCCTATTTTTACCAAGGTTAAACAAAACATGACTTACGGACTCTAAAAAAATTGAAATTTTATATAGAGCCACCACCTAATTTTTAAAGAAAAATAAGGAAACATATTTATTTGTTGATATGTATGATTAATGTTTTAGTCTGCGAAAACCTATTGAGACTCTAGGTAAGAGTTCAAATTATCCCGAAGAAAAGGGGTTAGGCACCCTTCAGGATCCACAAATGTGGTACCCGGCTAGACTAAACTTATCAATGAGGGAGGAGGTATAATATTTAAATGATGTAAAAGGGTATGTGTATTAAGTATAAAATAATTCTTTTGAAAAAATGTAAATATAAAACTATGAAAAAGTATATGTATACAAATAAAATTTATTTTTATAAAATATGTAAAAAAGATATGTACAAAAATATATATATATTGTATGTAAAAAGAAAGTATATTGAGATGTATGAAAAGAAATGTATTTTGATGTTCCATGAAAAGAAAAATATTTACAATTAATTTTTTTTATTTGATTAAAATTACGGAGAAAAGTAATGGTTTATTTGAGAAGAAAAGACTACATAATATCTGAATTACTTGATTAACTCAATGTTTTTGTGTAAGTATTAATGGCCTAAGTTTTGTCTAAAAGCGATGAGAATTATGTATATAAAAAATATCCTCGCCCGGCACCACAAAAAGTAAACTTTTCACTATATTTTTTTGTCTTTATGTACAATTATACAGATGAGAAATAAAAATGAACATAAATGTCAGGACTCCCTTTTCAAATAGCACCTCGGAATGTGTTACCAAGAACATGTACAAATATTTAATGAAATTATTAAAAATAAACAAATAGACATTAAATAAATGGAATCATGTGCACGTATATGTAAAAATAGAATTTTATTATAAAGTGGGCTCAGATTAAGTTTTAGACACGCAATGTCTACGAAGTGGGTTGCTCGATTTATCGGTCATCCTAAATCGTCTTGTCAAGATGCGTATCATAAAACCCTTCATGTTGTCGTGATATTTCTAAGATTTCATCATCGCCCGAGTTTATTTATTTTTGTACGTATTTGTATACGTAATCTCTATCTTTTATTTGGAAAGGCCTCAAAAATTGACGGAGAATTTCTTCATCGACCATTGTATTGATACTTGATATGAATAAATAAACTTGAGAAAAATAATGTTCGTCTTTGTAATGAGGTGGACTCAAGTATCTGATGGAGAGATAATTTCATCGACCATTGAATTGATTAATGGTATTTAATAATAAAAAAAATGATGAAAAAACAACAAAGTCACTGAACGGATATCAAAATCATGCATAGTAATTCAAGTGATTATCAATGATTAGAATAATAGAATGAAAAAAAGGTCAAAGTTAATGAATCAAAATGATGTACCCATGACGAAGTAATTGAAAATAACAAAAAATAGAGTGAAATTTCTAATTGTGTAACAAAGTAATGGAATCAAAATAGAAATAGTTCAAACATGATTGAAAAATGTGAACATTCACGGAGAAGTGACAATAACCATCATTAAGCATCCATAAACAAAGAAATACAAAAATAAATTCACATATAATATCAACCAACAAAACCCTTAAAAAATATAACGAAGATTGATGGAAACGGAAAACGGAAAGAAAGTCACTAGGACACAAAGTTTCGGCCATGAATAGTAAGAAAATATGAATAGCAACAACAAAATTAAGAAATATATATGTGTATATATATATATAAATGTAACCAACATAATCCCTAGTAAAAATTGTGGAATTTCACCAAAATAGGGAGCAAAAATTTAATTTATTTTTATGTGTATATGTGTATTTTTTATGTTTTTGAGAGAGAGAAAAAGAACAAAAAATTTATGTGTATTTTTTTATTCTTGAGAGAGGGGAGAAAGAAGAATATAATGTGTGTGTGATTAAAAAATGTGCATATGCATTTGTGTATTTTTGGGAGAGAAAATAAAAATGAGGAAAGATTTTTCTTGTGTTTTTTGTGTATGTATTTGAGAGAGAGATAAAATATGTGTGGGTGTATGAAAATGTGTGTGTAGAAGGAAAAGATGAATAAAATTGTCTTCCACCCTTGCCTATTTATAATAAAATTGGGCACTCTCTATTATCCAATGGATAAAGGGGTGTTCCCTCTTTTTATAATAGTATATCCTTTAGTCCTTAGGATATTGACCAAAGGATGTTCATCCTTCTGACCAATGGATAGAGTTATTGTCCAAAGAGTACAGTCATTGAGTTGTCATTGTCAGATGTCACAAGACATTATGTGTAGTCATTATCGGATGTTATAAGACATTATGTGGTCATTGTCGGATGTGACAAGACATTATTGTGTGGTCGTTGTCAAATGTGGCAATACATTATTGTGTGATCGTTGTCGGATGTGACAAGACTTTGAATTATTATACTGTGTAAAAATAATTGATCTGACTTAGCATTTGCGGATCGTAAAAAATGTACAAAATGCAGGTATTGATTTGTAATTATGAAAAATGTAAAGAATGTTGAAAATATTAAAAAAAATATAATTTAATATGAAAAAATATTATAAAAATGTAATGTCATGTCGTGTACGTGTGCAGATAATTGTAAAATGTTAAAAACGATAATGAATTGATAGAAATCCTATTATAAGGAGGATTATTAATAAATTATGAAAAGTAAAAAATATGACAACAAATTGATAAAAATCCTAAAGTAAGGATGATTATCAATAATTTGTCAACAATTATAAAAAAGATGTGAAAATTATATTTTGTTCCCTTTAATAATCAAGAAGCCTGAAGACGTTAATTTTAGGAACGGAGAGCAAAAATTAGGTGTAAACAGTTACCCCTTTTCGTTTGAGGACGATGTAGAAGTATTCAAACGAAAACGTTGACGTGTAGCCAATTTTGCTCGACAAAAAAAAATTGTTATAGAAAAATTTGACCGAACTCTAATTTAGGGTTGCCTACATACCTCAAGTTAATGAGTATCAGGTCGGGAGTAGTTCAAAAGAATAGGCAGATTGTCTCTTGCCTTGTTATTAGGGGTGAATGATCATATGAAATGATTATTGAGAGGAGAGTTATGTGGGAACAGAAGTATTCACACATTTTCAATGCTCCTTTTGAAATTTCCCAGTATTGAGTTGTGAGATTCTAGGGATGCAAGATTGTGTGCTTGCTGGAGAGAAAGAATAATTATGGGGTTGTAATGACCAAACTCTGCACAGAGCTTCCTACATATCTCGAGTGTCACGAGAATCATGTCAATGTAGTTTGAAATGAGGAAATGAGGAAATTTTGATAAGGTTCTTAAAATTTGCACCAGTGTGTGATAGATGAGATTTAAAAAGAAGTGTTGTTGTTCTAAATTATACCTTTTGTTGAAAAGATGTATGATGTCTCCGATTGTCTACAGGGACTTGAGGATGAATGACGGGTGTCTTTGATTGTCTACGAAGGTTGATGTTGATGAATGAAAGATGTCTTCGATTGTCTACGAATACTTAATGCATGACATCTCCAATTGTCAATGGAGATTGATTTTGAATGATGATGTCTTCGATTGTATACGAAGAATTGATGCATGACACCTCCAATTGTCTATGGAGGCTGGTGTTGATTGTTGTCTCCGATTATTTACGGAGAATTGATGTATGACACCTCCAATTGTCTATGGAGGTTGGCGTTGATTATTTTCTCCGATTGTTTATGGAGACTGTGATAAATGATGATGTCTTCAATTATATACGAAGAATTGATGCATGATACCTCCAATTATCTATGGAGGCTAGTGTTGATTGTTGTCTTCGATTGTTTATGGAGAATTGATGCATAAAACCTCCAATTATTGATGGAGGCTGGAGTTTATTGTTGTCTTCGATTGTTTATGAAGACTGTGATAAATGATAATGTCTTTGATTGTATACAAAGAATTGATGCATGACACCTCCAATTGTCTATGGAGGTTGGCGTTGATTGTTGTCTCCGATTGTTTATGGAGACTGTGATAAATGATAATGTCTTTGATTGTATACGAAGACTTGATGACATCTCCAATTGTTTATGGAGACTGATGTTGATTATTGTCTCTGATTGTCTACGGAGACTATGTGATGGTCGTCCTCAATTGTCTATGAAGACTAGGGTCATCAACTAATTAGGTAATGGCCTCTCGATTGATGGAACAGCATGAAGGTAATAGTCTCTCAACTGGTGGGGCTGTTGAAGGGTGATAGCCACTCGACTGGCGGGTCTATGGAAATGTAAAAACCTCTCGACTGGCGGGGCTTTGAAAGGTAATAGTCACTCGACTAGCTAGGCTATGAAAAATGTAAAAAACCTCTCGACTGGCGGGGTTGTTGAAAGGTGATAGCCACTCGACTGGCGGAGCTATGGAAATATTAAAACCTCTCGACTGGCGAGGCTATGAAAATGTAAAAAGCCTCTTGACTGGCAGGGCTATGAGAATGTAAAAAGTCTCTCAACTGGTGGGGTTGTTGAAAGGTGATAGCCACTTGACTGGCGGGGCTATGGAAATGTAAAAACCTCTGAGAACACCCAATTAAAAAGAAAAATGACTGTGTTTCAAGCCTGTATCTTAAAGAGAAAGGTCAATTGTTGTCATTCAGAGATAGGCGTCTTGCACGTAAAGTGTGACGCATGTATGCGAAGGCATGGTTTGAAAGGAAAGATTTTTTTTTGTATTTTTATTGTAAAAATGTGTTGAAAGATGAAAAATGTGGAAGATTTCTTTGTATTTTATTTGTAAGAAATGTTGAAAGGTAAAAATGCATAACATCATTTGTGTTTTCTTTGTAAGAATGCAGAAAGGTGAAAATACAGAAGATTGTTTTGTATTTTCTTTGTAAGAAATATTGAAGAATGAAAAGATATAATTGTGTCTTGACTACAGTTGGTACCAACAATTAGTAGTGGGTATAAGAATTCCCCTATCTCTTTTCCAGCTAACCGAGATCGACTTCAAGGTAACTTCCATATCTTCGAGTGGTACCTCAAACATACCTAAGTATCGACAAGATTTATTCGTCTTGCTTCAAACAATGATTTTGAACTGAGCATGTTCCCATGTTTCAAGTGCCCTCTCCAAAAAGAAGGTCTCGTTCTCACACCTATTTGAGTATTATTTTTCTCTTAAATTTGGAGATGTTTAGAGATATACGCTCACACTTAGAAAGAAGTTCAATGAATGTAATTGTGATATCATAGGCTTGGCCTTCATGTAAGTATCCACTAATGTGAGAAAACTTAGAGTAGGATCCTGTAGGACTTGTTATTGACTTATAATGTAGGCTTTGGGTTGGGTAGGATGACATCTAGGATAAAAGTGACTAATTCCTCAATGAGTATTGCACTGTATTCGTGCTTTTGACGCTCGATCTTCTTTATTGTTCTTCTTTGCCCCCTGTTTTGTATTTGTTTCAACTTTTTTTGAATCTTGTGTTGGAGTTTTTCCCCTTTTAGATATATCTTCCTTCCCTTTTTTTTCTTTGGGGGATGATGATTCCCCACCTTTGTCAGAGTTATCTTTTTTTTTGGTGGGGGTTCTTGCTCCTTCTTCTTTGAAGTCGTCTTTTCTTTTTGTTCTTCTAGGGATATATGCCCTTTGCCTTTGGCATCTTTGATCTTGAATCTTCATTCAAAACATGGACGTATTAGTGCGCTCAAGGAGGTGGGACAAAGAGGGATAGTTCATGTAAGCACTCAAAAGGTATAGGCTCAGATGTGGGTATTCCAAAGAAAAGGGTTCATGCTCAAAGGGGGAAATAGTAGGGATCAATATCATTTGGTAGGATGTGGAAGGCACAATCTATTCAAGGAAGGCCTACAATCCTTTCCCAAACTAAGTGTAACTCAGAATTTCACCTCAACAGACATTCATTCCAAGTTTAGGATCAACAATGCAATGCAATGAACTAGTCTAAAGCTTACCACACAATGCACTTGAAACGATGAGGTTGGTTTCGTTCTTGTCTTAGATGTATGAAAGAGAATTTTTTAGTGTTACTCAAGTTTGATTAAAAGGTACCAAGGGAATCTATGGTTTACCATAAATTCGATCCTCTCCATCATACCAATTTGTTCTTTCTCATGCACACTCCAACTGTGTTGGTACCAACCAAGTCAAAATTCTAAATTTTTATTTATTTGGAAAAAAAATGGGATCGAACCCAAATGAGGGTTGGCTACGTATCTCGTGAAAACAAGAATCAGGTCTGCGTAGTTCAGGAGAATTTACAGATTTTTATATAGCATGTATGAATGTACAAAAGTAGTGGTCATCTTTGAAAGTAATGTGAAAGACGATCAGGAAGGAATTGCTTGTATCAGTAAAATTTGTTCGATCAGATGATTGAGAGAATGGATGCTGAGCATGAGGAGAGTTTTAAAATTACTTTAATATGCCGACAAGATTGAGAAGGTCATACGTTGAAGAAGCTAGGGCATTATTTTACCGCAGCTAGCAGGATTGTTATGAATGAAAGAATATTAAACCCTTGCTTTGACAGTTGGGATCAATACGCCGTAAATTTAATGTTTTACGACATCTGAAATAAGAAGATAGGTGTTCTCAAACCAAAATTGGTTGAGGATTTGGGGGTAGGCCGGCTAAGCACTAATGTTATTGAGATTTGGATTCGGGAAATTATTTATTTGCGCTCTTGAAGACTTTTTGGAGAGTGTCTTTGAACTGTTTCAGAAAAATTGCCCCAGTATGAATACCGAAGAAATTATTTTGAAACAGTGAAGAGACCAAACCCTAATATAGGGTTGCCTACATAGCTTGTCATGACAAGAATCAGGTCAAAATGTAGTTCAAATCTATTTTTTGAGTTTGTATATGGCGTGATTTATTTCTAAATTAAGAATTTACCTAAATGGTTGAGAGTAGGACCGAACAATTGTGAAAAGGCACACTAACCTAAATGCACCAATTCTGAAACTAAAGAATCCAAATAAGGTTCAGAGGAGTGCAGTACACCCCTCGCGTGTTCGGTGTGTGAATTGTGTACGACCAAAGACTCAATGGAATTGTGATTTATGATTAAATAAAGTAAAAAATAATGTGTAGCGGTTTTCAATGTACAGATAAAGTATATATGAACAAGTAATGAATCGAATAATTGATAAGACAACAAAACTAATTTGTGCAAATAATGTAAAATTTATGAATAAACAGATAAAAAATCAAAGAATTTAAGTGCATGCAAAAATGTAAAAATACCTCCCACTATTGAAAAATCGAGTCTATCATGGTTAGAACCTGTTGTTTCTCCCCAGCAGAGTTGCCATTCTGTCATGCCCTATTTTTACCAATGTTAAACAAAACATGACTTACGGACTCTAAAAGAATTAAAATTTTGTATAGAGTCGCCACCTAATTTTTAAAGGAAAATAAGGAAATCTATTCATTTGTTGATACGTATGATTAATGTTTTAGTCAGCAAAAAACTATTGAGACTCTAGGTAAGAGTTCAAATTATCCCGAAGAGAAGGGGTTAGGCACCCTTCAGGATCGACAAATATGGTACCCGGCTAGACTAAACTTATCAATGAGGGAGGAGGTATAATATTTAAATGATGTAAAAGGGCATGTGTATTAAGTATAAAATAATTCTTTTGAAAAAATGTTAATGTAAAACTATGTAAAAGTATATGTATACAAATAAAATTTATTATTATAGAAATATATAAAAAATATATGTATAAATATATATAAATTGTATGTGAAAAGAAAGTATATTGAGATGTAAGAAAATAAATGTATTATGATGTGCCATGAAAACAAAAATATTTACAAGTAATTTTTGAGTAAAGATTTATTTGAGAAGAAAAGACTACATAATATCTGAATTACTTGATTAACTCAATGCTTTTGTGTAAGTATTAACGGCCTAAATTTTGTCTAAAAGCGATGAGAATTATGTATATAAAAAATATCCTCGCCCGGCACCACAAAAAGTAAAGTTTTCACTATATTTTTTTGTCTTTATTTACAATTATACAGAGGAGAAATAAAATGAACATAAATGTCTGAATTCCCTTTTCAAATAGCACCTTGGAATGTGTTACCAAGAACAAGTACAAATATTTAATGACAACAACAACAACAAACCTAGTGTATTCCCACATAGTGAGGTCTGGGGAGGGTAAGATGTACGCAGTCCATACCTCTACCTCTAAAGAAGTAGAAAGGCTATTTCCGATAGACCCCCGGCTCGAGATACGGAATAAAAAATAAATTCATAGTAAATGACTACGCAGTGGTTGCTCGATTTATCGGCCATCTTAAATCGTCTTGTCAAGATGCGTATCATAAAACCCTTCGTGTTGTTGTGATATTCTTAAGATTTTGTAATCGCCCGAGTTTATTTATTTTTGTAAGTATTTATCTACGTAATTTCCGTCTTTTATTTGGAAAGGCCTCAAAAATTGACAGAGAATTTCTTCATCGGCCATTGTATTGATACTTGATATGAATAAATAAACTTGAGAAAAATAAAGTTCGTCTTTGTAATGAGGTGGACTCAAGTATCTGATGGAGAGATAATTTCATCGACCATTGAATTGATTAATGGTATTTAATAATTAAAAAAAATGATGAAAAAATAACAAAGTCACTGAACGCATATCAAAATCATGCATAGTAATTCAAATGATTATCAATGATTAGAATAATAGAATGACAAAAGGGTCAAAGTTAATGAATAAAAATGATGTACCCATGACGAAGTAATTGAAAATAACAAAAAATAGAGTGAAATTTCTAATTGTGTAACAAAGTAATGGAATCAAAATAGAAATAGTTCAAACATGATTGAAAAATGTGAACATTCACGGAGAAGTGACAATAACCATCATTAAGCACCCATAAACAAAGAAATACGAAAATAAATTCACATATAATATCAACCAACAAAACCCTTAAAAAATATAACGAAGATTGATGGAAACGAAAAACGAAAAGAAAGTCACTAGGACAAAACGTTTCGGCCATGAACAGTAAGAAAATATGAATAGCAACAACAACACTTAGGAAATATATATAACCAACATAATCCCGAGTAAAAATGGTGGAATTTCACCAAAATAGCGAGCAAAAATTTAATTTATTTTTATGTGTATATGTGTATTTTTTGTGTGTTTGAGAGAGAGAAAAAAAAAAGAAAAAATTTATGTGTATTTGTTTATTCTTGAGAGAGGGGAGAAAGAAGAATATAATGTGTGTGTGATTAAAAAATGTGCATATATATTTGTGTATTTTTGGGAGAGAAAATAAAAAATGAGGAAAGATTTTTCTTGTGTTTTTTATGTATGTATTTGAGAGAGAGAGAGAGAATATGTGTGGGTGTATGAAAATGTGTGTGTAGAGAGAAAAGATGAATAAAATTGTCTTCCACCCTTGCCTATTTATAATAAAATTGGGCACTACCTATTATCCAATGGATAAAGGGGTGTCTCCTCTTTTTATAATAGCACATCCTTTAGTCCTTAGGATATTGACCAAAGGATGTTCATCCTTTTGACCAATGGATAGAGTTATTGTCCAAAAAGTAGTGTCATTGAGTTGTCATTGTCAGATGTGACAAGACATTATGTGTAGTCATTGTCGGATGTGACAAGACATTATGTGTAGTCATTGTCGGATGTGACAAGACATTATTGTGTGGTCATTGTCGGATGTGGCAAGACATTATTGTGTGGTCGTTGTCGGATGCGACAAGACATTGAATTATTATACTGTGTAAAAATAATTGATCCAACTTAGCATTTGCGGATTGTAAAAAATATACAAAATGCAGGTATTGATTTGTAATTATGAAAAATGTAAAGAATGCTGAAAATATTAAAAAATGTTATTTAATATGAAAATTATTATAAAAATGTGATGTCATGTCGTGTACATGTGCAGATAATTGTAAAATGTTAAAAACGATAATGAATTGATAGAAATCCTATTATAAGGAGGATTATTAATAAATTATGAAAAGTAAAAAATACGACAACAAATTGATAAAAATCCTAAAGTAAGGATGATTATCAATAATTTGTCAACAATTATAAAAAAGATGTGAAATCTATATTTTGTTCCCTTTAATGATCAAGAATCCTGAAGACGTTAATTTTAGGAACGGAGAGCAAAAATTGGGTGTCAACAGGTGTGTAGCATGCCACACTTATGGACAAGAGGCTATAAGATGTTTTAGGAACAGTTTTCCTTCTTTCATTATTCATGTCGTGCGAGTGAGCATGAGCTCTAGTTAACCTCTCTACTTAATCCATGTTTCTCTTCCGTTTATAGAATATGCCTCCAAAGAAGACTAAGGGAAGAGGAATCGGAGGCATTCCAGAACCCCATCCCATCCATCCAGATCCGAAGGACAAACACATCTCCCATGTTGAGTTTAGAGTAGTATTTATCATCCTAGCTCATGCTGTGGCAGCTTAGAATGAATGAACAGTTGCCATTCCAGCCAACCTAGTGGCCAATACTATTGCCGCCATGATTTGGGACTTCACCCAAATAAACCCTCCATTTTTTACCAGGTGTAAGTCAGATGAGGACCCTCAGGAATTTCTGGATTAGGTGCAGAAGGTCACAGATATTATGGGGATGACAGCTAGTGAGAGTGCCGAGCTAGCTGCATATTAGTTGTAGCATGTTGTTCACTCATGGTTCAAATAGTAGAAAGCAAAGAGGGCCGCAGATACCGGGCCCATGGAATGGGAGTAGTTTATCAATAGGTTCTTCCCACAGTAGTTGAGAGAAGCAAAGGTTTTTGAATTTATTAATCTGAAGCAGGGAAACATGACGGTGAAAGAATATTCTCTATAGTTTACTCAATTATCCAGATATGCTCCTCACGTGGTAGAAGATAGTAAGTCTAAGATGAGTAAGTTTATGTCTGGAGAGAATGATATTACTGTTAAAGAATGTAGGACTGTAATGTTGGTTAGCAAGATGGACTTGTCTAGGCTGATGGTCCATGCTCAATAGATAGAAGAGCAGAAGAATAATAAGAGATATAAGCAGAACAAGAGAGCGAGAACAAGTAGTTTTAACTTTTCTCGTCCTAAGTTAGAGGGTGGAAACCGTTCATAGTTCCGTCCAAAATCATTAATTCAAACCCCATCCTCAGCTAGAGCTCCAGTGCCGAATTTCAGAGATTGTCCCCAGTCAGGTTCCCAGGTTCAATGTCATCGTCCTCCAGCTCAGTCCCATCGCCCGAATCAGCAGGGTGCCTTATCCAGTGCCACCAGTGGGCAGCACCCAAATAGACTCTATGCTCTTCAATCCCAACAGGATCAAGAAAGTTCTTTTGATGTGGTAACTGATACGTACAAGTTTATCATTTGCATGATTACGTTTTGCTGTATCCAGGATCTTTTTTGTCTTTTGTTACCCCATATATAGCAGTTGATTTCGGAGTCAGTACCGAAATCCTAGCAGAGCCTTTCTCAGTCTCTATCCCAGTGGGTAAATCTATCATAGCCAGGCGGGTATACAGGAATTGCCCGATTATGGTATCTCAGAAAGTCACTTCAGTTGACTTAGTCGAATTAGAGATGACAAATTTTGATGTCATTCTCGGCATGGATTGGCTCCATTCCTGCTATGCCTCATTCGACTTCAGAAACAAAATTGTCCAGTTTTAGTTTATGAATAAACCCATCCTAGAGTGGAAGGGTAATACTTCAGCACTTAGGGGTCAGCTTGTTTCTTACCTTCGGGCTAGAAAACTTATAACTAAGGGATTTATCTACCATCTCATTCGAGTCCAAGACTCTAATTTAGAAACCCCTACTCTTGAATCAGTATTAGTAGTATGTGAATTCCCAGATGTGTTTCCCGAAGATTTCCCAGAGTTTCTCTCAAAAGGGAAATTAATTTTGGAATTGATCTTCATCAGATACTCAGCCCATATCTATCCCACCATACAGAATGGCTCTAGCAGAACTCAGGGAATTAAGAAAAATAGTTAAAAGATCTTCTAGATAAAGGATTCATCAGACCCAGTATGTCCCCGTGGGGAGCGCCAGTGTTATTCATTCATAGGAAAGACGGTTCCCTCAGGATGTGTATTGACTACCGTCAGTTAAATAAAGTCACGGTCAACAACAAGTATCCATTTTCTAGAATTGATGACTTGTTTGACCAACTCCAGGGTGCCAGTTACTTTTCTAAGATAGACCTCAGATCAGGCTATCATCAACTAAGGGTAAGGGAATGTGGCATCTCAAAGACAGCCCTCAAAACTCGATATGATCACTTCGAATTCTTAGTCGTGTCCTTTGGTATTACCAATGCCCCAGCAGCCGTCATGGACTTGATGAACCATGTGTTCAAGCAGTACTTGGACATGTTTCGTCATAGTCTTCATAGATAATATTCTTATTTACTCTCTCAGTGAGCATGAGCATCCATACCATCTCAGAATAGTATTATAGACCCTAAGAAATCATCATCTATTCATAAAATTCAGTAAATACAAATTTTGGCTAAGGTTAGTATCTTCTCTTGGCCATATAATTTCTGGTGATGGCATTAGATTTGATCCCCAAAAGACCGGGGTAGTGAGAAACTGGCCCAGTCTCATTTCTCCATTGAATATTAGGAGTTTCTTGGGTTTGGCCAGCTATTATCGATGGTTTGTTGAGGTATTTTCATCTATTGCCTCCCCTATGTCAAGATTGATGCATAAAAAGGTCAAATTTTAGTGGTCAGATTTTTGTGAGAAGATTTTTCTAGAGTTAAAGACTCGACTCACTACAGCTCCAGTTTTGACCCTACTAGATAGTTTTGACAGCTTTTTTATATACTGTGATGCTTCTCGAGTCGGATTGAGGTGTGTCTTGATACAAAGAGGTAAGGTCATAGCCTATTCCTCTAGATATCTTAAACCCCATGAGATGAACTATCCTACTCATGATCTTGAGTTAGCAGTAGTAGCCTTTGCCTTAAAGATTTGGAGGCATTATTTGTATGGTGTGCACGAGGATGTGTTCATATTTCATAAGAGCCTACAAAATGTGTTCTCTAAGAAAGACCTCAACCTCCGTCAGATAAGGTGGTTGGGGTTATTGAAAGACTACGACATGAGTGTCCTGTATCATCCGGGCAAGGCCAATGTAGTGGCCGATGCTCTTAGTAGAATGTCTATGGGTAGTGTTGCCCATGTTAAGGACAGTAAGAAGAAGTTAGCCCATGAGGTTCATCAGCTTGTCCGACTAGGTGTACGCTTAGTCGATTCAGCAGAAGGTAGTGTATAGGTGCAGAGTAGTTCAGAATCATCTCTAGTTTTCAAAGTAAAGAAAAAGCAGGATAGAGATCTCAGTCTTGTTAAATTGAAGAGTCAATCAGAGATCAGAAGGTAAAGATTTTCTCCTAAGGGGGAGATGGATTTTTGCATTGCCAGGGTCCTCTATGTGTGCCAGGCGTAGATGAATTGAGGCAGTGAATTCTTGCAGAAGTGCATGGTGCGCTCTACTCTATTTATCTAGGGGTCACTAAGATGTACCATGATTTGCGGGAGATCTATTGGTGGAGTGGGATGAAAAGAGATATTATAGAGTTTGTGGCTAAGTACTCAATATGTTAACAGGTTAATATTGAGCTTCCGAAGACTAATAGGTCCATGCAGGAGTTCAGTATTCCTACCTAGAAATGGGAAAAAGTGAAGATGGACTTTGTGATGGGTCTGCCCCGTACTCATCATCAGCATGATTCATTTTGGGTCATTATAGATAGGATAACCAAATTAACTCATTTCCTTTCAGTCCATACCTCTTATTTAGGAGAGAATAATGCTAAACTCTATATTAGGGAGTTGGTTAGATTGCAAGGTGTTCTGTTGTCAATTATTTCAGATAGAGGTACTAAGTTCACCTCTCATTTCTGGAAAGCATTCCAAAAGGGTCTTGCTACCCGAGTTCACCTTAGTACAGCTTTTCATCCTCAGACAGATGGTCAAGCAGAAAGGACCATTCAAACTTTAGAAGATATGATAAGAGCGTGTGCGATGGACTTCAAAGGTAGTTGGGATAACCACTTGACTTTGATTGAATTCGCATATAACAACAGCTATTATTTTAGCATTCAGATGGATCCATTTGAGGTGCTTTATGGGAGAAGATATAGATCTCTCATTGGTTGGTTTGAAGTGGGTGAGGCGGTAGTGATAGGGTCTGACTTGGTATTTGATACCTTAGAGAAAGTCCAGTTGATCATGGAAAGGCTTAAGATAGCTCAGAGTTGACAGAAATCATATGCAGATGTGCGCAGAAAGGATCTCGAGTTTGAGATTAGTGACTATGTGTATCTGAAAATCACTCCTATGAAAGGAGTGCAGCGGTTTGGCAAAAAGGGGAAACACATTCCCCGTTATGTCGGTCCTTACCAAATTCTCAGCCATTTTGGAAAGGTAGCTTACGAGCTTCAATTGCCTTCAGATTTATCTTCAGTTCATCCAGCGTTCCATGTCTCCTTGCTAAAGAAATGCATAGGTTACCCAGCAGACATAGTCCCTGTTGAGGGTATAGATATTAAGAACAGACTGGGTATAGATATTAAGACCAGACTCTCTTATGAAGAGATTCTAGTCAAACACCTTAACTATCAGATTCGCAGACTGGGGAACAAAGAAGTCCCTTTAGTCAAAGTTCTTTGGCGGAATCAGTTCGTTGAGGGAGATACTTGGGAAGAAGAAGCATACATGCGGACCAAGTATTCTCACCTCTTCTCTGCAAACTTAGACTCTCTCCAAGGTAATAGTTTTCCATAATATTATTCAGTTTTATGTTCATATTTTCATAACAAACTTGGTGCCAGTTACCATTGAATATTCAGTCTTGTGTTTATGAGTCAGTTCAATCATGTATCCATGCATCAGATATGAATGTTCAGTATATAAACTTAGTTTATCAGTAATCCCAGTCATGCATTCATGAATCAAGTTCAGTAATGTACTCATGCATCAGAAATGAATATTCATCATGGTAATTCAGTAATCTCAGTCATAAAATTATGCTTCAGTTGTGCATTTCCAGTGTCTAAATTTAGTCTACTAGTATTCTTACTGTCACACCGCCTTTTTTAACTCCCAAAAAGATTGTATTGTAAGTTTCAAAACGGTTTTTATTAAGTGACAAAAAATTAAAAATTGTTTCGAAAAGGACAATTTACATTTAAACTCAGAGTCGCCACTTGGCATAAACCGGTGTGCCAAGTCACCTTTGGAAAATCCTTTTCAAAATGATTTGACTCTTGAAACTGGTTTGCGAATAGAGATTCCGGTTAAGGAATTCTGTTGACCGAGGAGAAGGTGTTAGGCACCCCTCGATCCCGTGGTTCGACCATGGTCGCTTGGTAGAGTGAATCGGCTAATTTGGCACTACGATGTACAAACCACACAAAAACACATAAAATAATCAAACAAACAAAAAAAACAAAACAAATAAAAAATATAGTGTCCAGTGCGAGTTATACAGTCCCAAAATAGAAAAATAGGGAAATGTAAATCCTATTCTAAACCAATCCTAGACTAAGCTCCAATGCCTCACCCGATGCCTCTGGCCTTCATCACGAACGTCCTCCAAGTACAAGATACTTTGGGGAATTCCCTGAATAAATCAATACAAATCCCTCGAGGCATTCCCCACCCTAATGAATACATTTTTAGTGCGGGGAAATAAAACTATTCAACAAAATTTCAAACATTCCACAGAATTTCCAACATTCAACCAAAGCCACAAGTTCTAAACTTTGCCTACCCAACCTATGTTTGCCTAAACCAATCGACGTATCATGATACTACCAAGTTCAATTAATGTTTATTTCAAGTCAAACAACCAATAAATCAAAACTAACCAAAATTCACCAATTATGTCATGTTTTCAATTTTCACCCCCAAATTAATTTTAATTCTCAAACGAGATACCATTTCACCATACAATCTATAATCAAGGGAACAAACCTCGAATCAAAAAAAATCACTATTCATCATCAACAAAGATCAAGCAACACATGATATTCAATCCAACACACCAAATATAATAAATGATGAGATAAAAAGAAGGAAAGAGTAGAATTGGACCTCGATTTAAAGCTTTCTCAATTCGATGTATTATTTTGATTAAATTCGGTAGAGTCCGCGCCAATGAACCTCGAATTCGAACCTCAACAAACCAATCTGAGCTCGATATATCCTTTTTCTCCATTTTTCACCAACCCAAATCAGAATCGAGAAAGCAACATGAAGTTAGTACTAAAATTCATACGCCCTTTTTATTGTTTCTCTCATTTTCTGATGGACCTCGCCAGAATCAGGAAAAACTGGGTCGAGTTTGATCGTTTGGGGGTTCGTCCAATAACTGTTGTAGCATCACCGGAGCTCCGGCAATCTTAACAGTGGTGATATTGTTTTCCTCCTCCCTGAATCCTCTCTCGTTCAATCTCCCTCCTCTCTCTCCGTTCAGTCTCTTAGTTACTAGATTCTATTCCTATTTTTCTCTCTATTTCAGCGCGTGGGTATGTGAAATGGTGTTGTTGTATGCATGTTCTGATTCTCCCTGTGTGCGTGTATTCTCTCCCTTCTTTATATCTCTCTCCTTCGTGTGGGTGTAAATTAGTCGAAAAGGAAGAAGAACTATGGTTGTGTGTTGTATTATTTTCGTGAGAATTGAGTCTTCTCCCATGTGAATTGGGTCTATGAATGGAGAGGATCTTGTGTGCGTATATGTCCTCTATGTGTATTGTTGATGATGAATTCAAAAAGAAAAGAGAGATCTCCTTCTTTTTCCATATGGGCCCCTTCTTTATTTGGAATCTCATTCTGTTTTGGGTGGGGCAAAGAAAGGTCTCACGTGGTGGGGTGTGGTCACATGGGTATAGGATGAGGTGTAAAGTTGTCTAGGATAGGATTAAATTTGTTGGGTAGTTTGTTAGGGAGTTTGTTTTAAGTTGTTATTTTTTGTATTTTTGTGGGGTATAATTACATGGGTGAAGGTACACGGTAGGACAAAGTAAAAATGGGTAAAAATGATATCGGGGAGGGATGAAATTAGGTGTCTACATCATGCCCCCTTTGAATGTAAACACGAAGTGTTTTCAAAAAAAGAAGTAGACAACAAGATAGAATTTTTTCCCGACCATTATTCAAAGGAACAAAAAGAAAGAAGAAGAACAACCGATTTCTGACTTAAGTCATCCTACCCACCCAAGTTGTGGAGGAATCAAGTGATGGAGTCTCAATGGATTAGAAGGAAATTGACTATACCGAGTTGGAGAGTCGAGTGAGGTTTCATCGAGGTTCCGTTCTGCGGCTTTGTCATTACATCAAAATGAAAATTACAAGTTAAAACATAAATAAAATTACAAAATCTTATCTATACATCTTCTGTTGGACTCCTGACTTAAGTTTCATCACCCTATTCTTCAGGTGGGCTTCTGAATTGCAATTTCATCACTTGTTGGTCGGTATTTCTTCACCTTGCTGCTTAACTTTCAATTTATTCACCTTGTTGCTTGACTTTTCATTTATTCACCCTGTTCTTCGAGCGGGCTCCTAACTTGCTATTTTTTTACTTTCGATTTCTTCACCTTGTTGCTTGGCTTTCAATTGCTTCACCTTGTTTCTTGACTTTCCATCTCTTACCCTTGTTATTTGACCTTTAATTCCTTCATCTTGTTTCTTGACTTTCTATTTCATCACCCTGTTCTTCAGGTGGGCTCCTGACTTTCAATTTCATCACCCTGTTCTTCAGGCGGGCTCCTGACTTTCAATTTCATCAACTTCCAATTTCATCACCCTGTCTTCAGGCGGGCCTCCTGAAACCAAAATCAAAACTAGAACGGAAATTATTCCAAATAGAGATTTTAATAAAGAAGGATTTCATTTTTGAAAGTATGGTCCCATTTTTCAGGAGGGTCTTGAACAGAAAGTAAAAAACCATTTTTCAGGAGGGTCCTGAACTGAATGTAAAAACCCATTTTTCATGAGGGTCCTGAATAGAAAGTAAAGTCCCATTTTTTAGGAGGGTTCTGAGCAGAAAATAAAGTCCCATTTTTCAGGAGGGTACTGAACAGAAAGTAAAGTCCCATTTTTCAGGAGGGTCCTGAACAGCAAATAAAATCCCATTTTTCAGGAGGGTCCTGAACAGAAAGAAAAATCCTATTTTTCAGGAGGGTCCTGAACAGAAAGTAAAGTCTCATTTTTCTGGAGGGTCCTGAATAGAAAGTAAAGTCCCATTTTTCAGGAGGGTCCTGAACAAAAAGTAAAAATTTATTTTCCAGGAGATGACTCGACTAAAAGGTATGTCTTATAGGAATCAAAGGGAATGACTCGACTAAAACGTATGTCTTCTAGGGGTCAAAGGGAATGAGTCGACTAAAAGGTACGTCTTATAGGAATCAAAGGGAATAACTTGACTAAAAGGTACGTCTTATAGGATTCAAAGGGAAATGACTCAACTAAAAGGTACGTCTAATAGGAATCAAGGGTGATGACTCGACTAAAAGGTACGTCTTATAGGAATCAAGGGAGATGATTCGACTAAAAGGTATGTCTTCTAGGGGTTAAGGAGAATGACTCGACTAAAAGGTACGTCTTATAGGAATCAAAGGAGTGACTTGACTAAAAAGTACGTCTTCTAGGGGTTAAGGGGGAATGACTCGACCAAAAGGTATGTCTTATAAGAATCAAGGGTGATGACTCGACTAAAAGGTACGTCTTATAGGAATCAAAGGGAATGATTCGACTAAAAGGTACGTCTTCTAGGGGTCAAGGGGAATGAATCAACTAAAAGGTACGTCTTATAGGAATCAAAGGAGTGACTTGACTAAAAAGTACGTCTTCTAGGGGTTAAGGGGGAATGACTCGACCAAAAGGTATGTCTTATAAGAATCAAGAGGGATGACTCGACTAAAAGGTACGTCTTATAGGAATCAATGGTGATGACTCAACTAAAAGGTACGTCTAATAGGAATCAAGGGTGATGACTTGACTAAAAGGTACTTCTTATAGGAATCAAAGGGAATGACTCGACTAAAAGGTACGTCTTCTCGAAGTGAAGGTTCAATTTAAGAAGTGTATCACCTAGCAAATGAAAACTTGAAATCCCTGGACAAGTGTGTCTCTGAGGGATACAGGATGATAAATTTTACCATTATTTGACTATCAAACCTATGCAGCAACATTGTTTCCTGCATTTGTAAAAGTGAGGCACTGCAGCCCTTTCGTGCTCTGAAGTCCTTACTTTGAAGGTAATATGTTTCCTGTTTCATCCAAAGAAAAGTTGTGAGTTTAAAAACATGGTGGTTGGTTTGTGTCTTCGTCTTTCTTGGCAAATACTCTTGCCGTCATCACATTTAACCTTGCTTCCAACCATTAGTACATGTCATTGACTTGCTGCATCGTTGACCCAACTCAGTTTATTAAGGAATCTGAAACAAACACGGTATCTCTGCTTCGTCATGCTCATCAGATAAACCCTTTGAACCTTGGTATTTCCGTGAGTTCCCAAACTTGCCTATTGGAACAATTTTTGCATGCCTTATTTCGGCTCACAATCATGTCTTTTACATATGTTGGCCCTTTTGTCTTACTTTGTGCAATCGAAGAAGCTGGTAGACAGTTTTGAAATATTTTCTCCCTTGTTTTAACATGGACTTGACTCTACGACAACATAAAAATAACAATGACTGTTATTTGGAAAATTGACTCAAGAAGATAAAATAAAAATAAAGAGAAGATAAAAAAGACAATGAGTGTCCCCATTTGAAACAAAGAAATGAAAATTTTATTTAGAAATGGCATTCAACTCTAATGATTATGCCATGCATTTTGGATTAAGCTACCTGATCTTTCCATCCAAACTTTCTACCTATTGTTGTTGAGTTAATGGCCTTAAAACTGAGTACTTCCTTGGGCCCAGTGCATTCGGAGACCTCATTCGGCTAGTGGC
Source organism: Capsicum pubescens (assembly GCA_030864215.1). NCBI lineage: Eukaryota > Viridiplantae > Streptophyta > Magnoliopsida > Solanales > Solanaceae > Capsicum > Capsicum pubescens. Next base: position 375,368,143 of record CM061548.1, read on the forward strand.
GCCTTGAAGGTTTTTTTGACAATAAGCCTCTGTCATTTTTTTTTCTCAGCTCACAATCTTTATATGGCATTCGTGAGGGTTTTTCATTAGTGAGACTCTTTTATCTTCGTTTCTCTCAACTCACAGTCGTCTTACGGTGCTCATGAGAGTTTCACCGATAAGACTCTCTCATTTTTTATCTCTCTCAACTTAACATCGTCTTACGGTGCCCGTGACGGTTTTCACCAATAAGACTCTCATTTTTATTTCTCTTTTGCTTTCTTATGCTGAGAAAGACAAGAAGTTCCCAGATGCATCATCATATGCCTTGTATGTTTATCCTTAACATCCTCAAAGATTGATCTGAAGGTTTTTCTTTGGTTGTAACTTGGCTTTTGGATAGGGTCAGAAAGAAAGGATGGCATGAGGCCCAAACGATACTAAAAGTGGGGTAGGACTTACAACTTTTGGAATCGACTCAAACAATGAGGATTAACTCATGCCCCAGTTTTTGACTGGGCAATTCTAAATTTTTATTTGGTTGGACCAAGACTTGAGTAGGGCATCCTACGTATCTCACCCTCGAGAGAGGAGAATCAGGTCATGTGTAGTTCTGGCAGCTTGCTCTTTTGATTGATTCTGAATTTTTTTTTGTTTTTCTCTTTTATTGACTCTTTTCCTTCACGGTTTTTTCTGACTCTATTTTTCTTGACGCTCTTCTTTTGTTTGTTTTTTTGACACATTTTTTTTAATTTTGTTGACTCTATCTTGATTCCAAAAAAGGGGTATGAAATAAAATAACACTAAGGCTCAAATGGGGTAAACAAAGGATGACACAATATTTGGATAGCAGAATGAAATGCCTTCGTCATATGAATCCTTGAAAATGCTATTACATAGCATGCAATGCGAAAGTGCACGATCAAGCTCACTTATGAAATGTTTTACACCACTAACTTTCCCCGAGCATGTGTTCCACTTCTTTCTTCTACACTTGTCAAGCATACGACTCCACCATTGTTGTACATCCCTCAACATTGAATGACTCATGATTTTGGTAGAGATAATTTTCTTCCCATTTTTTTTGATATAAGATCACACATTTTTTGTTTGACCTAATTGGTATATGCCTTTCGATTGATGACCAAGTTATCCTTGTGATTCTCAAAATAAATGTCTTAATTTTCAAAGAAGGCTTCAACTTGATCACCAAATGCCTCAGCACTCTATCTATTTTCTCAAATGCTCTCTTTTCATAACTTTAACTCTCTGATTCAATGTTCATGCTTAAACTGGATTTTAAGATTTGGCTGAAAATTCAGTTAGCATGTCATATCACTAGAGTTAATATAAAATGTACTGTGGAAAGAAAACAAAGAAACACATATTTAAAATACAAAGGAAAAAGGGACACTCTATTTAATTAAAATGAAAGATAGAAGGGTTTGAACATAACGAAACAAATGGACAAAATAATATAGATCCCGAACTACAACCCTGAAATAATATGGATAATAGAAAATAAAACAAAACAAACTACCAGACCTCTTCCTAATAATAAGAGGGGTGACTTCTCAATTGCTCAACCTGACAACTTAGCCACTGGTTTACATATCAGCATGACTAGAGCTTCCCCCACTGTCAATGTTCTGCACCATAATTGATCCATCTTGAATCATCTTTTCAATTTCTCTTTTCAAATCTCGACAATCTTCAATACTGTGACCCTGAGCATTAGAATGATATGCACATCATGTGTTAGGATCAAAATTTCTTGAACGTCGATTAAGAGTGTGCCCAAGGAGAGGACTGATCATGACCTCCTGTACTAATCTATGAAATAAACTAGCATATAACTCTCCAATTGGTGTGAAGTTATCTCTCGACTTCTACCTCATTTCATTGTTTGGCTTGGATAGCAAATCTGGCCTAGAAAGGCTTTGGTATGTTTGTGGATTTAGAGGATGACTCTGGGGAGTTAGGGTATGCCATTTTGGGTAATATGGGGGTTGAACATGTAGTTGTTCATTATACACCGGATATGGATGTGAAGGAACAGAGTATAATGGATTTTCGGAGCAATTATGTGAAGCTTGGGCATGAACTTGGGTTTGAGCCTGAGAGTGACGATGATAGGGTCTTCTTGACCTTTCCTACTGTTCAACTACAATAGCAGATGCATCTTCCTCATTGTTTTTATCCCCAACACTTTCTAACACCTTTTGAATTGCTTGAGTAGTCGCTTTCAATATTGCAAAACTCACAATACGACCAGTATTAATTCACTCTTCTATCATCTCCCCCATTTTAAGGACCTCAATGAATGGCTTGCCTTATGTAGGTAGCAAATGATGATAATATATTTCGTCCTGCGCTTGAATAAATACCTCCATTATTTTGCTTTCTTTTATTGGTGGTTTTACTCTAGCAGCTTGTTCGCGCCATCTGATCGCATACTCCCTGAAACTCTCAGTATTCTTCAATTTTATACTATTTAGGGATTTTTCATCAGGGATCAACTCCACATTTTATTGAAATTGTTACAAAAATTCATTAGCTAGGTCATCCCAACTAATCCACTTGTCAATGTCTTGATCAAGAAACCATTGAATCTAGGCCTGAAAGACCCTCCCCGAAATAAGCCATAAGTAGTTCTTCCTTCCCTCCAGTGCCTCTTAATTGGTTACAATAGCGCCTCAAATGTGCCACTGGGTCCCCATGTCCGTCATAATTCTCAAACTTTGGCATTTTAAAGTCAGGAGGAAGGTTGATACCTGGAAACATGCATAAGTCTTTATATGAGATACTTTTGTAACCCCCAAGTCCTTGCAAGTTCTTCATAGCCAGTTCCAAACTTCTCAATTTTCTCGTCATTTCCTCTTGTTCTTCTGTCATAACAGACTTATCAGTGATAGAAGGAAATTCAGGTGGGTGAGTGTCACCGTAAAGACCAGTCAACTTACATGTAGGCTCTAAAGTGTAACGTTGATCATCAATAATATTCAATGCAGTCTCTCTTGTAGAGTAGGGAGGCACAAATTGTGGATGAACATCAAAAGTAGGAGATTCATATGGGGGTGGTGCCGCAAAATCATGAACAATAGGTGGAGCTGAGTATGTGGAAGTCTTGAATTGGGGAGTGAGGAAATGAACATTGGAAGTGGTTGGATATTGTTGCCCCAAAGTCGATCCTGATGCATACTGTGCCATATCAACAAAAATAGGAATTTGTTCATGTGACACGGGAGGAAAGCTAGAAAGATACTCTAGATTATCAGTGGGAACTGGAGAAAGCGGCAACCCACTAGCCCAAGCTCGATGTATTTCTATCATTTGCTGCCTTAATTTCCGAATCTCTTCATCATCTCCTAAATTCTTATTTCCCGAACTCCCTATCTGATTAGTGACAACAAACTCGGTATCCTTGTTGGGGCCATAACCTTCTCTGTGACTTGGTGCAATATGGAGGACCAGCCAAAATGCCAAAAACCAACCACCACAAGCTAACTGAACAAGACATAGTAAATGTTTTAGAGTTTAACACTTTATAAAAATCTCTATCTTTTTTTTATTTTTGAAAAGGTCACCGAACCCAAGAAGGGCGCCTACGTATCTCACCCCCGAGAGAGGAGAATCAGGTGTGTGTAGTTCGTGAAGTCTTGCCAAAATGGCCAAATAAACTCTTTTTCTTTTTCTTTTCTTTTTCTTAAAATTCTAAGAAGAAAAGAAAAATGACAAATTGTCAAAAGAATAGAAAAAAATCTTTTTGAATTTTTCCACTTTAATAACCTATACAAAATGAAACCTATGATTACCAAAGAAACTCTTTTTGGGTTTTCAATTTTACATTTCATACGAAAATGAAACTTGAACCTATTAAAGGAAAATCTTTTGTAGTTTTTTTTTAAAGATGTATATGAAACACCTACTCTAAATGAAGAGTGAAAAAAATAGTTTTGAATTTTTGAAATAAGATCTCCGAACCAACAATATATTGCCTACGTATCTCACATCCCGAAAGAGGAGAATCAGGGGTGTGTAGTTCATCCAGATAGGACAATTAATGATTAAATAACTGACTATACCCTGACTTGAGAGACGCGACCACAAACAGAAGATGAAAAACATAAATAAAATCTTTTTGAGTTTTCAATTTGACACTTAACCTAAAAATGACACCAACAAATATGAAAGGAAAATCTTTTGATAGTTTCGTTATATGAAATGTACAAAACTTCTACCATTTTTTTTTTGCATTTTCCTTTATAAAAACCTTATCTTGTAAAATAAATATTTTTAGAAATTTTTGAATTATGAATGCATGCTAAAGGAGACAAAGTGAGAAATCTTTTTGGTATTTTGGTTTTTGAACAAATGAGTGCAGAAAATAAAGAAATCTTTTTGAATTTTTGAATTGTGAAAAAACAAAAGCCATAAAGAACACTAAAAGCTACGAAACTCTTTTTTTAAAATGGTTTCTTATGTACATACTTTACTTCTAACACATGCTTTCCCCAAATCAGTCCGTCAAATGACCATATTGCCCTCAAAGATGCAACATTTAGCACATAGATATGCTTTAGAGGCGAGTCTCCTACAAAGGGCCAAGTGGGCCCCGCTAGGTCTTCAATATGATGCACATAAGAATGACCTAAAGGCTAACCTACGTTGTGGTTTACTAACAAGGCCGTTCGGGAGAGCATATGGTCGATAATGGTTGTTTTACTTTCCACCTACTCCATACATCCAACGGCTCCCCCCCTAAAATAAGGGTGACTCAACTAGAGTTCGTGCGCACGACGTGCACTCCGGGACATGTTGCAGATTGAATTGACTCGAGTTATGCAAATGATGCCAGATATGAAGCGGTAACACATAAATAAAAACTGTAAACAAAGAGCACAGAAATGAACAACAGTGATAACAATAACACAAACAATAATCAAAAATAATTTTTATACACCCATAATGTCGAACAAAGTCGATATGACTCCAAAAATAAGCTCGAATTCTGAAAAGACCCAAGCAAAGTCGCCAGAACTGTCACACCCACTTTTATCACTCCCAAAAAGATTGTATTGTAAGTTTCAAAAGGGTTTTTATTAAGTGAAAAAAGATTAAAAATTTGTTTCCAAAAGGACAATTTAAATTTAAACTCAGAGTCGCCACTTGTCATAAACAGGTGTGCCAAGTCACCTTTGGAAAATCCTTTTCAAAATTATTTGACTCTTGAAATTGGTTTGTGAATAGAGATTCCGATTAAGGAATTCTGTTGACCGAGGGGAAGATGTTAGGCACCCCTCGATCCCGTGGTTCGACCACAGTCGCTTGGTAGAGTGAATCGGCTAATTTTGCACTACGATGTACAAACCACACAAAAACACGTAAAACAACAAACAAACAAAACAAAATGAATAAAAAATATAGTGTCCAGTCCGAGTTATACAGTCCCAAAATAGAAAAATAGGGAAATGTAAATTCTATTCTAAACCAATCCTAGACTAAGCTCCAATGCCTCACCCGATGCCTCGGTCCTTTATCACGAACGTCCTCCAAGTACAAGATACTTTGGGAAATTCCCCAAATAAATCAATACAAATCCCTCGAGGCATTCCCAATTTTTTTTCAGTTACTAGCTTTCATTCCCATTTTTTTCTCTGTTTCAGTGCGTGGGTGTGTGAAATGGTGTTGTTGTATGCGTGTTATGATTCTCCCTGTGTGCGAGTATTCTCTCCCTTCTCTATTTCTCTCTCCTTTGTGTGGGTGTAGATTAGCCGAAAAGGAAGAGGAACTATAGTTGTGTGTTGTATTATTTTCGTGAGAATTGAGTCTTCTCCCAGGTGAATTGGGTCTATGAATGGAGAGGATCTTATGTGTGTCTATGTCCTCTATGTGTATTGTTGATGATGAATTCAAAAAGAAAAGGGTGATCTCCTTCTTTTTCCTTATGGGCCCCTTCTTTATTTGGAATCTCATTCTATTTTGGGTGAGGCAAAGAAAGATCTCACATGGTGGGGTGGGGTTACATGGGTATAGGATGAGGTGTAAAGTTGGTTAGTATAGGATTAAATTTGTTAGGTAGTTTGTTAGGGAGTTTGTTTTATGTTGTTATTTTTTGTATTTTTGCAGGGTATAATTACATGGGTGAAAGTACACGGTAGGATAAAGTAAAAATAGGTAAAAATGATATTGGGGAGGGATAAAATTAGGTATCTACACTCATCTTAGTCAGTCTTATTTGATGACGAATATTCCCAAGGGGGAGATAGTGTAAGACCCCACAAAATTTCTTAGCTTAATTCAGTCCTTTAAGCCTATTAGGGGTCCCAGAGTTAGAAAGTTTTAACTAAGTATTCAGACTTAGTGTCATTTCAGTCTCCGAAATCTGAAAATCTTATTTCGATACCTTTACGCCCATAGAATGTTGATTATTGAGTTAATTCATGATTAGGGAGGTCAATATTCCGGACGAGTTTTAGATTTTTTGGACCTTGTTTAGACCATGTTTAAGTTCCCAAAATAGTGGGTCGACGTGATCTCAATGCATCATGTCAACCATCGCGTTGTTAGATGGATTTTCCCTAGCTTCAAATCAAATTCTAGTGAATCGATGTAGACTCGACGCGGTGCGTTGGCTATCGCGTCGATGCCAACGGCGTAGTACGTTGGCCTGAGGCGTTGATGGTTTAATTTTCAGCTATTAAAAAGCCGCATCTCTGGGGATAATTGGGTCTTTTCCCACGCCTTTCAGCCCCCATAACACTAGATTTAGCCCTCAAATTAGAAAATTATACTCATTCTTCTCCAAACACTCTAGAAAAAACCCTTGGAGGTTCAATTTCAAATCAAGAACTCACCATCAATTTCTAAGAATTCAAGAACTAAGGTATGTAAAGTGTTCATCCAAAGGTCCCTTTCACTCTTGGAGTTCAAGAAACCCCTTTTTAAATCTTGAATCATGATTCTATGTTGTGGGTTGTATTGTACTCATGTTGACCATGTTGAATGATTTCAAAGATAAGATATTAATATAGTTCAGGAATTCATATTAGCATATGGGTTTAAATCTTTGAAATTGAATTGACTAATATAGGCATGATGAATTGATTGATTATTCATGCCCAAGCATAAGGTTATGCCTCTCATGTGTTTGTCAAAATGCTTAAGTGAATAAATTATGCCTTGGAAGTGATCTTATGATGACTTCATGCTAGAACTACATGTTCAAAATGACTCCTATGTAAAAGCTATGCTTTGAATGTGATCATGGAATGCCTATGTGAATTGTTTAGTGTACTTATGACATGTTAGTATGAATTTCTATACATGTACAAGTTCAAGATTTTCAAGTGTTTGATGAGATGCCTTAGCATGTGAATTATGAACATATGGCCATTCTTGTGCTATCAAGACGTATACTATGCTTTAATTTTTATGCTATCGAGTCCTGTGGGTATTTAATACCCCAAATTTTAGTTGTATACCTAGAGCTAGTGTCAGTTACAGAACTCAAGAAAACTCAGTAAACTCAGTCAGTTAGTAGAATTCAGTATTATTCCATCTGACAATGAAACTCAATAAGCTTAGTTCAATTCAGTTAAACTGTACGATCAGTAACAGTTTAGTATAGCCTAATATGAACTAGGAAAATTAGCTCAGTGTCTATTCAGTTGGGAGTAGGATTCAGCAATGAGCGAACCCAAGGATGGGGACTACCTGCCAGTAGAGGGTGTGAACCTTAGAAGAAATTCTTGTGTTATAGAACTACGTAGCCAGCGTAGTTTGAGACATCAAACCTGCCAGATAAGGGTTGATGAGATGTTTTAATTTGTCAGTTGAGGGTTCCACCATTCTCCTTAGAGTACCTGCCAGATAAGGGTATCTTTCCAGTTGTCTTTACCCGTGGTACGATACTGATACCCTTCTAACTGGGGTCACAAGTTGGACCCCAATCCATTTTGAGAGAGGCATGTCGATTAGATGATTACCTCCTACAGTTTCAGTTTCAGTCTCAGCCTCAGAATAGAACTCTGTTTAGTTCTACAGATTTAGGACTATAAGATATAGTCACTCAGCATCAGTATGGAACTCAGTATAGTTCCATAAAATTCAGGACTTTTAGATATAGTCATTCAGAAAATCACTAATACAATATCAGTAATTCAGATATCATTAAATTAGTATTCAGACTAAGAATTCAGTGTTATCACGATCTTTGTTACAATTTACGTAATCACGCATGTACTCTTATTTAGTCATACTCATGTTATTCAGTTAGTATTGTTCATGCATATGAACCCATGAATTTCATCCTACCTCACTGAGCATACCAGTACATTCAAAGTACTAACACATGCTTTTCTTTGTGCTATGAAGTCTTATATCATAGGTTCAGATTCTTGAGCTCTAGAGCACCCTTAGTGGTTCATATTCTCAATATTTAAAGTAGTGTTGAGTCCTCATAGATCAAGGAAATGCTTGTTATTTTCAGTATTTCAATTTATTTCAGTAGTCGGAGTTAGTTGGGGGCCTATCCCATCAACTCTGCAGTTCAGATAGTTTAGAGGCTTTCCAAACTAGAGTATTTTCAGACAGCTATTTTTCAGTATTCAGATTTCAGTATACAGTATTGTTTCCAGATTTGGATCTTATGGAAGTTTTCCACATTTATTTCAGTTATATTATGATTACGGCATTACTATTATTTTGTGTTCACAGCAGGTACCAGTCATGGGATAGCTAGTGGTACTTCAGGATTGTTAACACCGTGTAGTGTTCGGGGTACAGACTTGAGGCGTTACATGGTCCATCATCATCTGGAAGTAGCATGTCCCTCCTCAGCCTTACTCTGAAGTCACCTAACTGACTCCGGAGTTCATAAATCTGCCATTCAAGTTTTTTTAAGGACTCTAGATGAATCACCTTGTATAAATCTGGATCAACCATATTTAGTAGTAGAGTAGACTGAACGAGTAAGGAGGTACCTATGTATAATGGATTGAATTCGAATGGGTTAGTCAAAAACCATGATTGTTCACCTCTTTTCAAATAAAATTGATGAATTTGTGAATATGTAAATTAAAACAACTGGATCTAAATACAACATTTTATCTTTATTGTATTTCAAAAAATAAAATTACTTTAAAAAAAAAACTAAAAGATGGGTAATCTATTGCAAAAGGTATTCTATCTATTTGATAATTTACAAAATATTAACAATCTATTACAATAGATGGATACATCTATTTGATTTTTCCAACATATGAGACATAGTCGTAACAGATTGATCATCCGTCATAATAAATGTCTATAATTGTTTGATAATTTTAACAGATGTGTCATATGTTGCAATAGGTTAGTCATTTGTTTATTCAAATAAATCTGTAAATGGGCTAGAAAGAATAAGGTGTGTGTAGATGGATGGATCCACTTTCATGTGAGGGAGTAATGTATTACTGATAAGGTCATTGGAACAACAAACCTAACTTATAATGACTTTTTACGAATGCGGTTCTTAACCAATTAGGAATTGATCATTCAAACAAGATCCTTGTAAAACCATGCAAATCTCTAGCTTAATTCAGTCCTTTTAAGCTTGCCAAGGGATCCCAGACTTAGAATATTTCAGCTAAGTACTCAGACTTAGTGTCATTTTAGACTATGAAGGTTGGAAATCTTATTTCACAACCTTTACGCCTATTAAATGTTGATGTTTAGGTTGATTCATGATCAGGGAGGTCCATAGGTATTCCCGATCAAGTTTTGGATTTTTTGGATTTGGTTTGAAGCTCCTTTGGAGTCCCAAAATAGTGAACCAATGCGATCTTGGTGTGTCACATCGACTATCGTGTTGATGAACATTTTCCCCAGCTACTAGTGTCAAATTCCAGTGAGTCAACACGATCATGGCGCGATACATTAGCTACCCGTCGATGCCATCGACGCGCTCGTAGATGCCATCAACGTGCTGCATCAATCTACGTGTCGATAGTCCAGTTTTTAGTCATTAAAATAACACGTCCTTGGGAGTATTTGGTCTTTTTACCTTGACCCTCAGCCCCCAAAATATGAAATTAATCATCCTTTTTTGCAACAAAGCTCATTTTTTCTCAAAATCTCTCAAGAACAAAACCCTAGAAACTTCAATTTCAAATCAAGGACTCAAGATTCCACCATCAACTTTCAAAAATTCTTCAACAAAGGTATGTGAAGTGTTCATCCAAGGGCTTATTTCACCCTTGGAGTTTAAGAAACCCTTTTCAAAATCTTAAATTATGATTTCCATGTTGTGGATTGTTTGAATTTATGTTAATCTTGTTGTGTGATCTCCAAGATGATATTTCTAATGAATTCCATGAATTTATGTTAGCATGTGGGTCAAAGTTCTTAAAATTGAAGTGATTAATGTAGCCATGATGTGATGAATTATTATTCATGCCCAAGTATGAGAATATGCTTCCCATGTGTTTGTTAAAATGTCTAAGTGAATTAAGTGTGCAATTTGGTCCATTGTTGATCTCAGTTATGAATCCATGAATTAACTACATGTCTAAATGACTCCCATGTTAAAGCTATCCCTTGAAGGTGTTTGTTGAAATACCTTTGAAAGTGAATTATAAACATGTAGCTATTTGTTGTACCTTCAAGATTTATGTTAAGATTTACTCTTTACACTATCGATTCCTAGGGTATTTAATACCTAGAAATTTAGATGTGTACCTAGAGCCAGTGTCAGTTACAGAATAGTCTCATTCAGCTCACAATCAGTAGTACTTTTAGTCAGTTTCAGAACTCAAGAAAACTTAGTAAACTGAGTACTAGTCCAGTCTAGCGAAATATTTAGTTCAACCCTCAGTAAACTCATTCAGTTAGTAAGATTCAGCAGTATTTCATCAGTCAAAAGAACTCAGTGAATTCATTCCAATTCAGTTAAATAGTATAATCAGTAACAGTTCAGTCAAGCCTTGTATGAACTAGGAAATCAGTTTAGTGTTTATTTATTTGGGAGTAGGATTCAGCACCGAGTGAACCTAAGGATGGGGACTCACCTGTCAGCAGAGGGTGTGATCCTTAGAAGTAATCCTTGTATTCTAGAACTACATATCCAGTGTAGGTTGAGACATCAAACCTACCAGATGAGGGTTGATGAAGTGTTCTAACCTGTCAGTGGAGGGCTCCACTGTTCTCATTAGAGTACCTGCGAGATGAGGGTACCCTTTTCAGTATCTTTACCCATGGAACGGTACTGATACCCTTCCAACTGGGGTTATAGGTTGGACCCTAACTCTATTTAGAAAAAGGGGCATGTCAGTTAGATGATTACTTTCCACCGTTTCAGTCTCAGATTAGAACTCAGTTTAATTCTACAGATTCAGGACTATCAGATATAGTCACTCACCTCGATATGGAACTCAGTATAGTTCCATAGACTTTAGGACTGTCAGATGCAGTCATCCAGATAATCAATAATATAGTATCAGTATATTTTGATAATCAGATAATCAGTATTCAGACTCTGTATTCAGTATTACTATGATTTCATTTACATTTTACATATTCATGCATCTACTTCCATTCAGTCATAGTCATGTATTCTATTAGTATCGTTCATGTATCATGAACCCATGTATTTTAGCCTACCTCACTTTGCATACCAGTACATTCCAAGAACTGATGCATACTTTCTCTTGCGCTATGGTGTCTTATACCATAGGTTCAGATGTACAGGCCCTAAAGCATCCTCAGTAGTACAGACTTTCAGCGGACAGAGTAGTGGTGAGTCCTCATATTTTGATGACATGATTATCTTTATTCTTTCAGTATTTAAGCAGTCAGTCAGAGTTAGTTGGGGACATATTCCATCAACTCCACATTTCAGACAGTTTTAGAGGCTTTTCAGACTAGAGTATTACAGACAGTCATTCAGTTTTCAGTATTTTGTTTAGTTTTGGTATTATGATACCGCTCTCAGTATTATTCAGTATTATTTACAGATTGAACCTTATGGCAAGTTTTCACCCATTTATTCTGCATATTTTAGTATTATTATTTAGTTATTATCGCAGGTACTAGTCATGGGTTAGCTAGTAGTCCTTCGGGATTGTTAACATCGTGTAGGGTTTGGGGTACAGACTCGAGGCCTTACAAACTTGGTATCAGAGCCTAAGGTTTAATAGAGTCCTAGGAAGTTTGGAAGTTGTATCTAGAGTATTATGCATGGGTGTGTTGTGGGTCACACTTATAAACAGGAGGTTGGGAGATATTTTAGGAACAGTTTCCCCCCTTTCAGTATTCATGTTGTGTGAGTGAGCATGAACTCTAGTTAAACTCTCTGTCTAATCCTTGTTTCTCTTTTATTTACAGAATATGCCTCTAAAAAGAGATCAGAGAAGAGGAATGGGAGATGATACTGCACTTCAACCCGTCCAGCTAGATCCCCTGGATGAAGATGTCTCCCACGCTGAGTTTAGAATATCTTTCACCACCCTAGCTCATGTTGTAGTGGCCTAGAATAATTTCCCAGATATTGTTCTGGAAATCACTGCGGCTACCAGGATTCAGAACTTCACCCAAATGAATTTTCCATCTTTTACTGGGTCTAAGTCAGATGAGGACCCTCAGGAATTTCTTGATCAGGTGCAGAAGGTTACTGATATTATGGGGGTGACATCTAGTGAGAGAGCTAAGTTAGCTGCATATCAGTTGCAAGATATGTCTCACTCGTGGTTCAAGCAATGGAAGGAGAAAAGGGTCACAGGTGCAGGGACCATAAAATGGGAAGAGTTTGCCTCTGTTTTTCTGGATAGTTTTTTCCCAAAGAAGTTGAGGAAAGTAAAGGTTATAGAATTTATCAATCTGAAGCAGGGCAACAGGATGGTAAAAGTGTATTCTCTCAAGTTTACTCAATTAGCCAGATATGTCCTTCACGTGGTTGCAGATAGTAGGTCTAAAATGAGCAAGTTTGTATCTGGGGTGAATGATATTTTGGTCAAAGAATGTAGGACTGCAATGTTGATCAGTGAGATGGACTTGTCTAGACTGATGATCCATGCTCAACAGATCAAAAAGAAAAAGAATAAAGAGAGAGTAAAGCAGAACAAGAGGTCTAGGAAAGGTAGTTTCAACTTTGCTCAGCCTAAGTCTGATCATGGGAATCATTCTCAGTTCTTCCCAAAATCTTTAGATCTAGCCCGGTCCTCAGCAGTGCTCCAGTGCCAAAATTTAAAGACGGTAACATAGATAGGGCATCAAGTCCTAAACATCAGGGTAGTATAAGCAGTGCTTGAACAAATACTCTCTACCATCAGTGTGGCAGAAACTATTATGGTGTCTACAGGGAAAGAAGTTATATATGTTTTGGATATGCCAAGACAGTCCATAGAGTCAGAGATTGTCTGCAGTCAGGTTCCCAAGGTTAGCATAACCGTCCTCCAGCTCAGTCCGGTTGTCCGAGTCATATAGGTGCCTCTTCCAGTGCCACCAGTTGGTAGCGTCCAAACAGACTCTATGCTCTTCAGTCCCGACAGGATTAGGAAAATTCTCCTGATATGGTCACTAGTACATTACAAGTTTTCCATTTGCATGTTTACACTTTTCTAGATCTAGGAGTATCTCTGTCTTTCATTACTCCATATAAAGTAGTTGATTTCAGAGTCAATCCCGAAATCCTAGCAGAGCCTTTCTCAGTATCTACCCCAGTAGATAAGTCGATTATTGCCCAGCGGGTATACCGAAACTATCCGATTATGGTAGTTTAGAAAGTCACTTCAGCAGACTTAGTCGAATTAGAGATGACTGATTTTAATGTCATTCTCGGCATGGATTGTCTTTATTCCTCCTATGCCTCAGTCGACTGCAAAAATAGAATTGTTCGATTTTAGTTTCTAAATGAACCAGTCCTAGAGTAGATGGGTAGTACTTCAGCACGTAGGGGTCAGTTTGTTTCTTACCTTTGGGCTATAAAGATAATAGATATGGGATGTGTTTACCATCTTTTTCAAGTTCAGGACTCTAAATCAAAAACCCCTACTCTTGAATCAGTGTCAGTAGCCTGCGAATTCCCAGATGTGTTTCTCGAAGATTTTCCCAAAGTTTCTCCCGAAAGGGAAATTGATTTCGGAATTGATCTTCTTTCAAATACTCAGCCCATCTCTATTCCTCCATACAGAATAGCTCTAGCAAAACTCGGGGAATTGAAATAGCAGTTAATGGATCTCTTTGATAAGGGGTTCATCAGACCCAGTGTGTCCCCGTGGGGCACGACAGTATTATTCGTGCATAAGAAAGATGGGTCTCTCAGAATATGTGTAGATTATCATCAGTTAAATAAAGTCACAGTCAAGAACAAGTATCCGCTTCGCAGAATCGATGACTTGTTTGACTATTTTTAGGGTGCCAATTATTTCTCAAAGATAGACCTTAGATCAGTCTATCATCAGCTTAGAGTCAGGGAATGTGATATCCCAAAAACACCCTTCAGAACTCGGTATGGTCACTTTGAATTCCTAGTAATGTCCTTTGGTCTTACTAATGCCCTAGAAGCTTTCATGCACTTGATGAATCGTGTGTTCAAGAAGTACATGGAAATGTTCATCCTAGTCTTCATAGATGATATTCTCATTTACTCCCGTAGTGAACATGATCATGCAGACCATCTTAGAATAGTATTACAGACTCTCAGAGACCATCAGCTATTTGCCAAATTCAGTAAGTGTAAATTTTGGATAATGTCAGTGGCTTTCCTTGGCCATATAGTTTTCGGTGATGTCATTAGAGTGGATCCTCAAAAGACCAAAGCAGTGAGAAACTATCCCAGACCCATCTCTCTGTCAGATACCAGTACATTCAAAGTACTAACGCATGCTTTTCTTTGTGCTATGAAGTCTTATATCATAGGTTCAGATGCTTGAGCTCTAGAGCACCCTTAGTGGTTCATATTCTCGATATTTAAAGTAGTGTTGAGTCCTCATAGATCAAGGAAATGCTTGTTATTTTCAGTATTTCAATTTATTTCAGTAGTCGGAGTTAGTTGGGGGCCTATCCCATCAACTCTGCAGTTCAGATAGTTTAGAGGCTTTCCAAACTAGAGTATTTTCAGACAGCTATTTTTCAGTATTCAGATTTCAGTATACAGTATTGTTTCCAGATTTGGATATTATGGCAGTTTTCCACATTTATTTCAGTTATATTATGATTACGGCATTACTATTATTTTGTGTTCACAGCAGGTACCAGTCATGGGTTAGCTAGTGGTCCTTCAGGATTGTTAACACCGTGTAGTGTCCGGGGTACAGACTTGAGGCGTTACATGGTCCATCATCATCTGGAAGTCGCATGTCCCTCCTCAGCCTTACTCTGAAGTCACCTAACTGACTCCGGAGTTCATAAATCTGCCATTCAAGTTTTTTTAAGGACTCTAGATGAATCACCTTGTATAAATCTGGATCAACCATATTTAGTAGTAGAGTAGACTGAACGAGTAAGGAGGTACCTATGTATAATGGATTGAATTCGAATGGGTTAGTCAAAAACCATGATTGTTCACCTCTTTTCAAATAAAATTGATGAATTTGTGAATATGTAAATTAAAACAACTGGATCTAAATACAACATTTTATCTTTATTGTATTTCAAAAAATAAAATTGCTTTAAATAAAAAACTAAAAGATGGGTAATCTATTGCAAAAGGTATTCTATCTATTTGATAATTTAAAAAATATTAACAATCTATTACAATAGATGGATACATCTATATGATTTTTCCAACAGATGAGACATAGTCGTAACAGATTGATCATCCGTCATAATAAATGTCTATAATTGTTTGATAATTTTAACAGATGTGTCATATGTTGCAATAGGTTAGTCATTTGTTTATTCAAATAAATCTGTAAATGGGCTAGAAAGAATAAGGTGTGTGTAGATAGATGGATCCACTTTCATGTGAGGGAGTAATGTATTACTGATAAGGTCATTGGAACAACAAACCTAACTTATAATGACTTTTTACGAATGCGGTTCTTAACCAATTAGGAATTGATCATTCAAACAAGATCCTTGTAAAACCATGCAAATCTCTAGCTTAATTCAGTCCTTTTAAGCTTGCCAAGGGATCCCAGACTTAGAATATTTCAGCTAAGTACTCAGACTTAGTGTCATTTTAGACTATGAAGGTTGGAAATCTTATTTCACAACCTTTACGCCTATTAAATTTTGATGTTTAGGTTGATTCATGATCAGGGAGGTCCATAGGTATTCCCGATCATGTTTTGGATTTTTTGGATTTGGTTTAAAGCTCCTTTGGAGTCCCAAAACAGTGAACCAATGCGATATTGGTGTGTCACATCGACTATCGTGTTGATGAACATTTTCCCCAGCTACTAGTGTCGAATTCCAGTGAGTCAACACGATCATGGCGTGATACATTAGCTACCGTCGATGCCATCGATGCGCTCGTAGATGCCATCAACGTGCTGCATCGATCTGCGTGTCAGTAGTCCAGTTTTTAGTCATTAAAATAACACGTCCTTGGGAGTATTTGGTCTTTTTACCTTGACCCTCAGGCCCCAAAAAATGAAATTAATCATCCTTTTGAGCAACTAAGCTCATTCTTTCTCAAAATCTCTCAAGAACAAAACCCTAGAAACTTCAATTTCAAATAAGGGACTCAAGATTCCACCATCAACTTTCAAAAATTCTTCAACAAAGGTATGTGAAGTGTTCATCCAAGGGCTTATTTCACCCTTGGAGTTTAAGAAACCCTTTTCAAAATCTTAAATTATGATTTCCATGTTGTGGATTGTTTGAATTTATATTAATCTTGTTGTGTGATCTCCAAGATGATATTTCTAATGAATTCCATGAATTTATGTTAGCATGTGGGTCAATGTTCTTAAAATTGAAGTGATTAATGTATCCATGATGTGATGAATTATTATTCATGCCCAAGTATGAGAATATGCTTTCCATGTGTTTGTTAAAATGTCTAAGTTAATTAAGTGTGCAATTTGGTCCATTGTTGATCTCAGTTATGAATCCATGAATGAACTAAATGTCTAAATGACTCCCATGTTAAAGTTATCCCTTGAAGGTGTTTGTTGAAATACCTTTGAAAGTGAATTATAAACCTGTGGCTATTTGTTGTACCTTCAAGATTTATGTTAAGCTTTACTCTTTACACTATCGATTCCTAGGGTATTTAATACCTAGAAATTTAGATGTGTACCTAGAGCCAGTGTCAGTTACAGAATAGTCTCATTCAGCTCACAATCAGTAGTACTTTTAGTCAGTTTCAGAACTCAAGAAAACTTAGTAAACTCAGTACTAGTCCAGTCTAGCGAAATATTTAGTTCAACCCTCAGTAAACTCATTCAGTTAGTAAGATTCAGCAGTATTTCATCAGTCAAAAGAACTCAGTGAATTCATTCCAATTCAGTTAAATAGTATAATCAGTAACAGTTCAGTCAAGCCTTGTATGAACTAGGAAATCAGTTCAGTGTTTATTTATTTGGGAGTAGGATTCAGCACCGAGTGAACCTAAGGATGGGGACTCACCTGTCAGCAGAGGGTGTGATCCTTAGAAGTAATCCTTGTATTCTAGAACTATATATCCAGTGTAGGTTGAGACATCAAACATACCAGATGAGGGTTGATGAAGTGTTTTAACCTGTCAGTGGAGGGCTCCACTGTTCTCATTAGAGTACCTGCGAGATGAGGGTACCCTTTTCAGTATCTTTACCCATGGAACGGTACTGATACCCTTCCAACTGGGGTTATAGGTTGGACCCTAACTCTATTTAGAAAAATGGGCATGTCAGTTAGATGATTACTTTCCACCGTTTCAGTCTCAGATTAGAACTCAGTTTAATTCTACAGATTCAGGACTATCAGATATAGTCACTCACCTCGATATGGAACTCAGTATAGTTCTATAGACTTCAGGACTGTCAGATGCAGTCATCCAGATAATCAATAATATAGTATCAGTATATTTTGATAATCAGATAATCAGTATTCAGACTCTGTATTCAGTATTACTATGATTTCATTTACATTTTACATATTCATGCATCTACTTCCATTCAGTCATAGTCATGTATTCTATTAGTATCGTTCATGTATCATGAACCCATGTATTTTAGCCTACCTCACTTTGCATACCAGTACATTCCAAGAACTGATGCATACTTTCTCTTGCGCTATGGTGTCTTATACCATAGGTTCAGATATACAGGCCCTAAAGCATCCTCAGTAGTACAGACTTTCAGCGGACAGAGTAGTGGTGAGTCCTCATATTTTGATGACATGATTATCTTTATTCTTTCAGTATTTAAGCAGTCAGTTAGAGTTAGTTGGGGACATATTCCATCAACTCCACATTTCAGACAGTTTTAGAGGCTTTTCAGACTAGAGTATTACAGACAGTCATTCAGTTTTCAGTATTTTGTTTAGTTTTGGTATTATGATACCGCTCTCAGTATTATTCAGTATTATTTACAGATTGAACCTTATGGCAAGTTTTCACCCATTTATTCTGCATATTTTAGTATTATTATTTAGTTATTATCGCAGGTACTAGTCATGGGTTAGCTAGTAGTCCTTCGGGATTGTTAACATCGTGTAGGGTTTGGGGTACAGACTCGAGGCCTTACAAACTTGGTATCAGAGCCTAAGGTTTAATAGAGTCCTAGGAAGTTTGGAAGTTATATCTAGAGTATTATGCATGGGTGTGTTGTGGGTCACACTTATAAACAGGAGGTTGGGAGATATTTTAGGAACAGTTTCCCTCCTTTCAGTATTCATGTTGTGTGAGTGAGCATGAACTCTAGTTAGACTCTCTGTCTAATCCTTGTTTCTCTTTTATTTACAGAATATTCCTCTAAAAAGAGCTCAGAGAAGAGGAATGGGAGATGATACTGCACTTCTGCCCGTCCAGCTAGATCCCCTGGACGAAGATGTCTCCCACGCTGAGTTTAGAATATCTTTCACCACCCTAGCTCATGTTGTAGTGGCCTAGAATAATTTCCCAGATATTGTTCTGGACAACACTGCGGCTACCAAGATTCAGAACATCACCCAAATGAATTTTCCATCTTTTACTGGGTCTAAGTCAGATGAGGACCCTCAGGAATTTCTTGATCAGGTGCAGAAGGTTACTGATATTATGGGGGTGACATCTAGTGAGAGAGCTAAGTTAGCTGCATATCAGTTGCAAGATATGTCTCACTCGTGGTTCAAGCAATGGAAGGAGAAAAGGGTCACAGGTGCAGGGACCATAAAATGGGAAGAGTTTGCCTCTGCTTTTCTGGATAGTTTCTTCCCAAAGAAGTTGAGAAAAGTAAAGGTTATAGAATTTATCAATCTGAAGCAGGGCAACATGATGGTGAAAGAGTATTCTCTCAAGTTTACTCAATTAGCCAGATATGTTCTTCACGTGGTTGCAGATAGTAGGTCTAAGATGAGCAAGTTTGTATCTGGGATGAATGATAGTCAAAGAATGTAGGACTGCAATGTTGATCAGTGAGATGGACTTGTCTAGACTGATGATCCATGCTCAACAGATCAAAAAGAAAAAGAATAAAGAGAGTGTAAAGCAAAACAAGAGGTCTAGGAAAGGTAGTTTCAACTTTGCTCAGCCCAAGTATGATCATGGGAATCATTCTCAGTTCTTCCCAAAATCTTTAGTTCTAGCCCGGTCCTCAGCAGTGCTCCAGTGCCAAAATTTAAAGACGGTAACATAGATAGGGCATCAAGTCCTAAACATCAGGGTAGTATAAGCAGTGCTTGAACAAATACTCTCTACCATCAGTGTGGAAGAAACTATTAGGGTGACTACAGGGAAAGAAGTGATATATGTTTTGGATATGCCAAGACAGGCCATAGAGTCAGAGATTGTCTGCAGTCAGGTTCCCAGGGTTAGCATAACCGTCCTCCAGCTCAGTCCGGTTGTCCGAGTCAGATAGGTGCCTCTTCCAGTGCCACCAGTTGGTAGCGTCCAAACATACTCTATGCTCTTCAGTCCCGACAGGATTAGGAAAATTCTCCTGATATGGTCACTAGTACATTACAAGTTTTCCATTTGCATGTTTACACTTTTCTAGATCTAGGAGTATCTCTGTCTTTCATTACTCCATATAAAGTAGTTGATTTTAGAGTCAATCCCGAAATCCTAGCAGAGCCTTTCTCAGTCTCTACCCCAGTAGATAAGTCGATTATTGCCCAGCGGGTATACCGAAACTATTCGATTATGGTATTTTAGAAAGTCACTTCAGCAGACTTAGTCGAATTAGAGATGACTGATTTTAATGTCATTCTCGGCATGGATTGTCTTTATTCCTCCTATGCCTCAGTCGACTGCAAAAATAGAATTGTTCGATTTTAGTTTCTAAATGAACCAGTCCTAGAGTAGAGGGGTAGTACTTCAGCACGTAGGGGTCAGTTTGTTTCTTACCTTTGGGCTATAAAAATAATAGATATGGGATGTGTTTACCATCTTTTTCAAGTTTAGGACTCTAAATCAAAAACCCCTACTCTTGAATCAGTGTCAGTAGCCTGCGAATTCCCAGATGTGTTTCTCGAAGATTTTCCCAAAGTTCCTCCCGAAAGGGAAATTGATTTCGGAATTGATCTTCTTTCAAATACTCAGCCCATCTCTATTCCTCCATACAGAATAGATCTAGCAAAACTCGGGGAATTGAAATAGCAGTTAATGGATCTTTTTGATAAGGGGTTCATCAGACCCAGTGTGTCCCCGTGGGGCACGACAGTATTATTCGTGCGTAAGAAAGATGGGTCTCTCAGAATATGTATAGATTATCATCAGTTAAATAAGGTCACGGTCAAGAACAAGTATCCACTTCCCAGAATCGATGACTTGTTTGACTATTTTTAGGGTGCCAATTATTTCTCAAAGATAGACCTTAGATCAATCTATCATCAGCTTAGAGTCAGGGAATGTGATATCCCAAAAACACCCTTCAGAACTCGGTATGGTCACTTTGAATTCGTAGTAATGTGCTTTGGTCTTACTAATGCCCTAGAAGCTTTCATGCACTTAATGAACCGTGTGTTCCAGAAGTACATGGACACGTTCATCCTAGTCTTCATAGATGATATTCTCATTTACTCCCGTAGTGAACATGATCATGCAGACCATCTTAGAATAGTATTACAGACTTTCAGAGACCATCAGCTATTTTCCAAATTCAGTAAGTATAAATTTTGGATAATGTCAGTGGCTTTCCTTGGCCATATAGTTTTCGGTGATGTCATTAGAGTGGATTCTCAAAAGACCGAAGCAGTGAGAAACTATCCCAGACCCATCTCTCTGTCAGATATCAGGAGTTTTTTGGGTTTCGATGGCTATTACAGATGTTTTGTTGAGGGATTTTCATCTATTTCATCCCCTATGTATAGATTGACCCAGAAAAAGGTCAAATTCCAGTGGTCGGATTTTTTTTAGAAGAGTTTTCAGAAGTTGAAGACTCGACTTACTACAGCTCCAGTTTTGACCCTACCAGATGGTTTTGATGGCTTTATTGTATATTGTGACACTTCTAGAGTTGTATTGGGTTGGATTAGGTTATGTCCTCATGCGGAGAGGTAAGGTCATAGCCTATGCCTCTAGACAGCTTAAGCCCCATGAGATGAACTACCCTACTCATGATCTTGAGTTAGCAGCTGTAGTCTTTGCCTTAAAGATTTGGAGGCACTATTTGTATGGTGTGTATGTTGATATGTTCACATACCATAAGAGCCTATAGTATATGTTTTCTTAGAAAGACCTAAACCTCTGTCAGAAAAAGTAAATTGTTGAAATACTATGACATGAGTGTATTGTACCATCTGGGCAAGGCCAATATAGTGGTTGATTCTCTCAGTAGACTGTATATGGGTAGTATTGCCCATTTTGAGGACAGTAAGAAAAAGTTAGTGCAGGAAGTCCATCACTTTGCCCGACTAGGTATCCGCTTTGTAGACTCAGTAGAAGGTAGTGTGTTAGTTCAAAGCAATTCAGAGTCCTCTCTAGTTTTTGAAGTAAAGAAAAAGTAGGATAGATATCCCAATTTAGTTAAGTTGAAAGAGTTAGTCAGCGATCAGAAGGTTGAGGTTTTCTCCCAAGGAAGATATGGTGTATTACATTGTTAGGGTCATCTGTGTGTGCCATGTGTAGATGACTTGAGGTAGTGAATTCTCGCAGAGGCGCATAGTGCACGTTACTCTTTTCATCCAGGGGCCACTAAGATGTACCGTGATCTTTGGGAGATCTATTGGTGGAGTGGAATGAAAAAAAATATTGTAGAGTTTGTGGATAAGTGCTCAACATATCAGCAGGTTAAGATTGATCATCCAAAGACTAGTGGGTCCATGCAGGAGTTTAGTATTCCCACATAAAAATGGGAAGAAGTGAACATGGACTTTGTGGCGGGTTTGCCTCATACTCGTCGTCAGCATGATTCAGTTTGGGTCATTGTAGACAAGATGACCAAATCAGCTCATTTCCTTCTAGTCCATACCTCTTATTTAGTCGAGGATTACGCTAAACTCTATATTAGGGAGTTAGTCTGATTTCACGGTATTCCATTGTCAATTATCTCAAATAGAGGTACTTAATTCACCTCTTATTTCTGGAAAGCTTTCCAAAAGGGTCTTGGTACCCGAGTTCTTCTCAGTACAGCCTTTCATCCTCAGACAGATGGTCAAGTAGAAAGGACCATTTAGACCATTGAAGATATGCTGTGAGCATGTACGATTGATTTTAGAGGTAGTTGGGATGACCACTTCTCTTTGATTTAATTCGCATATAACAACAGCTATCACTCCAGTATTCAGATGGCTCTGTTTGAGGCGCTCTATGGAAGTGGGTGTAGATCTCCCATTGGTTGGTTTAAAGTGGGTGAGGCCACAGTGGTAGGGCCTGACTTGGTATTTGATACCTTAGAGAAGGTCCAATTGATCAGGGAAAGGCTTAAGACAGCTCAGATCCGAAAAAAATCATACACAAATGTGCGAAGAAAGGATCTCGAGTTTGAGATTGGTGACTACGTGTATATGAAAATCTCTCCTATGAAAGAAGTGAAGTATTTTGGCAAAAAGGGGAAACTCAATCCATGATATGTCTGTCCTTACCGAATTCTCAACCGTTTCAAAAAGGTAGTTTACGAACTTGAGTTACCTACAGATATATCTTCAGTTCATCCAGTGTTCCACGTCTCCTTGCTAAAGAAATAGATAGGTGACCCAGCAGTCGTAGTCCTTATTGAAGGCATAGATATTCAAAACAGACTCTCTTATGAAGAGATTCCAGTCAAAATCCTTGACTATTAGATTCAAAAACTGAGGAACAAAGAAGTCCCTCTGGTCAAAGTTCTTTGGTAAAATCAGTCCGTTGAGAGAGCTACTTGGGAAACTGAAGCAGACATGCGAACCAAGTATCCTAATCTATTTTCCGCTAATCTAGACACAACTCATGGTCATAGTTTTCCTTAAGCTTATTCTGCTTCATGATCATATTTGTTATAAACTTTGTATTATTTATCATTGCATATTCAGTCACATGTTCATTCTACAAGCTCAACTTATTAGAAATCCCAGCTATGCATTCACGAATAACGTTCAGTTATGTACTCATGCATCAGACATGCATGTTCAGTATAATAATTCAGTATATCAGTAATAGCAGTTATATAGCCATGTTCCAGATGTTAATGTCCAGTAAGTGAGTTCAGCCTACTAGTATTCTCTATTCATTTAGTCTCATTCAAGGATAGATTATCCCAAGGGGGAGATAATGTAAGACCCCGCAATCTCTATCTTAATTCAGTCCTTTTAAACTATCCAAGGGGTCCCAGACTTAGAATATTTCAGCTAAGTACTCAGACTTAGTGTCATTTTAGACTATGAAGGTTGGTAATCTTATTTCGCAACCTTTACACCTATTAAATATTGATGTTTAGGTTTATTCATGATAAGGGAGGTCCATAGGTGTTCCCGTTCATGTTTTGGATTTTTTGGACTTCCTTTGAAGCTCATTTAGAGTCCCAAAACTGTGAATCAATGCGATCTTAGCGCGTCACGTCGACTATCATGTTGATGAATATTTTTCCCAGCTACCAACGTCAAATTCCTATGAGTCGACGCGATCATGGCGCAACGTGTTTGGTATCCCAGTTTTTAGTCATTAAAAGAACGCATCCTTGGGGGTATTTAGGTCTTTTTCCCTTGACCCTCAGCCCCCAAAACACAAAATTAATGACCCTTTTGAGAAAATAAGCTCATTATTTCTCAAAATCTCTCAAGAACAAACCCAAGAAACTTCAATTTCAAATCATGGGCTCAAGATTCCACCATCAACTTTCAAAAATTCTTCAACAAAGGTATGTGAATTGTTCATCCAAGGGCTCCTTTCACCCATGGAGTTCAAGAAACCCTTTTCAAAATCTTAAATTTTGATTTCACTATTGTGGGTTGTTTGAATTCATGTTAATCTTGTTGTATGATCTCCAAGATGATATCTTTAATGAATTCCATGAATTTATGTTAGCATGTGGGTCGAAGTTCTTGAAATTGAAGTGATTATTGTAGCCATGATGAGATGAATTATTATTTATGCCCAAGTATGAAAATATGTTTCCCGTGTGTTTGTTAAAATGTCTAAGTGAATTAAATGTTCAATTTGGTCCATTGTTGATCTTAGTTATGAATCCATGAATGAACTGCATATCTAAATAACTCCCATGTTAAAGCTATGCCTTGAAGGTGTTTGTTGAAATGCCTTAGAAAGTGAATTATGAACATGTGGCTATTTGTTATGCCTTCAAGATTTATGTTAAGCTTTACTCTTTACGCTATCAAATCCTGGGGGTATTTAATACCTGACAATTTAGTTGTGTACCTAGAGCCAGTGTCAGTTACAGAATAGTCTCATTCAGCTCACAATCAGTAGTACTCTTAGTCAGTTTCAGAACTCAGTAAACTCAATGCTAGTCCATTCCAACAAAATATTCAGTTCAGCCATTAGTAAACTCAGTCATTTATTAAGATTCAGTAGTATTCCATCAGTCAATAGAACTCAGCGAATTCATTCCAATTCAGTTAAACAGTATAATCAGTTATACTTTAGTCAAGCCTATCATAAACTTGGAAATCAGTTCAGTGTATATTCAGTTGGGAGTAGGATTCAGCACCAAGTGAATCCAAGGATGGGGAATCACCTGTCAGTGGAGGGTTAGATCCTTAGAAGCAATCCTTGCGTTCAAGAACAACATAGTCAGCATAGGCTGAGACATTAAACCTGCCAGATGAGGGTTGATGAGGTGTTTTAACCTATCAGTTAAGGGTTCCACCATTCTCATTAGAGTACCTTCCAGATGAGGGTACCATTTTCAGTGTCTTAACCCATGGCACGGTACTGACACCCTTCCAACTGGGTTCAGGTTGGACCCCAACTCTATTCAAAAAAGGGGCATGTTGGTTAGATAATTACTTCCCACAGTTTCAATTTTAGATTCAGTCTCAGATTAGAACTGTGTTCAGTTTTATAGATTCAAGACTATCATATACAGTCACTCAACTTAGTACGGAACTCAATATAGTTCCATAGACTTTAGGACTGTCAGATACAGCCATCCAAATAATCAGTAATACAGTATTAGTATATTTAGATAATAAGATAATCAGTATTCAAACTCTGTAATAGTATTACTATGATTTTAGTTACAGTTTACATATTTATGCATGTACTCCCATTCATCTATATTCATGTATTCTATTAATATCGTTCATGTATCATGAACCGATTCATTTCAGCCTACCTCACTTTGCATAATAGTATATTCCAAGTATTGACGTATACTTTTGCCTTGCGCTATTGTGTCTTATACCATAGGTTCAGATGCACGGGCCCTAGAGCATCCTCAGTAGTACAGACTTTCAGCAGACAGAGTAGTGGTGAGTCCTCATATTTTGAGGACATAATTATCTTTAGTGTTTCAGTATTTTGGCAGTCAGTTGGAGTTAGTGGGGGGTATGTCCCATCAACTTCATATTTCAGAAAGTTTTAGAGGCTTTTCAAACTAGAGTATTACAGACAGTCATTCAGTTTTCAGTATTTTGTTCAGCTTCGGTATTATGATACCACACTCAGTATTGTTTATAGATTGAACCTTATGGAAAGTTTTCGCTCATTTATTCTGTATATTTCAGTATTATTATTCAGTTATTGCAGCAGGTATCAGTCATGAGTTAGCTAGTGGTCCTTTGAGATTTTAGCACCGTGTAGCATCCGGGGTACAGACTCAGAGCATTACAATCCTACATTGTACAGTTAAGTTTGATAGGTTCGAACTGATAAGGCTGAAGGGCCCATGAAGATGGTGTTAATACCCTGTTATGAATTAATAAGGGTCGTTGCTCATGTATATGCGTGTCAAGTTTTGAGAAGAGATTAATAATTAGTGTCATTGTAGAGATCCAATAGAGATTAGACTTATCTTTAAGTGTGCATTGGACTCTGAGAAGTCCTTCGAACCCTCGCACTGTATCAAACAAGAACAAAAAAACAATAGAAATTCCCCTGGCCCAAATTAATATGGAAGGGTTGTTCGAGAAGATGATTATACGCCAGAGGAAGCTGTAGGAGAATACCTGTGAGGAAAGGAGGAGTTGATGAAAGACTATATCATCTGGAGCTAATTGAAGCAGAAACATAGGGTACCAAGGAACTTCTAGCGAGTCTAGCTGATGAAACTGAATTAAAATATGAGAGATCTAAATAAAGTGAAAAAATGAAAGTGTATCTAGTAATGAAAATTCATTTGTTGTCTCTCTTAAAGAAAAGTAGTGCAGATGGACACTTTTCTAGGGAGATGCGACTAGGTAGCGTGGTTGGGATGATCATCTACATATAAAATAAAAAAACACTAAGAAAGCAGCTTAGTGAACAATAAGGGTTGTAATGATATACAATAAGTCAAGAAAACTTGTTCCAAGAATAGTTGCATTTTAAATTATATCCATTGCTTTGTTGTTTATGGTTCTGATTAGGTCCACTGCTATTGAAATGATTGAAACCAAAAACAAAATTGAAAGGCAGATTGAGTATCATTACTTCCTTAGTAATATTGATATAATTGATTGTGTTTTCTTGCCTTGGAATGCTTTCAACATATCTTGGAGAATATCATAGGCTTGTTGTAGTATGTAAATCTCGATAATTTTCAAGCTTACCTCCAGCTTACTGATTCAGTATTCAAGATTGTCATTGTCTTATTTGAGGTTAGTATAGAATTCTTGGACTTTTGTGAGGTCATCAAAAAGGAACACTTTCTTTGGATTTGTGGCATTGTAAAAGGCCTTCAGAAGTCCTTAAGAACACTTTATTCAAAAGGCTTAAATGATAGATGGAGGGTCGCTATGTTTGGTTTAGGCCAACATGTTGATGCACACTTAAGCAGTGGTTCCAACAGTTGAAAAGCTAACTTTCTCGAGCATTGTTTATTGTATATTGTTCAACCAACCTTCAAAGAATTTGTTAGGTTAATGAGCCTAGAATTATGTAATGTTTGATCTAAACTGATTCCACTAATCCTATAGCCTAAACGCTAGGAAATAACTTATTTGAATATAGGATTAGTGGAATCAATTTAGATCAAACATTATGTAATTCCAGGCTCATTAACCTATCAAATCCTTTGAAGGTTTCATTGAACAAGTTGCATTGAGCAACGCTCGAAAAAGTGAGTTGTTCAACCGTTAGGACCACATATTAAGTGTGCATCAACACGTTGACCTAAAACAAGCATAGTGACCCTCCATGAATCATTTAAGCCTTCTGAAGAAAGTGTTCTGGAAGCCTTCTGAAGGACTTTTGCAATGCCACAACTTCAAAGGAAGTGTTCCTTATTGACGAGCTCACAAAAAACCAAGAACTATATACTAACCTTAAAGACGACAATGACAAGCTTGAATATCGAATTGGCAAGCTTAAAAATTATCGGAGTTCACATACTACAAGAAGCCTCTGATATTCTCCAAGATATTTTGAAAGCATGCTAAGGCAAGAAAACATAATTAATTATATCCATATGGCTAAGAAAGTAATGATAATTGCCTTTCATTCTTGTTTGTGGTTCCAATCATGTAACTAGCAGTGGATCTAATCGAAACCACAAACAACAAGGCATGGGATGCAATTTTAATTACAGTTGTTCTTGGGGTAAGTTTTCTTGACTTACTATAAATCATTTCAATTATCAATGCCCGCAAAGCTGCTTTTTTGGTGTTCCATTATTTTCTATGTAGGTGATCATCCCGACCACGCTACCTAGTCGAAACTCCCTACAGTAGTGCCAATCTGTACTATTTTTCTTTGAGAGAGATAACAGACGAATTTTTATTTTTGGATACACTTTCATATTTACACTTGATTCAAATTTCTCGTGTTCTAAGTCAATTTCATCGACTAGATTCGGTACAAATTCCCTCTTATCCTATGTTTCATCTTCAATTAGTTCTCAAATGATATAATCTTCATCAACTCCCATTTCCCCACACATGTGTTCTCCTACCACACCTTCTGGTATATAATCATCACCCGAAGTAGCCCAACCATATAAATTTAGACTAGGCAATAACTATATTGATTTCCATTCTTGGATGAAGCAGTGGGAGGCTCCGAAGGCCCTCTCAGAGTCCAATTCACCCTAAAAGTTAGTCCAATTGCTATCGAATCTTTTTACAATGCCACCAAAACTTGATCACTTCACAAAGATTGACACTGATATGAGCAACAACCGTCAGTAAATCTTAACAGGGTATCAGAACCATATTCATGGTCCCTCGGCCTTATCAGTTCAGAGCTATCAAACTTAACTGTAAAATTATAGATACATTTTTTGAATGATCAACGCCTAATCGGTGAAAATAGCATTCACAAAATTAGTATACTCTATGTGTGTTTTCATAATAACATTATCAGTAATACATACCTCCCGACTCGAGTCGTCAATTGATCACTTTGAGTTGAAATGATTTGTATTAACTTATTGTTAAGATAATACCTAAACTTATTTAGCTATAACTAGGGATGAGTACATAGGGTCAACTACAACTTCAATTGAGTCTTTACAATTGCATGATGTTGGTATTGCGTTTCTCCTGACCCGAGTCATCGATGGATCACTGTGAGTTGAAATGATTCATATTAACTTATTGTTAAACTAATACCTAAATTGATTTATCTAAAACTAGGGATGAGTACATAGGGTCAACTATAACTTCAATTGAGTCTTCGTAATTACATGATGTTGGAATTGTGTTCCTCCCCACCCAAGTTGTTGATCGATCACTCTGAATTGAAATAATTCATATTAACTTAATGTTAATCTAATACCTAAATTGATTTAACTATAACTAGGGATGAGTACATAGGGTCAACTACAACTTCAATTGAGTCTTAGCAATTGCATGATATTGGTATTGCGTTTCTCCAGACCCGAGTCATCGATCGATCACTCTGAGTTGAAATGGTTCATATTAACTTATTTTTAAGCTAATACCTAAATTTATTTAGCTAGAACTAGGTATGAGTACATAGATTCAACTATAACTTTAATTGAGTCTTTGCAATTGCATGATGTTGGTATTGCATTCCTCCCGACCCGAGTCATAGATCAATCACTCAGAGTTGAAATGATTCATATTAACTTAATTTTAAGATAATACCTAAATTTGTTTAGCTATAAATAGGGATGATTACATAAGTTCAACTACAACATCAATTGAGTCTTTCCAATTACATGATATTGGTATTAGGTTCCTCCCAACCCGAGTCATCGATCGATCACACTGAGTTGAAATGATTCCAATTAACTTAATGTTAAGATAATACCTATATTGATTTAACTAGAACTAGGGATGATTACATAGGTTCAACTACAACTTCAATTGAGTCTTTGCAATTGCATGATATTGGTATACGTTCCCCCCGACCCGATTAGTTAATTGATCATTCTGAGTTGAAATGATTCATATTTACTTAATGTCAAGCTAATAACTAAATTTATTTAGCTAGAATTAAGGAAGAGTAAATAGGGTCAACTACTTCAATTAAGTCTTTACAATTACATGATGCTGGTATTGCGTTCCTCCTGACTTGAGTTGTCGATCAATCACTTTGAGTTTAAATGGTTCATATTAACTTATTATTAAGCTAATACCTAAATTGATTTATCTAGAATAAGGGATGAGTACATAGGGACAACGACAACTTCAATTGAGTCTTATCAATTGCATGATGTTGGTATTGTGTTCCTCCCAACTCGAGTCGTTGATCGATCACTATGAGTTAACATAATTCTTATCTTTTAAAATTTAAAAAAATAATTAAGATCAATTCAGACCAAATTAAAAATTTCAAAACTTGTCATTTTTTTCAAAAAAACAAATCAACCCATACAAGTCATCCATTTGTGGGAAAAATATTTCATCATTTCAAATATCGAGTTTTCACTCTTTTCTTTCTCTCTCAACAATACAGACAACAACTTCTAAACATATTTCTCAACCCTTCAAAACAGATTGATTTTCTTTCCATTTGCGACCACATAGCTATTATTTTTTACTTCATTCTCGTTCTATCCGTCATTTTCTCTGTCTTTACAGGTAACAAATTTTAAGAAGAGTTCTACATTTTTTCTTTATTCTAAAAATTAGGGTTTTTTAAGTTAATGATGAAAAAAGACTTTTAGTTTTATTATCTTCAAGAATGAGTTAACAATTTTGAGTTTTGATGCTAAAAACATGAGAAAAAACCGAGAAAACCCTAGTTTTTGTTGCAGTGTTTCATTGACTCGTGGTATTGCTAGATGGTGTTTGGGGTGTTATTGGTGGCTATTTTTGGTGATGTCGATATTGGTAGTCATGGTGGCGGTGTAGGTGGTCTTGTTGTTGATATTGGTGGCATTATTGGTGGTGGTAGCATTTTTGGTAGACTTGGTACGGGTATTAGTGGCATTAGTGGTCATGTTGGTGGTCTTGGTGATGGTGTTGGTATTGGTATTGGTGGCATTGGTGGTGTGTTGGTGATGGGGTTAGTGGTCTAGGTAGTAGTATTTATGGTCTTGGTGGTGGTATTGGTGATCTTGGCGGCATTGGTAGTGGTGTTGGTGGTGGTCTTAGTGGTCCATCTGTTGCAACAGGTGGAACATCTGTTAGGAGATATTAAATAGGTTTTCAAACAGATTCCCCATATGTTCCAACTGATGGGTTATCCATTGGAATATTTATTTGTAATGTGGTGTATAATAATTTATTGAAATTTGTCTTACCTTTTTAAAAAAAATTATGCAGACATCAAATGTAATGTATTTTTTGTTGTTTTGTTATTTGTAGTTAAAAGATGTCTCCCAAAAGAAAAGAAACTAAAGGTGGATCAACTTCTGACTACCTCACAAAAAATGCTAGAGTACAGATGGATTTGGAGGAACTTCCTAAACAATCTCACTCGGGAAAAAATGAAGTTGAGGAAAGTTATGAAAAGGGAGATGGAGAAGGGTATATAGAGGCTGATTAGGAAAATAAAAGTGAGGAGGAAGAAGAAGATAAACAAGATGATAATGCATCACTAATGGAGCGTGAATTAAGATCGAAATCCCAGCATGAGGCTGTCAAAACTATTAGTATTGAAAAGTTTCAAATTATGATGCGGATAGATGACCCTGCAGAACTAATTGGTGATCTTGTACTTAAATGTCAGCTGGGTAAACCTTTTGACGACTTTAGGAATATTATGAAGAATGAAAAAATAGACGAACTTTTTAAGAAGAGTTGCTTTGGACGCTTTCTTGAGCTGCCTGAGGACTATACTGCTTGTTTCCAAATGAGCATGGTATATGGTCGTATCAAGCACAGGATTAAGTACGTGGAGGATGATAAATATTCGAATGAAAGGGCAGGAATATGGATGAAATCTGGATCAACTACTCTAGCATGCCGATTTGTTTTGGCTTGAAAGAGTTTGCCATATTAACAGGCTTGAGATAAGATCGTCCAGAAGAATCACTCATCAAGAAAACACCCCACGAAAGGTCCAAGGCAAATAGGATATCCAAACCACCACCATCAAAAATAAGGAAGGCATTGTTCAAGAAACCACCCACCAAAACCAACAAAGGCAAGGGAAAAATAGATGGGTTGTTGGACATTGCTGGACGTAGATATAAAACGGCTGATTTGATAGAAGATCTCAAGGATAAAACCATACCAAAGAAGTACAGGGAGTAATTGTGCTTAGTTTATTTTGCCCATTTTGTTATATTAGCAAGAGACGTAAAGAAAGTCATAAAAGATGATTTGTTAGAACTTACTAAGGATTTTGAGAAATTCAATAATTTTTCCATGGGATATGACAGCTACAACTTGAGTGTCTAATATTTACTGACAAATCTATCCCCAAAGACGATCACATTATATGGATTTCCTTGGGCTTTCATGGTAAATTTAATCACTATTTGTTTACTCATACATTATTTTATATTGAATAATTATTATGACTTTTTTTGCTTGCTTCCTGTTTACATATTTTAGGCTTGGGAATTTGAATCATTCCTTCTCTTCGAAAGTAGGTCAAGGATTACCCGGATGAGGTTTTAAATCCAAGGATCCTTAGGAGGTTGGCTGAAAAGAGCAGTACAAGAATTAAGAAGGCTAATCTCTTTAACACTCCAGATAATGCAGTAAGTCTTTTTTTCAAGTAAAATAATTTGACTAAAAGAAAAATATTGAAACAGATATGCCATCTGTTATGACAGATGGGTCATCTGTTACAATAATTTACTCTTCTACTGCAACTGGTGTAATAGATAGGTAATCTATTACGACAGACGATCCATATTTCATAAAATATTAACCATCTGTTGCTCTAGTTCTCTAAGACCGACTCAACAGATTACTCATCTACTGCAAAATATACAATAAATGGGTAATCTGATACAACATATTGTTAATCTATTATGACATATTGATCGATTATTGTGACAGATAGATCATCTATTTTTTAAGTTGAATGTGTTAACATGTAACCCAATGAACTACAAACTATTATTATATGATTTAAATGTATTTTTCTTTTTTATAGGTTGTGCATCCTTGGATCATGCCTACTGATTAGGAGTTGGGGATGACTTCTTTTATTACTCTAGGTCTTGTTGATATAATAGTAGACCCAATGGTGAAGTTAATAAAGAAGGAATTTCCTGGAGCAACAGCCATAAGAAGAGTAGTTAACCAAGGTCATCCTAATGTTGAAGCTCTTTATGACCAACCAACTGCAACGTTGAGGAAAGCGATATCGCGCGTAGACATCAAGCATCTCTTTGTCTACTTGAATCGGATATTTGTAATACCAACTAAGATTTATAATACTAATAAATCACATAATATCCGCAGTTATTTTTATCTATACGATACTTAGTTGACATTCATAAAAAGCATCTAATGAATTATGAGTTCAATCCATCCTGTTTAGCAGATTTGGGTGCTTCTTCTGGGGTATTGCTGATGGAGTTGTTGATGTTAATGGTAGCCATAATGATGCTGATGTTGATGTCGGTCGTGATGATGAGCATGTTGATGCTCAAGAAAAAAATAAATACATTTGAAATCACCCCTTATACAGTCCATCTCACCCTTATACTGGTCCCTCCTACCCCTATAGTGGTCCCTCTCACCCCTCTTTACCCTTATGTTCTCATTGGAAATGCAAATTATGCTAGGACAGATAGGATAAACTCCTTGAAAAACTAGAGGTTATCGTTGAAGCTACCGATAAATTGAAATCCAAGAGGGGTATCATACCATCCAAGAAGGTTAGGGAGCCATACACTCCTACAGTGGCGGTTAGGAGAAAGAAAAGAAAAATTAGCCAAATACTCTCCAGTATGAAAACAAAAAATATTGCAACTCCACCCTCTCCAAAAGTTGTTAAAGTTCAGAGGCCACTGAAGAAGGTGGACATATACGCGGCACTTGGCAATGACGAAGAGAGGAAGGAACTGCGAAAGACCATGTATGCCAAAAAGAAGAAATCTGCACAAGAATACACCATGCATGTGTGTGACGCCTAAGACTTCAAGAGTATGACAAATATGCGTGAGTGGTGCGTAGACAAGGTAAGTTTACTTTTCCTAACCTAGCCTTCTAATCTACTCCATGAAAAAGAAGTTACGCAATAGATGTTTAATCTATTGCAACAGATGTGTATTTTGGTGCAACTGGTGGTGGTTCTGTTGCAACAGATTAAACATTCATTTTATAAGTTACGTTAGTTGGGTAATCTTTGAACAGATTCAGAGAACCCTCTGCAACAGAAAGACTATCCGTTGTATCTTTCCACTATGTTTTTCTTCTTTATTATTACTAACCTATTTAAAAATAATTTTCTTATATCACAGTATGTTGATGATCTTCCTCATGAGGGTCAAGCAATTAGCATACCCGGATGCTTATGATGCTACCGATATGATAATGGACCTCAACTTCTATAATAATTTCAAGAATAGGTAAAATGATCTGACTAGGCTAGCTAAAATTCTCGGTCTCCCAAACTTTGATTGGTTAGTTTCTATGTACGAATAGGATGAAGATATGATTAACTATATTAGAGGGAAGAGGCCATATCCATATGGCAAGAAAAGTACCAAGGCAAAGAGAATTCTTGCAGTCATGAACGTGAAAGTCATACATTTTATCATTGTTGAGATACTTCTCGAGAAGGGAAATATTAAGGTTTATTACTGCAATTTATCAGTCTTCGATGACTGTGATTTTGTTACTCATATACAGCCACTGTTGGAGTTTCTCCCCAACTTTTTGAGGCAGAGTAAACTGATGGATCATTTGCCAGCGGAAGTGTTGAAGAAGAAATCACAGGATTTTGAAGGTCAAAACAAGGACATGGACCTTTAAAAAAATAAAACTAGTGTTGTATGAGGGTCGTACGTGCTTGAATACATCAAATGTTTGCTGACCGGCACAGAAATAGTCGGTCTGTACAATGCCGTTGTAGAAAAAATACAAGAGGTCTGGGCTTATGGGGTACTAACTAGATGCTTGGAGCCTGTGTATAAAGAAGATGTACAATAATAAATACCATAACAATTTTTTAATTCAAGCCACTTCACTTTAAATGTAGTGGCAATTTTGTATGTTTGACGAAAGTTGAATTTTTTATAATACAACAAATTGCCTATATGTTGTAACAGATAGTATATCTGTTGTGATAGATTTATTATCTATTACAATGGGTTGGTCATTTGTTGCATTAGGAGATGTTTATTAGTCTATATGTCACAATAGATATACAATCTGTTGTAACATATAGTCTATCTGTTTCAACTGATAGGTAATTTATTGGAATAAATCAAAATAGTAGGAAGACCTATTTGATAATTTCCAATAGATGACCTACATGTTGCAACATATGTCTAAATCTGTTCAATAACTTTCAACAGATATATCGTCTGTTGCAACAGATGTATTATCTGTTGCGATATTTCAGTCTAGTATTCTATTTCAACAAATAGGTTCAAAACTAAGGATTAAATTATATTCATAGACAGCATAAAATAGATCAAAGCCTTCAGAAATTACATGAAATAACTCAAGAAATAAATGAAATGTAAAAAAAATATTATGGGTACAAATGATCTACTCTACAAACAAATAAACAATTTAACCTTTGGTGCCAACAATTTCCAAGGAGAGGTTACTACTTTGACAGACTCAAGCTATAAATATCTACTCAATATGGACAAGTTGTTCTTCATCCAGTGCTATGAACTTCGGCTATGGTCGTCGTGGATCTTTAATGTCACTTGCAGATGGTTTTTCGCTTTCGCTTCTCCGTGTTTCCATAAAAGAGCAGCATATCTTTTGCAGAGTGATTCGGTAACAATTCCATCATTTGATACTTGTAATCCATCGCTTAATTACTCGGCGTAAGTGGCAATAAAAAGACCGCAATCCCTGCGTTTTAAAAAAATAGATAATTCATATCTTGAAATTAATGTACGCATTGTGAAATTTATGAAATGAAATGAAATCATGATACTTACAGGCTACCAATGGGTTGTTGAGTAATTCCTTCAACATATTCTACATCAAATGGATTACCTATTTTATCCCTTAATGATTCAATCGTTGATTGTAAGAACCTTTTGGTCCATAAAGTCACTTATATAAAGGTAAGTAGACAATATTTTGGCCAACTTTTGTATCTCAGACTCAGACGATGGCCCAAAACATCTCCTCCATGACATTGAGTCATAAACTCGGATGCGCCTCTCCTTTAGAACAACGACATCCAAAACCCAATGAAATTCATCACCATAATAGATTGGGATGTACACTTCGTTGACCAAATGCCAAGGTAAGCTAGCTGGAATACTAAAACCTTTGATGATGTTTATTAAGCATTTCTCATTTCAAAAAACTTTCGGGGATTGTTGGCAAAACCTATCGTAGGCATTATTTATGTAAACTTTGTACAAATAATTATCTGTCGTGTATTTGTATTGTTCTTATGTTAGAAACTTGGCCTTCTTTAAGAGGTAGAAAAAAATGACATCGATGTGTTTCACATATTATCAAACATTTCAGATTATGTGACAATAAAATTAATACACAGATGTAGTCAAATAAAGTATCAATTAATAGTAATATATATGGAATTTAAATATCATCATTTCAGCAAGTTTGGGACTGTGACATCAAATATAACCAATCCTTCGTTCCAGGATATGCAATAAAAAATTCGAACATATAAAAATCAAGACTTGATTCGTTCACTTTGTAGTGTTCGTCATTTTATTTTCAACATGATTTATATATGTTAATGTCATGTTTTTACAACAAGAATTGTATAAATCAGTATCTGTAAAAATGATTTATGTACCTGCCGGCATGATGCTTTAACAATCCATCGGCAATCCATTCTAAATAGTCATTCATCAAGTTTGTTAGTTTTTTTTGGAGCCTCGTCCAAGATGTTGAACCCTTCAAATGGGTAATTCTTCCGTTCTCTCAAACTAACAGGCTCCACTTTTTCTTCTTCTATGAAAGCAGTTGATGGATTATCAACTGTGATATTATGTTGTTCAACAGTAGATTCTACGGTGACACCCACATGGAAAGACAGAATTATCAATGTTAATCATAGATATACAACAAATTATCTATCTATTGCATCAGATGGATCATCTATTGGGTCAAATTCGAACAGGTAAAATAGAGTTATGCGATAATTTTGAATAGATGACCCATCTGTTGCAACATATGACTCATCTGTTGGTACAAATTAAAAGAGTATGAAGACCTATTTGATTTGCTGATACAGATGGACATATGTTGTAATAGATAACCCATCTGATGCAACAGGTTAGACAACAGTTGTAACAAATGTATATATCTGTTTGATAATTTTCAGCAGATATATCATCTGTTGAAACAGGTATGTGTTTGTTTGTTTGTTGGAACAGATGATATACATTCACCTTCTTCAGCTCATGTTTCTCTCTTGTGGCCCTTATACAATAATTAAAAGTGCAAGACAAAGACAGAGGAGTTGTAATTTTGCTTTTTTCTATGCTTGATGATGCCTTGAAAATTTCATTCTTTCTCCTCTTAGCCACCTTGATCTCTAGTGGGGTGTATGGATGTGAAATTCTCGTTGATGGAATGACATCCCTCTTAGATGTCATTTTTTTTACAGAAACAGCTAATACATTAATAGAATTAATCACTCCATCATATTTCGTCTTGCAGACTTGACATTTGCATACAGAACATTCGCTAGAAGTGGCAAAATATGTATAACCAGTATGATCATAATCATAATGGTTTCTTGTTTCAAAAATTATAAGAAGAACATCATTAGCCCCAACAGCAGCACTACTACCACTACCATTATCAACAACAACAAGCCCACCCTCCAAAATTATTTTTCTTGTGATGGTTGTTGCTCCAAACAATTCCTTATTTATTTTATCAATGAACTTAGGGTCCAATAAAGTTTGCACAGACCGTAAAGTAAGAAAAAAATAGCATCTTCAACTGTCGATTGATCAGAACAAGCCACGGATGGACAATCTAAAATAAATCAGTACATATATTATAATGATGATGAAATCATTTTAAAAAATCATTAATTAAAATAAAAACTTAATTAGAATTAGACTTACTGTTTTCTTCAGGGGTTGAAGAGATCAAGAAATTTTACATTTTTATCAGTTTTGGCTTACAATCTCAGGATTCATGGACAGAAAACTTCTTTCTGGTAGTTCACTTGTTGTCTCAAATAAGAAATGGCTTCAAATGCTCAAGCCTATAAAATAACGCCAATAAATCAAAAGCATTATTGAATAAAATAAAATTATAAAATAAAATTAAACCTGTCATAATAAAAAAATATTTACCATGAAAGCCCATGAAAAGTCATATAAGTTGATTGTCTTTGGCGTTAACGAAGTCAATAAATATTTGACAGTCATTTTGAAGTTTTCATAACCCCAAGTATAGATATTAAATGCCTCAAGATCCTCGAAGAGCTTTATCAAATAAAGTGGTATGTTGTTATTAACGTCTCTCGACCAAAGAATATTATGTACAAACCAAACCAAGCACAATAATTGCTTGTGCTTCTTTGAAAGTCTTTTACATTTCAACGCTTCAATCAAATTTTTGTTTTGAAGCTTGGGCCAACAAGGGACACCAAGTTATCACGATCACTCGACTTGCCTTTGTCTTTTTGGGGTGTACGGAGTACTTTTTTAGGGTTAGAATCGGTATAATTTGAGAAGGAGATGAAGGATAATATTTTAATCCAGTAACTACGGAAAACTCTCTCCAACCAAAACAAACAGGCATTCCACGGTAATCTATCCACACTTCATCCATCTCATCTTTGTTTTCATACATAAACCTACATTTGAGAAGATCATATACCATTTTTATTTGGAAACGGGCATGTTGTCCTCCGGCAAATCAAGATATTGTCCAAAGCAGTTGTCCCCAAAATAAGCTTCCAAATTTTGTTCTCATAGTATTTTTCTGAAGGCGTCAAAATATTTTTCCATGGATGACTTAACCACGAAATCACCCATTAAATTTGTAGCACCATCGCACTGCATTCTCACAGAAGGTTTTGTCCAACTCTTCGGTGGAAGGGGTATTAGTATTTGGATCATCTGTTTTTAAATATTCATTCTCCCCATGTTCATTATCTTCTGCTTTTAATGGAGATAACGCTTGTAAAGCAAGCTCATAGAGTGGTGGATGTAGCCTAGCTACTTCACTTGTTCATTTACTTGGACTTGATTTTGTTTCTTTTCTTTTAGAAACCATATAATCTAAAAATAACAGGAACATAAAATAGATTATAACTGATTAATGCATCATTAAAAAGGGATAACAGTATATCTGACATGTACAACAGTAAAAGAATAGTTCCAATAGATCACACATCTATTGCACCAGGTAGATTATATGTCGCAACATATAACTAACCTGTTGCAATGAATGAGTAATTTGTTAAAACAATAAAAATAGATCACTCATGTGTTGAAATAGATAACTGATCTGTTGCACCAGGTATGTTACCTGTTGCGACATATGACCAACCTATTGCAGTAAATAAGTAATTCGTTGAAAACAATAAAAAAAAGCTCACTCATCTATTGAAACATATCACTCCTCTATTGCATCAGATAGGTAATCTATTGTGACATATAACTAACTTGTTGCAACGAATGAGTAATCCATTGGAAACAGTAAAAATAAATAACTCATTTGTTGCACCAGGCAGGTTATCTTTTGGGACAAATAACTAACATGTTGCAAAGAATGAAAAATCTATTGGAAACAATAAAAACATATCACTCATCTATTGCCAAATGAGTAATCTGTTGAAACTATTATCAACTGTCAATATTGTTTAGGTTTTTTCCAAACAGAAGAGTCGTCTATCACAACAGAAGAATTATATGTTAGATTGTTTATCTGTTGCGTCAGATTTTTATTGTTGCATCAGATTTCCATTTGTTGTATCATATTTTCATCTGTTGCATCAGATGGTTCATCTGTTGCATCAGATGGTTCATTTGTTTCATTAGATGGTTTATCTGTTGCATCAGATAATTCATTTGTTGCAAAAAAAAAAGTACCAGGATTTTGTTTAATAAAACAACAGCACTATCACCGTTTAATACCAAATACATTATTTTTACCAAGAAAAATAACAAATCAATCCAGCAACACCAACACAACACACACACTATAAACATCAATGGTGATCAAAAAGCACAAACATTGTTGTTTTATGTTTTTACAAACACAAACAACAAAAATTAAACTTCAAAAAACTCAACAGACACCATCAAATTGAATGAACAGTTCGACAATAAGAACTACAATAACAACAAAAAATTATATTTCATACTGGAAAGAGTATAGA
Organism: Capsicum pubescens; assembly: GCA_030864215.1. Classification (NCBI taxonomy): domain Eukaryota; kingdom Viridiplantae; phylum Streptophyta; class Magnoliopsida; order Solanales; family Solanaceae; genus Capsicum; species Capsicum pubescens. The sequence goes on from CM061548.1 coordinate 375,408,626, forward strand.
AGAAATGCTAGAAATTAGGATTTTCTTCATTCCACATTTCAAATTTAAGCAAGAAATATTCAAATTGTTAACCGATACTAAAAGAGAAGTTGGCTCAAGTTCCTCTTTTTCTTCATAACTAAAAAGATATAATTTTTTACCTGTGAAAGAAGAAATGGGACAACGAAGAACTCAAAGTTGTTGTCGCCGGAGAACACTAATGTCACGTCGATTGATGATTGAAAGTCGAAAAGAAACTCGCCCAACTATTTTTCGACGGAGGTTGAAGTCGCTGGAGATTGAAGGGAGAAATTTTGCAGGACTGTTGGTTGGGGGAGAGAGAGAGGAGAGAGACGACTGATGATTTGGAGAGGAGAGGGGTGTGGGTTGATTTGTATTTTTGAAAGTGGGTTGGTTTATATTTTTGAAAACATTAGAAAGTTTTGAAAATATTAATTAAATCCACAATTAATTTAATATGTTTGACACTTTAAGCTGGTCAATGTCATCAATACTTCATTCAAGACTTCATCTTTTCTTCAATTTTCTCAAAAATGTTAGAGGAAACTTTGTGGATTGTTCCCCTGTTTTTCAGGGTGAAAGAGTACTATTAGCTCTTGCAGTAAACTAAGCAATTGGGCATTGGAACTTTCTCATATACCGCACAAGCTCCAAACTAGCATTTTGCCTTAAGTTGTATTATTCCTGATATCATACCCTTGGATGGTTCTAGTGCTGGAGCCATACCTTTGGTGAATAATTATTCATGATATACTTTTAAAGAGTGTTTGTCTTATATTTAGTCAAGTTTCACCTAGTATTTGTCTTGAAGTTGAAGTACAAAGACTTTATTATCATTTTTATAATAATCATTTCTTATCCAGCAAAACAATAAAAAAAGGTGAAAGATGTTTTTTTCACAGTCCATTTTCCTCCAAACACATCGGTCTCTTTGCCGTCTAGCTTTGGGATATCAGCCATAGCTATGGGATTATCACAAAGAGAAAATCCATGAGCCGTTTCTGTTTTTGTTTCTTCCCCCTTTCTATATTACAATAAACCATTCCCCATCTACTTCATTTTTTCTTCCCTTTATCTGTAAGTTTCTATCTTCTGTTAATTTTCTTTAATTTAAGTGTGTTGAATAATACTCTAAACCTGTTATATTATACTTTATTTTACGATGTTTGAGTACTTCTTCTGTGCGATTTCACAAAGAGAAGCAAGGGTAAAGCAAGTTTGGTTTAAGGATAGTTTATGCGGTCTAATAAATAGTTGTACAATTTACAAAGATCGAACTAGGATACTAGTTTGTATATTTAGATGTCTCTGGTTCACTTATATGCTCCCAACTACATTTTAAAGATTAAGTTGTATTTTATGTTTGTAGTTGCCTGCACACTACAGTAGCATTTTGGACTGATACGTTTTCCAGACTGATTAGTTCCCTTTTGTTTTATCGTGCTTTCTTTTTTGTGTTTGAATCTACAAACTTTTTACTTGTATTCTTGTTAACGTTCTTAATTGTTTGATTTCAGATACAATGTATCCGCACTCCTTGTTACTTCTTTACTTCATCAGTTTTGCCATAAGATCATACTGAAGGATGTAGAACTAATGAATCTTATGGCTGATTCAATAATTCCTGTCCTTCCCCATGAAATCATCATAGAGATCCTCTTAAAGGTGCCCCCCGAGTCTTTGTTGAAGTTCAAGTGTGTTTCAAAATCATGGCTTGAGCTAATCTCCAGTCCTAAGTTTATAAAATCCCATTTGAAATTAACAGCTAATGACAAAGACTACAGCCACCACAAGATAATTTTTCAAGAATCCGCAAGCAATTTCAAGGTATGTTGTCTCCCTTCATTGTTTTACAAAGAACGAAGCACTGAGCTATTTGACATGGGTTCTCCCATGGAAAATCCCACTATTTATACTTGGACTGTGGGTTCCGTCAATGGATTGATTTGTCTATACAGTAAGATAGAGGAGGCAGTTCTATGGAACCCAACCATTAAGAAGTCCAAGAAATTGCCTACATTCGGAGAGAAATTGAGGAGGGATTGCTCTTACTATTGCAAATATGGCTTTGGATATGATGAGTCACATGATGATTACAAAGTGGTAGTTATTCAGTGTATTTCTGAGGATGGTGGCTCGTATAACACCGTAGTTAACATTTACAGTTTGAAGGCTGATTCTTGGAGAACTATCAATAAGTTTCAGGGAAACTTTTTGATAAATTCTCCTGGTAAATTTGTCGATGGGAAGCTTTATTGGGCTTTATCTGCTGATGTAAATACGTTCAATATGTGCAACATCATTTCTCTTGATTTAGCTGACGAGACATGGAGAATGTTGGAGCTTCCGGCCAGTTATGGAGAAGCTAGTTATCCTTTGACACTGGGGGTGATGGGAAGTCATCTCTCTGTGCTTTGTCTTAATTGTCATGAACAAACTTATTCTGATGTTTGGATTATGAAGGATTGTGGAGTTAAATTATCATGGACAAAGATTTTCACTGTCGATCATCCTAAAGGCCTTGGAGAATTTATATTCTTTTCACCCATTTTCTCCATGCCTTTAAGCCAGACAACTAAAGGTGAAATTTTACTTTTGCTTCGTCCTGTTATCATGATATATGATGGTTCAACTAGACAGCTAGAGGTTGTTGATAAATTTGGGGAATGTGCGGCTGAAGAAATCTATGTAGAAAGCCTAGTTGATCCCCTATTGATATCATGAAACTTCACAATTATTTGGCCGATAACTTGTAAGAGTTCTTTATTTAGCCGATATCGGCAGCTAGGTCATATTAGAGCAAGATTTTTTGAGAATGTTATCCCCATATTTGGGGACAGAGAGCCACGGCATCTCCATCTATTTTTTAAAAAAGGAAAATTTTAAGTAACCAACCAACTGAGCTACTAAAATTTCTCGACCTCTCCATCTATTTACTGCAGTCCAGGAATAAAAACGTTGTTGCACTTCTGTTTCGTCAAATGTAGGACAAGACTTTGAATATGTAATTCATACATCACATTTACTTGTATGCCTTGAAGTTCTTGTAAGAAATTCTCTCTTTTATTCTCACTAATTCATAAAATAAAAAGTTATAGACGGTGTATATTGCTTTTTCAATGGAAGCTAGCTAGAGAAGTTACAGATAAAATTTGTTATCCTAATAATTGTTTTGGAAAGGGAAATGGATCAAATATATCCCTCAACTACTCAAAATGGCTCATTTGTATCTTCCATTGCGTTTTTGGTTCAAAATTACCTTAATCATTACATTTTTTGAAAGTACCTCCAGCTAGCAAAATACCTAATGACAAAGAATACAACCATGGTAGAGTTCAATTTCCAGACGTCAAATGAAATTTCAAGTTTTGTTCTCTCCCTCCCTCGTCTAGAAAGATGTTTCCATTTCCAGTATAATATTATCTTCCCATCATAATCAAGAAGATATCGGCAAAGAAAAAATTAAAGATTCATTTTTTTAGGAAAAAAGGAAAGATAAAAGCCAAAAAGGGTATCATAAAATGGGATTCGGCTTCTCTCCATTTTATCCTATTTCCATCTTTTTCCAAGTTGTTTAAATGTGTGCCACTAGTCCAAATTTGTTACTAGTGATTTAAATTTAATTAACTAAATCAAGGTTTTGACCATGATTAATTCAATGGATATTTCCATATATTTCCTACCACAAAAAGGAGAATAAATAAGAGATAAGCATTCAATACCTCTCGAATTATGGTCAAAGTTGCTACAAGACACTCTAACTTCACATGATCTTATTATCTCTGAACTTATTTTTAACGTATTTTTGTCATCCTTTTGTGCTGATGTGGCACCTTTATTATATAAAAATGAGACCTACCTCAAAGATGTCATGTCAACTAAAAAGGTGTCACGTCAGTTAAAAATGTGAAAAAAATACATTAAAATTGAGTTCAAGAGTAATAGGACCCCTGTAAAATTGGAGTGTGTCGCAGCAAATTAGTTATAGTTCAGGAGATACTGGGTGTTTTACTCTAATAAATAACTTGTATAGTCATCCAACTATAGCAAATTATCCTTAAAAGCCACGTAGGTTTATTTTGGCCCCGTTTGACCATGAAAATTATAATTTTTCGGGATTGGAGTTGGAGTTGTGTTTGGCCATTAATACAAATTAAAGTTGTTTTTAAAATTTTATGAGAGAAGTTTGAGCGAAAAAAGTAAAAACAAGTAAAAGTTGTTTTCACTTTGTTCAAATAATTGTATTTGAAATTCTCATGGCCAAACACTTAGAGTTTTTACTTTTTACACCACAGTGAAAATAATTTTTCGAAAAAAAAAGTAAAAACTCTTCATGGTCAAACAACTACTTTGGATCGAAAAAGTCTCTCAAAGTAAAGTAGTCTTCTCATAAAGTCATTATTAACTAAAGAGAAAATGTATAAAGTACCCTTGGACTTTGACCTGATTTGCAAATAGACACTTACAAGTCGTTTAGTAGGAGAAATAAGAAATAACTAATCTTGAAATTAATTTTAAGATGAAGTTATCTCATATTTGGTTGAAAAAAAATCATGGAATAACTCGTTTCTGTTATGAAACATAAAGTAAACACAAGAAGAATAGAAAGAGAAGAGAGAGACTTCTTTATTTCTCTTGAGAGATTATTGAGGGATGATTTACAATGAAGGAAAATTCCTTTATTTATAAGGGAAAATTAACCTTGGGGTTTGTAACTTCTCCATAAATAGACATACACAATATATAGTAAAGTAGGTATTCACTATATATGGTAAAAGAGACATTCACTATATATGGTACATTTATAACACTCCCCCTTGAATGTCTAATTGATAGATAATATGCATAAATGTTGCCTCATTAAAAAGCTTACAAAGAAAACCCAGTGGGATAAAACCTCATAAGGAAAAAAGAGTACATCGCGTATTAACTCCCCCTAATGAGAACATCCTTGAACCTTTGCATTCCGATCTTGTGCACCATCTTCTTGAAAATTGCATTTGGGAGAAACTTGGTGAACAAATCAGCCACATTGTCACTTAAACGAATTTGTTGCACGTTAATATCACCATTCTTTTGGAGCTCATGCCTATAGAAAAGCTTTGGTGAAATGTTCTTCGTTCTATCTCCTTTTGTGAATCCTCCCTTAAGTTGTGCTATGCATGTTGCATTATCTCCGTATAAAATTGTGGGTACATTGTCGCATTTCACACCACATTTTTCTCGAATGAGATGTATCATGGATCTGAACTATACTCATTCGCGGCTTTCTTCATGAATAACAATTATCTCAGCATGGTTCAATGAAGTATCTAGATAGACTGCTTTATATATTTTCAAGATATGGTAGTATCCCCACATGTGAACATAAAGCTCATTTGAGATTGAGTTTTATACGGGTCAGATAAGTACCCAACATCAGCATAACCAATAAGATCGGGACTACAATCTTTAGAATAAAATAAGCTTATATATTTGATCATGTTTCTGATGTCTCCTAGTAGGAGAAGAACTATATATACATTGCTAACAAATTGACCAAAAAAGACTATGTCATGCCTTGTAGTATTTTCAAGATACATTAATGCATTAATTGCACTAAGATATGGTACTTCATAATCAAGGAGTTCCTTATTCTTTTCTTGAGGTCGGAATGAACCCTTATTCAATTATGCATGTTTCTCATTTAAGGAAATATTCTATTGCTGTTGAAAACTCTCCAAGAGTTTCAATAATTTTTAAGCTATAAGCTTTTATACAATATAAGGATTATAAATAAATTTCTCAGAAACTTTTATATGCTTCAAACATTTTGAATCCTTAAAAGTTTTCATGTAAATTTTTTCAAATGACAATACTCAACATTTCATGAGTGAAATCTTCAAGTGTTTGGATTGTAAATCAAATAAGTTTTATGCTTACGAAGATGCATCCTTTCATGTCACTTGATAAATGTTTTTACATCAACATCCTTAAATAAATGTAGAATTTAGGTCCTCGTAAGCTTTCACAATATTACGTCAATATTGTATCAAAAATATTGATGATATATCATTTCGTATCGGTTCACAGTGTGACATAATATTTTGAGATCTCATCACTTCATTATTTTTAGGTACCTGAACCTCTCATAAGGTTTCATGAAATGTTATTTGATAGGATCTTCAAGAGCACATTGCCTTCTTATTATGGTCATTTTCTCATTATTCTTTTCATGGATTATTTCATTTGGAATCGATTGTGTAACACCCCACACTTTTGGGCTAGAATGTAAACCGTCATTTCTATGTGTAAAGGTTCTAAAAGATAATAAATCCTATTCAAATTTAGTGTGTTAATAAATTATGTTGTGTGGGAATCTAGTTCATCATGAATTGAGATCATAGAGGTCCTCTAACTCAAGGACGAGTTGAAAACTTTCCTATCGATTGAGTTTTGGTGAGCATCTAAACTTGTGTCAACTTCCATCAACCATAACATTTTTTATATACTGAATTAGGGGGACAACTATATATAAAACGAAAGTTATTTGAGTCCTCTTTCCAACACCACCGATTTCTCCTTAATTCGATATCGGGATAAAAAGTTATGCCCATTTTAAAGAGAGGTATCAATCTGCCGAGGGTGCGACGGCCGACCCAACGGACCGTCAGGTACGTGACGGATCGTCAAGACCTCTGTCGCCCCTAAAACAGTGAGTTCAGTCATTGGACATAACCTGAAAGTCTAGGTGATGGTCCGTCACCCTCCTAACGTTCCATCAACCAAGCCGTCGGGCAAAATACGTAGTTCCAAAGACGGGATGTTGTAAAAGGGGTGTTTTGGTACTTTTCCTCTTCAGAAAAGCTCTCCAATGGATTTAATCACTCTCTAAAACATTATTAATCAATTCTCATCAGTTATACAACATTAAAACTCCCTCTCCACTCTCAAAATCAAGATCAAACTAGGGTTTCTTTCAAGAACAAGAAAGCAAGAAATCAATCTTTAAGTCCAAGATTTCCAAGAAACAAATCAAGATTCGAGTTATACTCTTTAAACCTTGTAATCTAAGGTACGTGGGGTTTTACTAAACTACATGGGCATGATTAAATCATTTATATTAACATTTTGAATGTTGAGAAATCATATTTTTATGAAGGTTTCGAATTACATCAAGAAGTATGCATTGTGAATGTTTTGGTCTTGAGGCCTTCCCCATAAACTTGATATTATATATATATATATATATAATGTGGTTTGATGTTTGAGACTTGAATTGAGAGCACGAAAAATCATAATCCCTCTCGTATTATAAATCCCTTTGTGTTCATATGTTATGAATTTTTCAAATCCATATTGAGAAGCATATTATAAACGTCTTTACTATTGTATAATACTTGGTCTTGATTATGAATTGAAGAGAGGAAGGTTTTACAGGTTGATAAATGTTGAAGATATATAATGAAAGAATTGCATGGTTTGTCAAAATACATGACCACCATATGTTTGTTAAAATGTTGAAAAGAGAAATTCTTTTCATAAATTGACATATGATTTGAAGTATGAATTCTCTTGAACTGTTTGAATGATATGGTGGTCCAAACTTTATGTTTTGAATGAAGAGACTGTAACATGATATTTTATGGCTTAGAAACACGACTTGCAAGTCTTGGTATGATGATACTAATCAGATGAATGCCATAACAGAGTAAGATTTTTAGATTTTTATTTCAGAGAATACATGTTTAGAAAAGGCTAAAAATGGGCTTAAAGGGAGTTAGATGGTTACCCGAAGAAAGTACGAGTTGAAAGACTTAATGCTAGAAATCGTTATTTGCTGACACGGGGATATGGTACCATGCTGTGTGGTCTTGTGTACCTTGATTTATGTCATCCCATTTTAGGACTATGGTTAGGAGTCATGCTTTGTGGTCTTGTGCACTACCATGACATGTAGATTTGATTGGGGATCATGGCACCATGCTATGTGGTCTTGTTTGTCTCCCCTTATAGATACTCCAATCCTTGTGGCAAACATGGATTGGAGACTTGGCCGCCGAGTCAAGGGCAGATACCATATAGCCCGTGGAATTACAAATTGTAGGGTGTACCATCTAGCTCAGAAGTAAGATAAAGAGTGAATCATGGATTTTCAGAATCATTGTTCAAAGTCTTTTAAATATGCCCATGTGTTTTTCATATATCATATATAAATTATTTACAAATTACTCTCACTTATGTTGTATAAAAAAATACATTATTTTGCATTGCTCTGCGTACCAGGATATCTGTATCGACCCCTTATATTTTAGGGTCTGAGGCACAGTCCAGAGGTTTCGCTAAGCCATAGATTTATCAGATAGAAGTGTACAGTTGGTGAGCCTTCTTTATTCCGAAAGGCCTATTTTTAGAACATTGTTATTTCATTTTAATTTTGGGTCAGACTGGGGGCCTTGTCCCAGTTTTAGACAAGTTGTTAATTTCTGATGCATTAGAGATTTCGCAGACTGAAGTAGATGTTATCTAGATACTTATAGATTTCATTCAGTATTGTTAAATTGAATTTAGAACAAAAACATGATTTTGTTTGTTTACTTTCTATATTTCTTCTTATTGTATGTGAATGGTGCTCATGATTGCCAGATAGAAAGGGGCACCCGAGCCTTCATGGTTTGGGATTCCCATCACGGACAGGGCCCCGGTTCGGGTCGTGACAGATTGGTCTACTATGCTTCATATATGCATAGACTTTGTCCTTTAGGGACACAAAATAGGAGCACTTGCATCTTAAATATGAGATGTTTTCGGTATTGGACTTGAATTATCTTTTGAATAAGGATCTGATGATAATTTCTAACATATTTCATAGCTACTTATAATTTTCCCCTTATGTTAGGAAAACTAATATACATTCTTCTTTGAGGAATCCATCATTGTACATTATAGTATGTTCATTCATTGTAAATCGCACACAAAACTATTAGATGAAAACGTGTGGTTCTTGTCTATGAACTAACTTTGAAGGGGAATTAATCAAAATTTATTGGTTTGATGCATACAAGTACTTTTGTATATAATATTTCAAATCAATACATGAAGATTTTGTTCTCATTAGAATTGATTTAACTATTTATCGAAGGCATTCAATGCCAAACCATCATCATCAAGATGAATTATCTTAATTGCACAATCTAAAAATTATGCTCTTAACTCAATTTTATTGAGCAAGCAACTTTATGAATGTCAAACTGCAGGTTGACAATAAATGTACATGTGATCATCTTATTGATGCATCTTTTGAAATTATCACATGATAGGTGAACAGGCCCATATGCACCTTTTATACTTTTCAGAATTTAGGGAATCCAATCCCAACATTAGTTGGTCCAACCAACTTATCATGAGAACAAGAAATATTAAAAGCTCATGAAGAATTTTCGAATACTTCAATATGTATTTAATACTTAATATGCACATCTTTGGGATGTCGCAATCGTTCATGTCAATTTATGAACTTTTATACTAGTAAACTCTAAGTTTACCATGACATGTACTTTTTTACTTTAGTAAATTTTAGATTTACTATTATATGAATAAATTTCATATTTACTACTTTAGAAGTAGATTTCAAAATAACTCTTGTCAGTTATTCTGCCTCTTTTGGAGGTGAGTTGTGATACCATCACAATCAAGTGCACATTTGCATTAATAAGCTTCTCATTCCCCGGGAATGGAATATAATTGTTCCTTAAGTCTATCAAACTATGATAGCTTATAGCCTCTTTTAAGATATTGCTAATTTAGGAGCAAATCAAGGCATACATATGGTTGTAGAGAAATTTTCTCTAACATATATTATAATCATAATAAGCGTGTGAAAATATTATCACTTTTGATAATTATTATCATATTATCCCTCCATGCTTATATCCATACATTGAATCACTTGTCTTCTTTTAGACATATTAAGAATTGCTACCACATTCACTTCAGGGAATGGAGCATATTTAATAAGATATGTTTCTGTAATACCCTGAGAATCCCAACCGATAGTAGAACCATGCTTCAAGCTCAAGAGAAATAAATTATAGTGATTTGATAGTTTTAATGTCAAGTTAGATGTATATTAAGGCCTCAAATACGTCGTAGCTATTAGACGAATCAAAACATCCCTTACCGATTGAATTCTTGAGAAGGATATTGTCCTAGTCAACTTCAAACAATCATATCTTTTGTTATACTATGAATTTTTTTTATCAATACCCATAAAAAGATATATAATTGAATTAGATTTCCAAGGATACTAATTTTTCCAAAATATGACATCGGAGTAAAAAGTTATGGTCGTTTTACTGAGAACTATCAGGGCTGCCAAGGAGCGACGGGTAAGCTGACGGACCGTCAACTCAGCGATGGACCATCGCTTTGGCCATTGCAAATGAGGCAGTAAGGATGTTTTTTGGCCCAAAACTAACGGTTGGAGTGACGGTCAGTCACCAGAGTGATAGTCTATCATCCAGACTGTCAATTTTGTCTGAAACAGCGTTGAAACAACATTTTAAAGGGCTTTTTGGGTTTTTCCACCCTTTTTAACCCCTAATTGCATCAAATCAAAGCACATAACTCCTCATTCATCCATAAAATCAAAATTAGGATTCATTTTAAGATCAAAATCCAAGAACAACATTCAAACCCTTCTCTAAGAAAACTCAAGAATCAAAATGTCACCATTCAAGAACCTTCAAGAAAAGTTAACCTCCTTCAAGATTCAAGTTTTTGAGGTATGTAAAGTGTTGATTCATGGGTTTCTTTTACCCATGAAACTCAAGAATCCCATTTCTTAAACTCATGAATTATGATTTTCATATGGTGGGTTGATTTTACTTATGTTGATGTGGTAGTATGAATCCTAAGTTAGAATCTTTATGTGATTTTCATGAAATTATGCTAGTATGTGGGTTGGAAACTTTTAAATGGAGTTGATTAAAGTAACCATGATATATGAACTAGTGTATATACCTAAGCCTAAGGTTATGCATGCAATGTGTTTGATAAAATGCCCAAAGAACAAGAATCATGCTTTAGGACTCAATTATGACCAAATTGATGAACCCATGCTTTACCATTATGTTCAAAATGACTTCCATGTTATTGTTATGCATTGAAATTGTTTGATGGATTGTTCATGAGATTATTCTATGAAATTATGACATGTTTATATTCTTTTCTATTTATGTACCAAACCATGATAATCAAGTGCCTTATGAAATTTCCCAATGATTGTATTATGGATTGTTGATTATGGTCGTGAGTCCAGGAAGTGTCATGTCTTGTCAGTTTCCTGCTATCGAGTCCTGGAGGTACTTGTACCCGATAATTTAGTTGTGTGCCTAGAGCCAGTGTCATGTTTTCAAGATACTCTCAGTCAAGCCATGTTCAGTAGAATTCAGTCAGTCTCATGACTTAGGAAAACTCAGTAATCTTAGTAAACTCATCAGTTATCAGGTCTCAGTAATATTCTGTTAGTTAATAGAACTCAGTAAACTCAGTCCAGATCTCAGTAATATTCCTACTATGCCACAATCGACTGCAGAAATAGAGTTGTCCAGTTTGAGTTTCGAATGGACCTGTCCTTGAGTGGAAGGGTAGTATTTCAGCATTCAGAGGTCAGCTTGTTTCCTACATATGGGCTAGGAAAATAATATCTAAGGGATGTGTCTATCATCTTGTTCGAGTTGAGGACTCTAGTTCCAAAACTCCCAGTCTTGAGTCAGTTCCAGTTGAGAGTGAATTTTCAGATGTCTATCCCGAAGATCTTTTCAGAGTTTCTCCTGAGAGGGAAATAGACTTCGGTTTTGACCTTCATTTAGATACTTAGCCCATATCTATTCCGCCATACAGAATGGAATCAGCAAAGCTTAGCAAATGTGATATTTTAAAAATAGTTTTTAGAACTCAGTATGGTCATTTTGAATTCTTAGTCATGTCCTTTGGTCTTACCAATGCCCCAACAGTTTTCATGGACTCGATGAACTATGTGTTCAACCAGTACTTGTACATATTCGTCATAGTCTTCATAGATGATATTCTTGTCTACTCCCGCAGTGAGTATGATCATGCAGACCATCTCAGAAAAGTGTTACAGACCCTCAAAACCCATCAGTTATCATGATATTTATTCATGTCCTACATTTCAGCTTTATGATCATCTCTCGTATTCGTGCACATTAGTGAGAATCATGTACGCTCATAGTTCCTAGTATAAGGAGTTCTAGTTCACTCCGTGTTACGAATCATGTCCCATAAGTACAGAGACTTCAGGATCATATAATACAGCTCATGACTCATGCACTCATGTCAAGCTTTCCAGTATGCTTAGCCCACATGACTCATGCTCCACTTTGAATGATCAGCCAAACTCAGATTATTTCACATATATCCTCAGTTTAGATCCCTCGATGAAATCTATGGTGTTGATGCTCTATCCCTCAGGCCTCAGTTACAGTGTTAATTCAGTAATCAATATTTAGTAAAGGACTCAAATAGTCCTTCAGAACCATGGCTTTCAGCTATTAGTTACTTAGCCATCAGAATTCAGTATCAGTCTAAACCTCAATTATCGGTATTCGACTATAAGAAACCAATATTTAGTTCTAGTATGAGTCCAGTTGTAGTCTTAGTTACAGTGTCATCTCCATTTCAGTAATCAGATCAGAAACTCATTTCAGATCCAGGTTTGCTTGACCATAGCATACGGTTATTAACTATTCAATTATTAGTATTTTAGTACCTCAGTTTACAGAATGTTTCCGAATCATGTTATACGTTTGGTCTTGCATCCTTAAGATAATATAGTTTTCACTCATTCATGCTCAGTTATCTCATGTTACCCAGTCAATTATTACCTTCTATGCATAATGCTCTATAGTTTCAGTCCAGTTATTTAGACTAAGTACAGTTTAGTCTTACCTGCCCAGTATTCAGCTATCAGGCATGTAGTTAATCAAATAAGTTAGTATGTTTATGCATTCATGCTCAGCACCCATGTGAATATTTTCAGTAGTCTCAAGTGATGTGTTGTACTAAGGCAGAGAGTATAGTGGAAGGAGTATTCGAGGGATATGTCTAAGCCTAAAAATTTTAGATGTAGTGCATAAGGCTTAGTCACTCTATTTTAGATGATGTTTCATAGGAATTGCCTCCTAGTATAAGAATCTCCACCATGTGGTGATCCCTTATTAAGATATCCTGCTCAGACCAGGCCAAAATTTTCTTTCTTCCTACAGTCACTAGAATACTATAGAAAGAGTGTCATAGAAATACTCCAGTCGAGTATAAGTTTTCAGTATGAGTTAGTCTGCAAAGCTATAGATTTAGTTTAGTAGTCAGATGAACAAGTTCGTATGGTGTGGCTTCCTATTTTTCCATCTAGTCGCACTATCCGAAGTCTCATGAATGTAACTATTTAAAGATGGATCAACCAAGTAGTTGCGTGTCCAGATCATTTTATGTATCATGCCTTAGTTTCAGAATCCAGATATTCAGTTATGATTCAGTTCGTAGTTGCCTTGTGCAATACCTCAGTTTCCTTATAGCTCAAAAAAAAGGGAAAATCAGCCCAACATTCTTCAAGGGACATAGTTTTTTAAGGGGGAGATACACTATAATCCCTCAAACTTTCATGACATAAACATGCCACTCTCTTTTCACGTAACGAACCCATTTTAGAGTAGTGGGTACCCATAGGTTGACCCTCTATCTCCAATCTCAGTCGTAAATATGTACTCAATGGCTCAGTTCAGTTCACGATAATTAGTCTATGTCACACGTTACAGACTTAGTCATGTTCTTATGTTCCTGTTCATACGCGTTCAATAAAGGATCTCGAGTTAAGATCAAATAAAATTTAGTATTTTGAAAATATCTCCCATGAAAGGAGTGAAGACATTCATCAAGAAGGGAAAACTCAGTCCCCAATATGTTGGTCTCGTCAAAATTCTCAATCACTAAGGCAAAGTAGCTTCTGAGCTCAAATTTGCTTCAGATCTAGCTTCAGTTCATCCAGTCTTTCATGTCCCCTTGCTAAAAAAGCACATAGGTGATCTAGCAGTTGTAGTCCCTATTGAGGGCGTAGATATTTAGAACAGTCTCTCGTATGAGAAAATTCCAATTGAAATTCTTGACTATCAGATGCAGACTGAGGAACAAAGAAGTCCCTCGAGTTAAAGTTCTTTGGCGGAATCAGTCCGTTGAGAGACCTACATAGGAAGTAGAAGCAGATATACAGACCAAGTATCCTCACCTCTTCTCCGCTGATTCAGACCCATCCCAAGGTAATATCTTTCCTTAAGTTCATTCAGCTTATGGTTCAAATTTCAGTTACAAACTATGCTCAGTTTTTATTTCAAACTTGGTATCTTTACCCTTACATGTTCAGTCGCATGTTCATGAGTCATTTCAGTTATTTATTCACGCATTAGATATGTGTGATCAGCTTATCAGTACTCTCAGTCATGCATTCATGTGTCATCTCAGTCATAAAACCATGCATCAAATATGCATGATCAACATGAATCTCAACAATGTCAGTCATATAGACATTTTTCATATGTTCACGTCCTTTAAGCAAGTTTATTCTATCAGAAATCTCAGCTTAGTCAGTCCTATTTGAGGACGAATGTTCCCAAGGGAGAGATATTGTAATACCTTGAGAATCCCAACCGATAGTAGAACCATGATTCAAGCTCATGAGAAATAAATTATAGTGATTTGGTAGTTTTATGATCAATTTATATGTATATTAAGGCCTCAAATACGTCCTAGCTATTAAACGAATCAAAACATCCCTTACCGATTGAATTCTTGAGAAGGATATTGTTAGTCAACTTTAAACAAGCATTTATTTTGTTATACTATGAATTTTTTATATCATAAACCACCAATAAATAGATAATTGAATTATATTTCCAACGATACCAATTTCACCAAAATCCGATATCGAAGTAAAAAGTTAAGGCCGTTTTACTGAGAGTTACCCAAGAGCAACGGGCAAGCTGACAGACCGTCAAATCAGCGATGCACTATCGCTTTGGTCGTCGTAACTGAGGTAGTAATTCTGTTTTCTAGCCCAAAACTGATGGTTGGAGTGACGGTCAGTCACCAGAGTGATGGTCCGTCACACAAACTGTCAATTTTGTCCTAAGCAGCGCTGAAATAATGTTTTAAAGGGCTTTTTAGGTCTTTTTCCAACCTTTTTAACCCCCAATTACATAAAATCAAAGCACATAA
Organism: Capsicum pubescens; assembly: GCA_030864215.1. NCBI lineage: Eukaryota > Viridiplantae > Streptophyta > Magnoliopsida > Solanales > Solanaceae > Capsicum > Capsicum pubescens. The sequence goes on from CM061548.1 coordinate 375,423,896, forward strand.
CTCCTCATTCATCCATAACATCAAAATTAGGATTTCTTTTAAGATCAAAACCCAAGAACAAGATTCAAACCCTTCTCTAAGAAAACTCAAGAATCAAAACATCACCATTCAAGAACCTTCAAGAAAAGTTAACCTCCTTCAAAGTTCAAGCTTTTGAGGTATGTAAAGTGTTGATTCATGGGTTTATTTCACCCATGAAGCTCAAGAATCCCATTTTTTAAACTCATGAATTTTGATTTCCATGTGGTGGGTTGATTTTAATTATGTTGATGTGGTAGTATGAATCCCAAGTTGGAGTCTTTATGTACTTTTCATGAAATTATGCTAGTATGTGGGTTGGAAACTTTTAAATTGAGTTGATTAAAGTAACCATGATGTATGAATGATAACGCCCAAACTACAGCTCTCGTAAGAGTGTAAGCGGTCGCTGTCAAATATAGAACCTAACTGGGTTGGGTGTCGAATCCCACAGGGAATACTTGGTCACTAAGTGTTGCAACTATTATTAGACTATTGATCGAAAATTCCACGGAAAAGGGGGGATTGGATTGTGTGAATCAATACTATGGAAGTAAAAACGGAATGCTTGATTTAGTAAGATTTTAATCACAGAGAATAATAAGTTAGGGTTATGTCCACCTTATGAGTTCTACGTATCTATTAACTATGAGTAATGCGGAATTTAGACATGCATGCACTTGTAGAGATTCGTATTCTAATGGTAAATCCTAGTGTTTCTCAACCATCAAGGATTATTTCACTTTAACTCTCTCGAGCTTAAAGTGTATAACTAACGGTACAAATTCTCCAAGAAGTTAACCCAGTTACGGCACTAACGTGTAAATAGGGGTTGGTAGCCCTATTTCCTTGTCACACTCTCTTTTCCAAACATGTAACTTTTCTCTCGAACAAGTTAATGCTATAATGGCGTATTCTATATATTTGCAACCACAAGAATTTAATTAAAATAAAGAGAGTAATGATATAAGTAGCATACGCATCAAGAATTCACAAACTCATAGTAATAGATAGTATATCAAAAGGCTTCCATAACCCTAACAGAGAAGTTTAGCTACTCATGATTACAACATAGATCACAATAAACATCATCATCGTACGAAAGCTCAAAGAATCTCCCGTTGAAGATGGGTGTGGCGTCAAACTAGGCTGACATTTTTGCCCACTAGACATTTTTCCCAAGTTAGCATTTTTTTTCTCTGTTAAAACTTACAGAATCTGTAAACTGAATAATACTCGAAAGTCGAATGAATAATGAAAGTTTCTATCAATTCGTGAATAATGAAAAACATGAATGAAAGCATGCTGAAAAATTCAGCAAATAGGGTTTTTATAACATCCTTGTCCTAGTCCTATTAAGTTACTGCTGATCCCCAAGTCTTTAGAAATACTATTTTTGCCCGGGACAAGTTCTCCATGCATCACTTTCAGTCCATAAGCTTCCAAAAGCTGCCTTCCCTCTTATGTGAAGTTTCCCTTGCTACCAAAAGGTCCACAAAGTGCTGAAATCTTCATCATTAATACCTGAAAACATGTTAATCACGTTGGTTAGCTCACTTACAGGAAAATGGACTAAAAATACAGGAATTATATATTTTGTCCTTAAAACTTAGCTAAAATATGGGTAAATTATGGTGCTTTAGGCGTGTAAATACGCCTATCATCAATGAACTAGTGTATATTCCTAATCCTAAGGTTTTGCAAGTAATGTGTTTGATAAAATGCCCAAAGAACAAGAATCATGCTTTAGGAATCAATTATGACCAAACGGATGAACCCATGCTTTACCCTTATGTTCAAAATGACTTCCTTGTTATTGTTATGCATTGAAATTGTTTGATGGTTTGTTCTTGAGATTATCCTATGAAATTATGACATGTTTATATGCTTTCCTATTCATGTACCAAACCATGATAATCAAGTGCCTCATGAAATTCCTCAATAATTGTATTATGGATTGTTGATTATGGTCGTGAGTCCAGGAAGTATCATGTCTTGTCAATTTCATGCTATCGAGTCCTAGGGGTACTTATACCCAATAATTTAGCTATATGCCTAGAGTCAGTGTCATGTTTTCGAGATACTCTCAGTCAAGCCATGTTCAGTAGAATTCAGTCAGTCTCATGACTCAGGAAAACTCAGTAATCTCAGTCAGTTATCAGATCTTAGTAATATTCCGTCAGTCAACAGAACTTAGTAAACTCAGTATAGTCAGTTTAGTATAATTAATTTAGTGTCTAATAAGATGGGATAAGGATTCAGCACCGAGTGAGCCCAAGGGTAGGAACTCACCTGCGAATAGAGGGAGTGATTCTTAGAAGCAATCCTTGCGCTTCAGAACTACGTAGACAGCGTATCTTGAGACATCTAACCTGATAGATGAGGGTTGATGAGGTGGATTAACCTGTTAGATAAGGGTCCCACCGTTCTCCTTAGAGTACCTTATAGATGAGGGATCACTTACAGCTTATTCTTACAGGTGGCGCGGTAATAACGCCCTTCTAATTGGGGTTACAGATTGGACCCCAACTCAACCATAATATTTTATTTTAGGAATGTTGGTTAGATGACAACTTCCCACATCTACAGTCTCAGTCTTAGTCTCAGTAATAGAACTCAAATAGTTCTACAGAATTCAGAACTGTCAGATACAGTCACCCAGTTCAGTACGAAACTCATCTAGTTCCATCAAAAACAGGACTGTCAGACACAGTCATTCAGATAATAGTATATTATTTATACAAAACTTATGTTATCAGTATTCAGATTCATTGATGTTATGATCTCAGACACAGTTCACGTATTCATGTATGTATTCTTACGTTCATGTCATTTAGTCAGATAGCACTGTTCATGCATATAAACCCCTTGTATTCAGCATACCTAAATTGTATACCAGTACTGTAACTCCCTGAATCTGGTACCAGGAATGTTGCATAGTGCTCATGACCCTAAAGGACCATAAGCTAACCCATGACTGATATTTGTGTCTGAACAGTGTATAATATATTATATAAATATGGAAATAGTAGGCTGAAACATGACATAAGGTTCAAAACTGATAAATATCTGATAAAACCATATCTGAATAATGTGGTACGATAATACCAAATCTAAAACAATGTAAAAAAACATCTAGTCTAAAAATACTGTAGCCTGAAAGCCTCTAAATTGTCTGAATAAGGAGTTGATGGAACATGTCCCCAACTAACTCCAACTACTAAAATAAACTAAGTAATAAAGAAATAAAGTAACGATCATGTCCTTGAAGGATAAGGACTCATTGCTAACTTTGACTGATGAAACTAGAATGCTACTGATGCTCTGGAGCTCGTGCTTCTGAACCTATGGTATAAAATACCATAGCTCAAATGCGTCAGTATGTTTGAATGTACCGGTATGCAAGTGAAGTAAGCTAAATGCAAAGGGTTCAAATCATGAACAATGTTAGTGACTGAATAACATGAACATTAGAATACATACATGAATAAGTTACTGAGACTAAATTCATGATGGTACTGACTACTGAGTCTGATTACTGATAGAATGACTCACTGATAACTAAATAACTGATACTTAACGACTGTATCTGACAGTCTAGGTTCTTGATGGAACTAACTGAGTTCCATACAATTCTGAGTTGATTGTATCTGGCAGTCCTGAATCTCTGAAGAACTATCTGAGTTCTATTACTGAGACTGAGTCTGAAACTGTAACTGTGGGAAATATTCGTCTAACCAACATGCCCTTAATATTCCATATGGCTGAGTTAGGGTCCAATCTGTAACCCCAATTGGAAGGGTATCAATACCGCGCCATTGGTAAGGATAAGTTGTGGGTGACCCTCATCTGACAGTGTCCCAAAAAGAGAATGGTAGGACCCTCATCTGACAGTGTTTATCCACCTCATCAACCCTCATCTGTCAGTGTTGATGTCTCAACCAATGTTGGATACATAGTTCGGGAATGCAAGGATTGCTTTTAAGGATCGCAACCTTAACTGTCAGTGTGTGTCCTCATCCTTGGGTTCACTCAGTGCTAAATCCTACTCCCATCTAAATAGACACTGAACATGATTAACTGAACTGAACTGGACTGATTTCATTGAGTTTTGTTGACTGATGGAATACTACTGAGATTACTAAAGTACTGAGTTTTCTAAGATTTCTCGGATTACTGAGTTTACTGAGTTTTCCTGAGTCACATGACTGACTGAATTCTACTGAACATGGATTGACTGAGGATATCGTGAAAACATGACACTGGCTCTAGACACACAGCTAAATTGTTAGGTATTAGATACCCCCAGGACTCGATAGCATAATATGTAAACCATGACACAAACCTAAAATCTCAACAATGGCTATATACTCACGATTCATTCATTAAGACATTTCGACAAACACGTGGGGTGTATCACTTGTACATGAATGGGGAATACATAATTGTTTACTATATCGTGGCATTAATCCATTCTCATGGACAATTTATCAAACACTTGCACATAAACTAATCATGGCATGGTTTCTTCTCTTATTAGTTCACATAGGCAATTCATCAAGCACATAACGAACATATTATATGTAGACAACATTGCACAACAAGTAAACATCATGATTCAATTCTAATTTCACAATTCAAGGGTTTAATCATGGGTTCACATGAATCTACTCATATAATAACTAATTCCGCATATAATTTATCACCAAACATAGATTAGAATTCAATTGGTCATTATTAACATGAACAAAACCAAACCCATCATGGGATTCATAAAAAGCCATATACTTGAACTTTGAAAAAGAGATTCTTGAGCTTCATAGGTGAAAGGGACCCATGAGTCAACACTTGACATACCTTGATTGTAAGTTTCTTGAAGTTCTTGGAAAGATTCTCGGAATTGACATTGATTTCTTGAAAGCTAGGGTTTTGTTTCTTGGAAGAGAATGTTCTTGATTTGGTGAAAAAAATGAGTAAATAATGATTTGAAACATTTTTAGGGATTAAATCCCTCACCTATATGTGTTAAAACCTTGGGAAAAGAAAAATTTATCCTTGGACGAAATATTTAATTTTCATCAAAATTTTCCGAAATGGGCACTGGCACGACGCAGCACTATCGCGTCGTGTCACTGGAATTTGACAACTGGGAAATTGGGAGATGGCGCAACACAGAGCTATAGCATTTCCACTTTGTTTGCGACCTGGAAGTTTGGAGCGACATGGATACATCGTGGAGATTCACTGGAAAATAGACAATTAGGATTTAGGAGCCCTTCGCGATGCGATATAATCACGGAGTCTTACTGGAAACTGACAAATGTTATTTTGGCTTATGGCACGATGCGCCGCTGGCTGAAATAATGGTGTTTTACGACTGAAACTTTAAATCACCATAACTTCTTACCCGGTTATAGGATTTAGGAGAATTTGGTATCGATGGAATGCTTGTTCAATTTCCCATACAATAAAAAGTGAAAATCTTGAAAATTCCACATATATAAAATTGTATTCATCTTTAAAGCATGTCTTAGACATCTTTGAGATAAATTTAATCTAGGGAGAATTACGGGGTATTACAATATCTCCCTCTTGGGAACATTCGTCCTCGAATAAAACTGGTTGAGATGCGAGAAATGATAGACTAAGTACATGCTGAACATGAACAATTGAAACATGACTACATGACTGACATTTCTGAGATTCATACCAAGCAGGCATATCTGATGCATGATTTCATGACTGAACTGACTCATGAATGCATGATTGACTATGTAATAGTAATTGATACAAAGTTTATAATGGAATTCTGAACATGAACTGGACACCAAGTTGTACCTAAAATCTGAACATGAAGATGAAAGGTTTAAGGAAAGTTGTTACCTTAGGCTGAGTCTGAATTAGCGGAGAAGAGGTAAGGATACTTGGTACGCATGTTTGCTTCTTCTTCCCAAGTAGCTCCCTCAACGAACCAATTCTACCAAAGGACTTTGACTAGAGGAACTCCTTTGTTCCTCAGTCTGCGAGTCTGATAGTCAAGAATTTTGACCAAAATCTCTTTGAAAGAGAGGTTGTTCTGAATATCTATGCTATGAATAGGGACTACAACTGTTAGGTCACCTATGCACTTCTTGAGAAAAGAGACATGGAAGACTGGATGAACTGAGGCTAGATCTGAAGGCAATTTGAATTCATAAGCTACTTTACTGAAGCGATAGAGAATTTTGAAAGGACTGACATATCGGGGACAGAGCTTTCCCTTCTTGCTGAATCTCTTCACTCTCTTCATGGAAGAGATCTTTAGATAAAAATGATCACCAATCTCAAACTCGAGGTCCTTCCTGCGCACATCTACGTAAGACTTCTATCGGCTCTGAGTAGCCCGAAGTCTTTCACTGATCAACTAGACTTTTTCTAAGGCATCAAATACTAAGTCAGTCCCTATAACTAAGGCCTCACCAACATTGAACCAACCGACTGGAGATCTACATCTCCTACCATAGAGAGCTTTGAATAGAGCCATCTTAATACTGGAATGATAGTTGTTGTTATATGCAAACTCAATCAAAGGAAAGTGGTCATCCCAACTACCCTTGAAATCGATTGTACACGCTCGCAGCATATCTTCTAAATTCTGAATGGTCCTTTCTGCTTGACCATCTGTCTGAGGATAAAAGGTTATACTGAGATGAACTTGGGTACCAAGACCCTTTTGGAATGCTTTCCAAAAATGAGAGGTGAACTGGGTACCTATGTCTGAGATAATAGAGAACAAAACACAGTGCAATCTGACCAACTCTCTAATGTAGAGTTTGGAATAATCCTCGGCTAAATAAGAGGTATGGACTGGAAGAAAATGAGCTGATTTGGTCATCCTGTCTACAATGACCCAAATAGAATTATGATGATGACAAGTACGAGGCAAACCCATCTCGAAGTCCATGTTCACTTCTTCCCACATCTAAGTACAAATATTAAACTCTTGCATGGACCCACTAAGCTTCTGATGCTCTATCTTAACCTACTGACATGTAGAGCACTTAGCCACAAACTCTACCATATCTCTCTACATCCCACTCCACCAATAGATCTCCCACAAGTCACGGTACATCTTTGTGGCCCCTGGATGAATAGAGTAGTGCACACCATGCACTTTTGCAAGAATTCTCTATCTCAAGTCATCTACACCTGGAACACACAGACGACCCTGACAATGCAATACACCATCTTCTCCTTGGGAGAAAACCTCAACCTTCTGATCCTTGATTGACTCTTTCAACTTGAATAGACCGGGATCTCTATATTGCTTTTCTTTTACCTCAAAAACTAGAGATGATTCTTAACTACTCTGAACCCATATATCACCCCCCTCTGTATCGACTAAGAGAACACCTAGTCTTGCAAGATGATGGACTTCCTAAGCTAACTTCTTCTTAATGTCCTCAACATAAGTAATATGACCCATAGATAGTCTACTGAGAGCATCGGCCACTACATTGGCCTTTCTCGGATGATAAAGGACACTCATGTCATAATCTTTCAAGAGCTCTAACCACCTTCTCTGACAAAGATTGAGATCTTTCTGAGAAAATACATACTGAAGGCTCTTATGATCTGTGAGCACATCTACATGAACTCCGTATAGATAATGCCTCTAAATCTTTAAGGCAAATACTACGGCTGCTAACTCAAGATCATGAGTAGGATAATTCTTCTCATGGGGTTTAAGCTGTCTGGAGGCATAGGATATGACCTTACCATGTTGTATGAGGACACAACCCAAACCTACTCTGGATACATCACAATACACTCCGAAACTATCTGAACCATCTGGAAAAGGCAAAACTAGAGCTGAGGTGAGTCAAGTCTTCAATTCCTAAAAACTCTTCTCGTAGGGATCTGACCACTGAAACTTGACTTTCTTCTTAGTCAATATGGACATGGGGATGCAATCGAATAAAATCCCTTAACAAACCGTCTATAATAGCCAGCCAAACCCAAGAAACTCCTGATATCTGATGGAGAGACAGGTCTGGGCCAGTTTCTTACTGCTTTGATCTTTTGAGGATCTACTCTAATGCCATCGGTGGAAACGATATAACTAAGGAATTCTACTGTCCTTAGCCAAATTTCGTACTTACTGAATTTGGCAAATAGCTGATGATCTCTGAGAGTCTGAAGTATGATTATTAGATGGTCTGCATGATCATGTTCACTACGGGAATATAAAAGAATATCATCTATGAAAACTATGAAAAACATATCCAAGTACTGCTTGAACACACAGTTCATCAAGTCCATAAAAGCTGCAGGGGCATTGGTAAGACCAAAGGACATGACTAGGAATTCAAAATGACCATACCGAGTTTGGAAAGCTATTTTTGGAATGTAATATTCTCTGAATTTGAGATGATGATAGCCTAATCTGAGGTCTATCTTAGAGAAATAGCTGGATCCCTGAAGTTATTCAAACAAGTCATCGATTCTGGGAAGTGGATACTTGTTGGTCAAATAAGTTATTGATTTTGGGAAGTAGATACTTGTTCTTGATCATGACATTATTGAGATGATGATAATCAATGCACATTCTAAGAGAACCATCTTTCTTGCGCACGAATAAGACTGGTGCACCCTACGGGGATATACGGGGTCTTATGAATCCCTTATCTAAGAGATCCTTCAACTGCTCTTTCAGTTCTTTGAGTTCAACTGGTGCTATTCTGTATGGCAGAAAAGATATAGGTTGAGTATCTAGAAGAAGATCAATGTCGAAGTCTATTTCTATTTTGGGAGGAATTCCTGGAAGATCTTCAAGAAAGATATCTGAATAATCACTCACGACTGGGATTGATTCAAGACTGGGAGTTTTGGAACTAGAATCCTTAACATGAACAAGATGATAGACACATCCCTTAGATATCATTTTTTGTGCCCGAAGGCAGAAAAAGAGTTGACCTCTGAAAACTGAAGTACTACCCCTCCACTCTAGGATAGGTTCATTCGGAAATTGGAACTGGACTATTCTATTTCTGTAATCAACTGTGGCATAGCAGGAATAAAGCCAATCCATGTCAAGAATGACAGCAAAATCAGTCATCGAGCAGTTCCTATATACCCACCGGGCTGACTCCAAAATCAACTGCTATATAAGGAGTAACAAATGACAAGAAAGCTCCTGGATCTAGCAAAGCATAAATATGTAAGTGAAAGATTTGTAACATACCAGTAACTACATCAGAAGAATTTTCTTGATCTTTCCAGGACCGGAGAGCATAAAGTTTGTTTGGGCATTGCACACTAGTAGAACTGGAAGTGGCACCCTACTGATTTGGGCGATTGCACTGGGATGATAAATGGTTCTGCTGATCCTGATAACCTGACAGAGGACAATATCTGACTTTGTGGCCTGGCTTTCCACATCTGAAATAGACATCACTACCAACTCTATAAGTACCCTTGTGGTTCTTACCATAAGCCTGACAAAGAGGATTGGTTCGGGCACTGCAAATACTGCCCTGAGATTTAGAGCCTGGTGCCCTATCTTTATTACCCTCCCTAAACTTAGGAACTGGAGCACTGGCTGAGGAAGGAGATGGAATGAATAACTTTGGGTGGAGCTGAGAACGGTTTCCTCCCTCTAACTTAGGTTGAGCAAGGTTTAAACTACCTATCTTTTCTCTCTTATTCTGTCTCTCTCTCATCTTAATATTTTTCTCTTCTATCTGTTGAGCAAGGGTCATAAGCCTAGCTATGTTTATATCACTATTGAACATCGCAGTCCTACACTCATTGACCACACTATCATACACCCCAAAAATAAACTTACTCATCTTAGCCCTGCTATCTACAACCACATGAGGAGCATATTTTTTTAATTGAGTAAACTTAAGAGAATACTCTTTCACCATCATATTTCTCTGCTGAGGTTGATAAATTCTAACACCTTAGCTTCCCTCAGCTCTTGGGGAATGAATCTATCTAAGAATGCAGTGACAAACTTCTCTCACTCAATAAGCCCTGCATCAACTGACCTCTCTGACTTCCACTATTTGAACTAAGTATGAGCAACATCCTGCAATTGATATACAGCTATCTCAGGACTCTCACTAGAATTAACCCCCATGATGTCCGTAACTTTCTGAACCTTGACAAGGAACTCCTGAGGATTCTCTTCTGACTTAGACCCAAAAAAGGATGAAGGATTCATTCAGGAGAAGTTCTGAATCCTGGCTGCAGCTGAATTGGTCACCAGATTGGCCGGAATGATAGTTGGTCATTCATTTTGAGCAGAAACCGAATTAGCAAGAGTAGTGAATGCAGCTCTGAACTCTGCATGAGAAACGTGTTCATCCAAGGGAGCTGCTTAGACAGGCTGAGGGGATGACTGATTTTCGTTTCTTGTTTTGGGAGGCATGTTCTATAAAAGAAAGAGAGAAACAGATTAGACTGAGAGTTAAATTTGAGCTAACGCTCACTGGCACAACATGAATACTGAAAAAAGGAAAACTGTTCCTAAAATATCTCATAGCCTCCTGTACATAAATGTGGCGCGCAACAAACCGAAGTACAAGACTCTAATAGATGCGGCTTTCAGACTTCCTAGGACTCTATTGAACCTTAGGCTCTGATACCAAGTTTGTAACACCCCAAATCTGGTACCCAAAATGATACACGATACTCATGACCCCGAAGGACCACAAGCTAACTCATGACTAATATCTGCGCCTAAACAATACATAATATACTGTATAAATGCAAAAATAGTAGGCTGAAGCATGTCATAAGGTTTAAAACTGATAAACAACTGACAAAACCATATCTTAATAATGTGGTACAATAACACCAAATCTGAAATAATGTATGAAAACATCTAGTCTAAAAACACTATAATCTGAAAGCCTCTAAACTGTCTGAATAAGGAGTTGATGGAACATGTCCCCAACTAACTCCAACTACTAAAATAAACTAAGTAATGAATAAATAAAGTAATGATAATGTCCTCAAAGGATGAGGACTCACTGCTAACTCTGAATGCTGAAACTGGAATGATACTGATGCTCTGGAGCTCTATATTCTGAAACTATGGTATAAAATACCATAGCGCAAATGCATCAGTACATTTTAATGTACTTGTATTAAGTGAAGTAGGTTGAATGCAAAGGGTTCAAATGCATGAAAAATGCTAACTGACTGAATAACATGAACATGAGAATACATGCATGAATATGTGACTGTGACTGAATTCGTGATGGTACTGACTACTGAGTCTAATTATTGATAACATGAGTCACTGATAAATGATATAACTGATACTGAGCGACTCTATCTGACAGTCTAGGTTCTGATGGAACTAACTAAGTTTCGTACTATTCTGAGTTAATTGTAGCTGACAGTCCTAAAAATCTGAAGAACTATCTGAGCTCTATTACTGAAACTGAGTCTGAAACTGTAACTATGGGAAGTAGTCATCTAACCAACATGCCTCTTATACACCATTATGGATGATTTGGGGTCCAATCTATAACCCCAATTGAAAGGGTGTCAATACCGCGCCACTGGTAAGGACAAGCTGTGGGTGACCCTCATCTGACAGTGTACCCAAAAAAGAATGGTGGAACCCTCATCTGACATTGTTTATCCACGTAATCAACCCTCATATTTTAGTGTTGATGTCTCAACCTATGTTGGCTACATAGTTCTGGAATGCAAGAATTGTTTCCAAGGATCACACCCTCAAATGTCAGTGTGTGTCCTCATTCTTAGGTTCACTCGGTGCTATATCCTACTCCCATATGAATAGACACTGAACATGATTAACTGAACTGAACTGGACTGAGTTCATTGAGTTTCATTGACTGACGGAATACTACTGATATTATTGAAGTACTGATCTTACTGAGATTTTTGGGATTACTGATTTTACTGAGTTTTCCTGAATCATATGACTGACTGAATTCTATTGAACATGTCTTGACTGAGGATATTGTGAAAACATGACACTGGCTCTAGGCACACAGCTAAATTGTCGGGTATTAGATACTCCCAGGACTCGATATCAAAATATGTAAATCATGACACAAGCCTAAAAGCCCAACAAAGGCTATATACTCACGATTCATTCATTAAGACATTTCGACGAAAACTTGGTCTGTATCACTTGTACATGAATTGGGAATACATAATTGCATACTATATCATGGCATTAATCCATTCTCATGGACAATTTATCAAACACTTGCACATAAACTAATCATGGCATGGTTTCTTTTAATTCATATAGGTAATTAATCAAGCACATAATGAACATAGTATATGTAGACAACATTGTACGACAAGTAAACATTATGATTCAATTCTAATTTCACAATTCAAGGGTTTAATCATGGGTTCACATGAATCTACTCATATAATAACTAATTCCACATAAAATTTATCACCAAACATAGATTAGAATTCAATTGGTCGTTATCAATATGAACAAAAGCAAACCCAACATGGGATTCATAGAAATCCATATACTTGAACTTTGAAAAAGAGATTCTTGAGCGTCATGGGTGAAAGGGACCCATGAATCAATACTTGACATACCTTGATTATAAGTTTCTTGAAGTTCTTGGAGAGATTCTCGGAATTGGCTTTGATTTCTTGAAAGCTAGGGTTTTGTTACTTGGAAGAGAATGTTCTTGATTTGGGGGGAAAATGAGTAAATAATGATTTGTAATATTTTTAGGGATTAAATCCCACACCTGGACGCTTTAAAATGTTGGGAAAAGACCAATTTATCCCTGAATGAAATATTTAATTTTCGTTAAAAATTTTCAAAATGGGCACCTGGCGCGACGCGACGCTATCGCGTTGTGTCAATGGAATTTGACAACTGGGAAATTGGGAGATGGAGAGATGCGGAGCTATCACGTTGCCATTTTTTTTACAACCTGGAAGTTTGGCGCGACGCGGAGACATCGCGGAGATTCACTAGAAAAAGGACAATTGGGATTTACGAGCCCTCCGCGACGCGGTGTAATCACGGAGTCTTACTGAAAACTAAAAAACGTCATTTTGGCTTATGGAGCAATGCACCACTGACTAAAATGACGGTGTTTTACGACTGAAACTTTAAATCACCAAAACTTCTTACCCGGTTATCGGATTTAGGCGAATTTGGTATCGATGGAAAGCTTATTCAATTTCTCACACAACAAAAAGTGAAAATCTTGAAAATTCCACATATATAAAAGTGTATTTATCTTTAAATCATGTATTTGATATCTTCAGGATGAATTTAAGCTAGGTAGAAGTATAGGGTATTACAATTACATTCAATCGTACTGATGCATTTGCGCTATGGTGTTTTATACCATAGGTTCAGAAGCACGAGCTCTAGAGCATCCTTAGTAGATCAGTCATTCAGCAGACAGACTAGCATTGAGTCCTCATCATTCGAGGATGTTATTATTTGACTATTTCATTCTTTTAGTACTTAGTTTATTTCAGCAGTGTGAGTTAGTTGGGGACATGTCCCATCAACTCCTTATTCAGAAAATTTAGAGGCTTTCAGACTAGCATGTTCAGACAATTATTTCAGTTGTTTTGGTATTGATATACCATATCTCCAGATGTTGTGTTTTATCAGATTTTTGAACCTTATGGCCTTTTAACCTTTTATTCTACATTTATATAGTACGTTATGCAGTGCTCAGTTACAGATATCAGTCATGGGTTAACTTGTGATCCTTCGGGGTCATGAGCATCGTGTGGCATTTCGGGTACCAGATTCGGGGGGTTACAATTTCTTTCATGACTTCTTACGAAAACACATTATTTTTCCTTAGCCATCATTATATCAACAATATGGTGTAGTAAGATTCAAACTCGATGTCTTATCCATCTAAAGGTGTCTTAGGCAAAAAATCGATGGGGTTTGAACCCAACATCTTATTTTCATAGTGTATGCATTTATATCATGATTTTGGGAGGATGACCATCTTCAAGTGGTCAAATCTTTATTTAGGCTATTCCACAAAACAAGTGGATCCTTAGTAGTAAGGTATTCAATTTTTATAATTTTGTCAAGATGATGACGCAAGAAAATCATAGACTTAGCACGATTTTGATTAGATGTTGTATTTTCTTTGTTTGTGGCATCTCCAAGACCCATAGCATCTAATTGAATTTCAACATTCAACACTCATGAAAGGTAGTTCTTGGTCGAGGCAATGAACTCAGATTTTGTAAGATTACTAGCAATATGAAAAGAAAGAAAATAATACCTTAGCCTTCAAATTTGATATGGCAGAGTCTCGTGCTGACAACGTGTTATGAAACATAAAGTAAATACAAGAATAATAGAAAGAGAAGAAAGAGAATTCTTTATTTATCTTGAGGGATTTTTGAGGGGTGATTTATAATGAAGGAAAACCCCTTTATTTATAGGGAAAAACTAATCTTGGGGTTTGCGACTTTTCCATAAATAAACATACACAATATATGGTAAAGTAGGTTTCATTAAATATGGTAAAATAGACATTCACTATATATGGTACATTTATAACAATTTCAAAATTTTAGTGTTATTTTTAGCCCTTCCTGAGAAAGGTATAACTAATCTGAAATTAGTAGTCTCGGAATAACTTGTTTCCCAACCAAACGGCCCCTTAAAGTTTGAAAGATACTTATTACCCATGAAACTATTTTCAACTAAAATAAATATGTCATTTCTTGATCAATCCAAGCTATCAGCAAATATATGTAAATCACGTCCCAATTATAACTTATCACATGTCAAATTAGATCTTAAGACATCTTCCTAATTATTTTTTCCCAATTATTTCCTTTCTTCCTTTTTTTTCTCGTTTTACTTTTCTTTTCTCTTTCTTCTTCACCTTAACTTTCCTAAAAATTCCTTTAAATATTGCCATCACCATAGATGCAACTACTACCAATTCTGTCATGACCCTTTTAAATAGTTCAAATCATCAGTAATTATTATTTGAAAAGCAAAATCATATAATTAAAATCTAGAAATTAAACTACCATCAAAGCAAAATCTAATTTTAAATCACTACATTTTTTAGCTTCTTATTCTTAAATTTACCACCCCCCCCCACACACCCCAATCAGAATCTATATAGCCATGAAGCAATGTAGTAGATTGACGTGAAAAGAACAAACCAAGAGCTAATGAACCTTTGATATATCCCAATATGCGTTTCACTGCCACCCAATGAATATCCATAGGACAATGCATGTATTGAGAGACCTTATTTACAGCATACGCTAAATCTGGATGCATAAAGGTCAAGTACTACAGCCCACCAACTATGCTACGATACAATATCGGATCATTGAATGGAACACTACCAAATGCTGAAAGTCATGGAAGATGGGAAAATAGGAGTGCTAACAGGACTGCAAGACTCCATTTGGACACATCGAAGGAGCTCCTCAATATATTTTCTTTGAGATAAAAATAAACCTTCACTAGTCCGAGTTGCTGCTATACCCAAAAAATAGAAAAGATTCCCCAAATCACGTGCATCAAATTGGGATTGAAGTTGATCAACCAAAAACTTAATACGAGCATGATTATTGTCAAGCACCAAAACATCATCTACATATATTAGGCAAAATATTTTGTCACTCAAAGTAGAGATATAGAACAAGGAGCTATTCATCTTAGAACCCGAGAATCCTAGAGCAATGAGAGCATCATCAAGTCACTTGTACAACATCCTAGGAACTTGTTTGAGACCATACAACGATCATTTAATAATACACACATGATTTGCATAGGAGAGATCTATGAAACCAGGAGGTTGAGAACTATAAACAACCTCATCTAAGTTAGCATAAAGAAAAGCATTGGAGATGTCCAATTGTGTGATATGCTAATTATTAGTCATGGCCAATGATACAAAAGTGAATTTGTATCAAGAGAGTCAAGCCAACACAAGAACACAAGAATAACAAGATGAACAACAACAATGCTAGTGAATCGAAATAGGCCACACATGGCTTCACTAGACTTCAAGGTTTATAAAAATGATAAGATGATAGAGATTACAATAACAACAAAAAGAGCAACAAAGTGTCATCAACTATAGTGAATCAAAAATAGCCCCACACGGCTTCACTATGTTACCACACAAACAACAAGATTACAAAATTAAAGATAGTAACTATAAATACAATATTCAAGAATCTAAGAACCCTAACAACATGAAAGGACCCTAAGATTAAAGAATATTATCACCAATCTCTTACTTGGACCAAGAGGAACTCAATGACCTCAAGATCCTAGTTTCTATCCAAGATTCAACCCAAGTGTCACTCCAATTAGGAATTTCGGTTTTGAACTTCTCCAATGGAAGAGAAAAGTTCAAAATATTACAAGTCTTGTGTTCTCAAAATATCATGAATGAACTACTACAAGACTAGCCCTAACAAATGACTTATATGTCAATTACAAAGGAGGGACAAAAGACCAAAATACCCTTGGCATTAAATGGGTGGGTTTGGGGTATTTCATTGGGCCTCTTCATATTTTAATAAGTATAGGCCCTTGGATGGGCTCACAAGGGCCTCACACAAGGCCAAGGATGTGAACAAGGCTTGGAGTTGTTGCAACTCACGCGCTTGTCTTCGTGTGAAAGGTCTCGAGCTAGGAATTCTCGTATCATCCTCTCCATCTTGAAGGGAATTTGTCCTCAAATTCGGATCATTTCCATCCTCCACTGTGTCCACCCGAGAGAGATCACATATATTGAAAGTGTTATGCACTTGATATTCTGGGGGTAGATCAATCTTGTAGGCGTTGTCGTTGATCCCTTCTAATACTTGGAATGGGACATCACCCTACGGCATCAACTTAGCATTCCTTTTAGATGGGAATCTATCATTTCTTAGGTGCACCCACACCCAATCTCCCGGTTCAATAATAAGCTTTCTTCTTCCTTTGTTGGTTCGCCTTGCAACTTCTTGGTTTTTCTTCTCCAACCGCAACCTCACCTTCTCATGTAGCTTCTTCATGGCCTCGGCCCATTTGCTTCCATCTAAGCTTATCACAAGATCACTTGGCAAAGGGTTTAAATCCAAATGGGTAAGGGGGTTGATGTCGTAGACACATTCAAAGGGTGTCATCCCCGTGCTTGAGTGTATAACATGATTATAAGCAAACTCAATCAACGGTAAGTGCTCCTCCCAAGAAGTCATTTTTCACTTAATCATGGACCGTAGCATAGACTCTAAGGTCCTATTTACTACTTCCGTTTGGCCATCGGTTTGTGGGTGGCATGAAGTCGAAAACAACAACTTAGTACCGAGCCTACCCCACATGGACTTCCAAAAGTGGCTTAGGAATTTAGAATCCCTATCACTCACTATGGTCCTCAGAACACCATGAAGTTTTACAGTATTATCAACAAACAAAGAGGCTACACTAGGCGCATCATCACATTTAGAACAAGGAATAAAGTGAGCCATTTTGGAAAACCGATCCACCACGACAAAAATACTATTCTGCCCTCTTTTTGTTCTCGGTAGTCCTAACACAAAGTCCATTGATATGTCAAGCCAAGGATGCAAAGGGGTGGATGATGATAGGCGAATTTACACGCCTATAGAACTATATTTTGCCCATATTTTAGCCTAATTTTGAGAACAAATTATATATTTCATGCACTTTTAGTCCATTTTCCTGTAAGTGAGCTAACGAACATGATTAGCAAAGTTTCAGGTATAAATGATGCAGAATTCAGCATTTCATGGATAACTTGACGCCAAAGAAAGCTTCACGAAAGGAGAAAAGCCAATCTTGGACGCCAAGGACTAAAGATGGCGCATGGAAATTCTGTCCCGGGCTAAAACAACATTTCTGAAGACTTTGGGGACTAGCAGTAACTTATTAGGATTAGGATAATGATACATTAACCTAGTACAATTGGGTTAAGTATTACATTAGCTTGTTAGGATTAGGATAATGATACATTAACCTAGTACAATTGGGTTAAGTATTTCATTAACTTAGTAGGATTTGGTTAAGCATTTCATTAGCTTAGTAGGAATAGGATATGGGTATTATAAATACCCTATCTTGCTAGAGATTTTAGGACATCTTCTTACATTCAATTCTATTCTATTCTACTTCTAAGACATTCTAGTTCTAAACAATCATTCTTCCATTAATTCTATTTTTCTTCTTCTATTCATCTATTCTTAAATTCCACAACAAGAGAAACGTTACTTTGCTAAGGGATTCACGCCTAACGCCTACCACACCATTACAAACGTGAAATCTTTATTGTGGTATAACAACAATGTCAATTGTGATTTCCTTCGCACTCATGGGTAACTAAACTTCTCTGTTGGGGTTATGGAAGCCGAATGAGATACTATCTATTGTTGTGAGTTTGTGAGTTCGTGACACGTATGTTGCTTATATCATTATTCTCTTCATCTTAATCTAAATTCTTTGTGGTTGCAAACGCAAGAATACGCCAGTATAACATTTAACTTGTTCGAAAGAAAGGTTATCTGTCTGGAAAAGAGATAATATCAAGGTAGTAGGGTCTCATCCCCTATTAAAAAGTTAGTGCCGTAACTGGATTAACCTCTTGGAGAATTCGTACCGTTAGACACGCTTTAAGCTCGAACGAGTTAAAGTGAAATAATCCTCGAATAGGTCGAAAGACGCCTGGATTTACCATCGAATACAATTCTCTATAAGCACATGCATGTCTGAATTCAACACACTCATAGTCAATAGAGACGTATAACTCAGAAGGTGGACATAACCCCAACTCCTCAATTCTCATTGTTTCACAACCTACTAAACATTCTTTCTTTTTACTTTTCTATTTTCAGTTTTTTCTTTAATAATTTGGTTACACATTACAAACCCCCCTTCTTACGAGACTTGCACTAAAAGTCTAGTAATCGTTGCTTACTTGTTGACCAAGCTATTCCCTGTGGGATCGATACCCAACCCAGGTTGGGTTCTATATTTGACAAACGACCGTTTTACACTCCTACGAGAGCTGTAGATTGAGCGTTATCAAAAATTGGCGCTGCTTCCGGGGAATACAAGTGTCAATTAAGTTCGTAATAATTACTAGACCCTTTGGTCAAAGATTCTCGTACTTTTACTTTTAGTTTTTGTTTTTGTTTACTGCAGGTTTTTATTCAGTGCATTCCCCATACCCGAAGTTCTGTTCAACCGTTATTACCAATCAATCCTGAACCACAACGAATTGGTAGAATAGAGGCACAAACGGAAATTGAAAAAATGGCTGCTCAACACGAGCAGGAGAGATTAGCTGCTCTTGCCGCCGCCCAAGTACACCAATAAAACATTGATAACCCTGGGCGAGCAACAAACACTGACGATGAGGATTTAGGTGATGACGAGTTACTAAACCCAAGGCATGATGCTGAAATCACAACACCTGCCAACAGAAGAGGTCGACAAGCTCGGTTTAGGTATGATCGCCAACCCATGCAACCAGCTTTCGATGATGATGATGATGATCTTGATGGATCCGGAGCCACAGGAGCTATTATTCCTCCACCATTAGCACCCGGAGCCAAGTTCAACATCACGAGCACCATGATTCAGTCATTGCAACTCAGGGGATTATTTGGTGGACTAGCAGGCGATAATCCGAATATGCATCTCATCAACTTTATTTCTACATGCAAGTCGTTTGACAATCCTGGAGTTGGTCAGAATGCAATTCAATTTCGTCTATTTCCATTGTCTCTATCTGGGGAGGCAACTCTATGGTTGAATGGGCTGACTCCTGATTCTATTACAAATTGGAGGTAATTGAGAGACGCTTTCCTAGAAAGATTCTTTCCGTCATCCAAAAGAGCACAATTGAGAGATGAAATCAACAACTTTCGTCAGCTTCCCACTGAAGCTCTTCATGAAACATGGGAGAGGTTCAAGACAAAGCTAGCGAGGTGCCCAAACCATCATATGACTAATGTTCACCTAATGGAGATATTATATAGAGCCCTGAATTCAATAACTAAACCAGTGGTGGATAATGCGGCTGGAGGATCATTCATGGATCTCACCTTTGGTCAGGCAAGCAATATGCTAGACAGGATGACAAAGCAAAGTAGATCTTGGCATACCAAGGATTCTGAGGTAGCAAGCCCCACTTTATCTATTGGCATGACTGCAGACCAAAGAAGAAGACAAGAAGAACGTGATCAAGATATGGCGCACATGAAAACACAAGTGGATCTTCTTACAAAGCATTTATTATCAGGGAAGACCGAAAAAGTGAAAGCTATTGCGTCAAAAGGAAGAAATGAATCTGATTCGGAAGAGGAAGCCAACTACTTGAACAATCAGGGGGGTTTCCGAGGTAATACCCAAGGAAACCAAGGTCGGAACTATTATGATAAATATGGAAACAAGGACCAAGGTAGTTGGAAGAACAAGAATGACAGTAGTGGTTTGTATGTTCCCCCTGGAAGACGTGACGCCACCACATCTAGTTCTGGAAGTATGGAAGACATGATGGCTAAACTATTGAAAGGAGTGGAAGCAACTAGCGCGGGAGTAACAGAGGTAATAAATGATTTGTCCTCTATGAAGCAATTAGTTGATTCACATTCCACTTCAATCAAGCAAATAGAGCAGCAATTGAGCCAACTTTCAGCAGCACTCAATCAAAGAAAGGTTGGCACTTTACCTAGCGATACTATGCAAAACCCAAGGAATGATGGGTCATGCATGGCCATCACTAACCGAAGTGGTAAGGTGCTGAAAACTTCAGAAAAAGGCAAGCAAGTGGTTGACGAAGAAGCGGAAATTGATGATAAGGCGAAAGGAGAAGATGTCGCAGGAGCCGATCCTAACGTCCTTAACGTCACACCTCACGACGTGCAGCCTGGAAAAGCTGAAAATGGAAGCAAGAGGAGAAGAAAGCCATGGAGAGAACAATTCCATACCCACCACCACTTTTTTCCCAAAGATTGAAGAAGGTGGCGGACGATACAAAGTTCTGCAAATTCATGACTATGTTAAAACAGCTGACCATTAATGTTCCATTGGTGGAGGCACTTGAACAAATGCCTGGGTATGCAAAATTTATGAAGGATCTTTTAACAAAGAAGCGGGCAGTATGCTATGAGCCGACAGATAATATTCATCATTGCAGTGCAATTGCCACAAGGTCCTTAGTACAGAAGAAGGCAGACCCTGGTGCTTTCACTATTCCTTGCACGGTTGGATCTATGAATTTTGCTAAGGCATTGTGCGATTTGGGAGCTAGCATCAATTTGATGCCACTATCCGTCTACAGAAAGTTGGGGTTGGGCGACCCTACTCCAACCAATATGCGGCTCGTGATGGTAGATAGGTCGGTAAAATGACCTGTGGGTATCTTGAATGATGTATTGGTGAAGGTGTCTACCTTCATTTTTCCTACAGACTTTGTGATTTTGGATTGTGAGGTGGATTCTGAAGTACCCATAATCTTGGGACGTCCTTTCCTTGCAACGGGAAGTGTTCTTATTGACATGAGAGCTAATGAGCTTTTATTTCGGTTGAATGACGAAGTGGTCCGCTTTGATATATGCAAATCAATGAAGCAGCCCAGCGATATGAATGTGTTCTCTGTAGCTGATGTTCATCATGAGGATAAGAAAGCATTATCTGTAGAGAAACAGCTTACTGTTGAGCCATTGTCTGCTGTGCCACTGAATGTTGAGCATGAGGACGATGAATATTATGAAGAACTTATGGGTGCTCTAATAGAAATAGAGTCCTATTCCCATACTCCTAAGCAACCGGACCGTAATCTTAAGAATCAATCATCACCAACAGCGAAGACTTCCCTTGAAGAGCCACCAATGCTAGAATCGAAAGAGCTCCCCGATTATCTAAGGTATGTGTTCTTGGAAAGTATAAATATACTTCCGGTGAGTGCGGATGATTTAAGTAAACAGCACGTAGAGGCTCTCATCTCTGCTCTAAAGAGATACATGAGAACTATGGGTTGGACTATTGATGATATAATTGGTATCCCTCCTGGGATAGGCATGCACAAGGGTCATCTCGAAGAAGATTGCATGCCTACAAGTAAGCCTCATTATCGTCTGAATCCATTCAGAAAACGATCAACCATCTATCTCGATGAAGTCTAAGTAATCGAGATAGCTATGTCGTGCCGCGACAATAAATCAAGCGCTTGGTGGGAGGCAACCCATCGTTTATCATTTTTCATTTTTTTGTCTTTCTCTCATTCTAGTACGTGTTTCGTTTTTGATAAATAAAAATCCAAAAATAAGAGTCGTGCCACGACCAAAACTAAGGCGCTTGATGGGAGGCAACCCATCGTACTAATCGTTTTCATTGGTTTTGAGCGAATGTAGGTGCAAGAGGTATAAAACGAGGAGATCGATTTCAGATGTGATTTGGACGTATGGCATGGTAAAGGTGGTAAGTTAGGAATTAAGATGCATAAGGCTATGGATTGAGCATTGCTCATGACAAAATAGGCATAGAGCAAGGCTAGGCCTAGGTAAAACTAGGCCACGAACAAGGCAAAGCCTATACTATAGCCCAAGGTCTCAGAATCTAGTGTGCTATAGCATAGGCGCCGCCCATTCTCAAGTATGCCATAGCATAGGCTTTGCATTAGGCGCCGCCTATGCCAAGCATAGGCAAAGCTAAAGGTGCCGCCTATGGTCACTTTTGTCTCCAAAACCAATTTTAAATGGGTCAAAACCCGACCCATTCTTTTCCTATATAAAGAAGACTTAGTCTTGAGGCACAAACACATTGAAAACCTAACATAGGCGCTGCACATAGCATCCAAATCTTCTCAAAACTTTTGCTCTTCCACTTCACAAGAACATCTCCAATGGCTTCAATCACGTAAGTACTCTTGTGTTCTTCATCTATTTTTTGTAAGTACTACGTTACTATGTTTATTATGAATTGCTAAATCTTGAAGAAGTATTGGAGATGTGAATGTGTTTGAATTGTTGATACACAACCAAGTGAGTGAACATATACGTTAGGATGATCTTAACTTGTTTCCGACTTCAATTCGATTTTGATGCATTGTCATACTACTTGCGGAATTGCTATAGTCATGAACATTGCATACTCTTGTCACTTGAATACTTACATGTTGGGATGTCTCGCTCATCGGAATAAGACTTATAGTTGCCTACCGACATAGGAGATTGTGATTATTGATAGAAACTATACCATGATGTAATCCCTATGTAGAAGTCTTGATATACCTAACATGAAAGTATTGCAAAGATTGCAAGAAGTGTTACATATCTGAATTTCTTGTTGGAATATAGCCCCTAAAACGTATGTCGATGAAGTCTGAGTAATCGACCACTTTCACTTCACTAGTCTGTACCAACAAACTAAGTGTGGGGTGGTACCACTACTGCTTGTTTATAGATTGTATCCATCGAGATGATGCTAACATGAACATTATTTTAAGTCTCAGGTACAATGGCACCCAAAGCAAGACAAGGCAAAGATAAGGCTACCACTTCACAAAAAGGCAAGAAAAGAGGCCGAAAAGAGCAAGGAGAACCCTCCTCGCTGCAAATACCTCGACTCACTCTTGGAATTAAGTGGGATACTTATGAGGAACTTCTGAGGATGACAACTCTGATGATGATTCCGATGCAAGGGGTATGACCCCAGACATAGAGGATGAGTCCGACTAACCAGGTTCTTCTTATTTATTTTCCACTGAGGACAGTGTGTCCCGTCTAAGTGTGGGGTGCTGGTATTTGCATGCTATACTTCTCCATCCACATTTGCATTTATTTATGTTTGTTTGTAGTTAATTGTTTTTTTAGCTTGGCTTTGCATGAAATTATTCTAATAGGCAGCATGAGATTATGACAAGAGTTTGTGCTAAAATCATGACTATTGAGACATTTAGGCTCTAATTGTGACTCACTATGTGATATTGTTTGGTTTAATTCCTTCATCTATTGGGTCAAGAGTCTATACTACTCCCAATAAAGTCGACCATGTGCCTTGTGTGTGTGAGATAATAGTATATTATGTGCTTGTGGCTGATGCTAGAACTTGCCTGGTATGTATGTAAAGTGAAAATAAAGAGTGCAAGTCTAGGAGATGATTTAGGCATTTCTTTGGCAACCTATGATTATTTACCTTCTTTTTACCTACCCATGGACATCATCCTAGTTAAACCCTTTTGAGCCTTTAGCCTATTTTCTTTGACAAACTTCGTATGTAAGCCTAATCCATTTTTTTCAAGACCATAATTTGATCCAAATTCCTAAGTGCTTTAAAGTGAAAAAGTCATGTGACAAAATAAGAGGAAATTGGGTGAGTATGATGCTTTAGAATGCATTGGTGCTTGAATGAGTTATGAAAAAGAAAGTGCTATCATAAGAGGTATGTTATCAAAAGAAAAAGGAAAGGAAAACTGAAAAGTTAGTTATGTTTAAAATTGAAAAACAAAAGAGGAGAAAAAGAGTGGTAGAATAAAAGAAAGTAGAAAGGTTGTTTGAAAGAAAAGTGTTAATGATACAATGTGATGTATTAAAGCGCTTAGGAACATAGTCACTATTTCTGGCCAAAATAGTCCTACCCGTCCCTTAGCCTACATTACAACCATCAAAACAACCTATTTGATTCTAAGCTTAGCATTCTGACATTTAGTGGAGCATTACACTAAGGGCAAGCCTATGGTCATCAGTTGCTGCATATGAATTCTTTGTGAGAGTGAGAGCGAGATCAAGGATATTTTGATACCCATGTTTGAAAAATATGCTATACTTGTGAGTGATTATGGGTAATATATTGTGAGACACACATGATTGATGAGTTTTGGGTAGTTGTGTATGATTCTTTGTGCCTTAACTTTTGAATATGAGTTGACCACCATCACGAGTCTATGTTGGAGGCTAAATGGTCTCTACTAATGATCGGAAAACTACTCTTTGTTGATAATTTTTGTGCTTGTCTTGACGAATATTTTATGTTGTTGCTGTGAAACCCTAAGTTGATGTTTAGAGGGACATGATATTTTGTTCGAAGATGAACAAAGCTTTAAGTGTGGGGTGTTGATGATAGGTGAATTTACACGCCTATAGCACTATATTTTGCCCATATTTTAGCCTAGTTTTGAGAACAAATTATATATTTCATGCACTTTTAGTCCATTTTCCTGTAAGTGAGCTAACGAATATGATTAGCAAAGTTTCAGGTATAAATGATGCAGAATTCAGCATTTCATGGATAACTTGACGCCAAAGAAAGATTCACGAAAGGAGAAAAGCCAATCTTGGATGCCAAGGACTAAAGATGGCGCATGGAAATTCTGTCCCGGGCTAAAACAACATTTCTGAAGACTTTGGGGACTAGCAGTAACTTATTAGGATTAGGATAATGATACATTAACCTAGTACAATTGGGTTAAGTATTACATTAGCTTGTTAGGATTAGGATAATGATACATTAACCTAGTACAATTGGGTTAAGTATTTCATTAGCTTAGTAGGATTTGGTTAAGCATTTCATTAGCTTAGTAGGAATAGGATATGGGTATTATAAATACCCTATCTTGCTAGAGATTTTAGGACATCTTCTTACATTCAATTCTATTCTATTCTACTTCTAAGACATTCTAGTTCTAAACAATCATTCTTCCATTAATTCTATTTTTCCTCTTCTATTCATCTATTCTTAAATTCCACAACAAGAGAAATGTTACTTTGCTAAGGGATTCACGCCTAACGCCTACCACACCATTAAAAACGTGAAATCTTTATTGTGGTATAACAACAATGTCAATTGTGATTTCCTTCGCACTCATGGGTAACTAAACTTCTCTATTGGGGTTATGGAAGCCGAATGAGATACTATCTATTGTTGTGAGTTTGTGAGTTCGTGACACGTATGTTGCTTATATCATTATTCTCTTCATCTTAATCTAAATTCTTCGTGGTTGCAAACGCAAGAATATGCCAGTATAATATTTAATTTGTTCGAAAGAAAGGTTATCTGTCTGGAAAAGAGATAATGTCAAGGTAGTAGGGTCCCATCCTCTATTAAAAAGTTAGTGTCGTAACTGGATTAACCTCTTGGAGAATTCGTACCGTTAGACACGCTTTAAGCTCAAAAGAGTTAAAGTAAAATAATCCTCGAATAGGTCGAAAGACGCCTGGATTTACCATCGAATACAATTCTCTATAAGCACATGCATGTCTAAATTCAACACACTCATAGTCAATAGAGACGTATAACTCAGAAGGTGGACATAACCCCAACTCCTCAATTCTCATTGTTTCACAACCTACTAAACATTCTTTCTTTTTACTTTGCTATTTTCAGTTTTTGCTTTAATAATTTGGTTACACATTACAAACCCCCCTTCTTACGAGACTTGCACTAAAAGTCTAGTAATCGTTGCTTACTTGTTGACCAAGCTATTCCCTGTGGGATCGATACCCAACCCAGGTTGGGTTCTATATTTGACAAACGACCACTTTACACTCCTATGAGAGCTGTAGATTGAGCGTTATCAGTGGACAACGGGGTTTACAATCCATGGGGTTGGAGCCATGACTTGGCTCCTTTGCACTCAACACATTGGCCGCAAATTCAGGCCACATCCTTGTGCATTCTAGGCCAATAAAATTGTTCTTCCAAAATTCCGAGGGTATTCTATACCCAAAATGGACCATTAGACCGCCATAGTGTGATTTCCTCACAAACAATTTTCTCCACGAACTTGAGGGAACACACAATCGTCTACCCTTAAATAAGTATCCATCAAATTTGATATAAGGATGGGAACCCCTATCTGTAACCCACCTATACCTATCCAACTCTTTACTTTCCCTATAGATAGGAGCGAAGTGAGGGTCCTCGGGATATAAAGACTTGAGGCTTTCAAACCCCATCAACTTAGATGACAAAGTAGACACAAGCACATCTTTTTGGGACAAAGTATCGGAAACCACATTGTCTTTACCCTTCTTGTAATGAATAACATAAGGGAAAGTTTCAAGAAATTCAATCCATTTGGCATGCCGCCGGTTAAGCTTGTCTTGTGCCCGTAGATTCTTCAAGGATTCATGATCCGTTTGGATCACGAATTCTTTAGGCCACAAATAATGTTGCCAAGTGGCCAAGGCTCTAATCAAGGCATACAACTCTAAATCATACGTAGAGTAGTTTAGAGTTTCTCCTTTGAGCTTTTCGCTAAAGTAGGCAATAGGCTTCAATTCTTGCATTAAAACCGCACCTATGCCGACTTTTCTAGCGTCACATTTGACCTCAAAAATCTTGTTAAAATTCGGCAATTGTAGCAAAGGGGTCGAGATGAGCATAGATTTCAAGTCCTCGAAGGCCTTAGATTGTTCATTTCCCCACTTGAAAGGTCGATCCTTTTTAATCACTTCGCTCAAGGGGGCGGCAATGGTGCTAAATCCTATGACAAAACGTCTATAAAAACTAGCAAACTTCTCACTTCACCTATGGTTTTGGGGGTTGGCCAATTTTTAATGGCGTCAATCTTAGATTCATCCACTTCGACCCCTGTTGATCTCACCACAAACCCAAGAAATACAACCTCATGGACACCAAAAGAACACTTTTCTAGATTGGCATATAACTTCTCCTTTCGGAGGACATCAAACACACATTGTAAATGCTTTACATACTCATCTAAGGACTTACTATACACTAACACATAATCAAAGTAAACAACAATGAACTTTCCGATAAATGGCTTCATCACATGATTCATTATCCTTTTGAAAGTACTTGGAGCGTTTGTTAGGCCGAATGGCATAACCATCCATTCATAGAGACCGAATTTGGTCTTGAAGGCAATTTTCCATTCATCACCCGGTTGCATACAAATTTGGTGATAGCCACTTCTTAAATCAATTTTAGAAAACAAACACGAACCATTCAATTCATCAAGCATATCATCTAGCCTAGGAATAGGGTGATAATATTTTACCGTTATCTTGTTGATGGCTCAGCAATCAACACACATACGCCAAGTCCCGTGTTTCTTGGGCACTAGTAGCACGGGGACCGCACAAGGGCTCATACTCTCCTTGATATACCCTTTTTTGAGGAGTTCCTCAACTTGGCATTGTAATTCCTTGGTATCTGTTGGGTTGCTCCTATAAGCCAGTTTGTTGGGTAATTGTAAACCCGGCATAAAATCTATTTGATGCTCAATTCCCCAAAGTGGGGGCAATTCTTGTGGTAATTCCTTTGGGAAGACATCTTCGTAATCCTGCACCACATGAGAAATAGGAGGAGAAATATAAAAGTTAGTGGGGTTCGTATTAAAACAATGAGCCAAGAGGAGCATCGGAGTGTCCGCGTCATAATCCATAAATAGTTCTTTCCTCCTAGCCATCATCACCACACTCCTTTTCCCCTTAGAAATTAGGAGCTCCTCAGTTTCTCCTAATCTCTCACTCTCGAATTCCCCTCTTTTTACCTCACTCTCGGCCTTCTTTCCCTTCTCCCTTAATTCTCGTATCTTTTGGTGTAATTTATTTACTTGGGAAGGCAATAATAGATGAAGAGCGACCTTTCGACCATCCTTCTCAAATGTATATAGATTAGACCTTTCATCATGTTTGGTCGACCTATTGTATTGCCAAGGCCTTCCTAGCAACAAGTGACAAGCTTGCATTGGTATCACGTCACAAAGCACCTCGTCATGGTAATTGGATACCTTAAAATGTATCACGCATTGCGTTGTGACCTTTAACTTGTCGCATTCATTCAACCATTACAACTTGTAAGGACTAGTGTGAGGTGTAGTCGGCAATTTCAAGAAGTTCACCATTGCAACACTAACCACATTCGCACAACTTCCACTATCTATCACTATAGTGCACACACTTCCCTTCAAAAGTCATTTAGTATGGAATAGATTCTCCCGTTGTCTAGGATCATCTATCACCTTACTAATCATGGCCCGCCTCAATACAAAGTTTGGAACCACACACTCCCCTTCTTGTGGATATGCATCCTCACAATCATCATCATCATCATGTGGCTCATTTTTGGGTTCCTCTCCATCTTGAGGCTTGGCCTCATTCTTTTCATTTTCAAGACCCACTTCCTCACCAAGGTAATACAATCTCTCTTCCCTTAGGATCACATTGCATCGGTTTGGACATTCATTGGCTTTATGTCCCTAACCTTTGCACTTGAAACATTGGAACCCCTTAGGATTAAGATACTTGTAAGCCTCTTGCCTTGGTGGATATTTTTGCATTTTCTTGGCCTCGGGTTGCCTTGTAGTGGTAGGTTGGTATTTGTTTTTATGCCAACCCGTGGTGGAGGAAGAAACCTCCTTACCCCTCTGCCAACCCGAGGGTGCTTGACCCTTGGCTTTGTAACTTGTTTTTTCCTTAAGTTCTCTTTCAATTTCAATGGCCGCTTGAAATATTCCTTCAACGGTATCAAATTTATGGAGATTCAAGTGAGTAGCAATCTCCTTATTCAACCCACACTTGAACCGAATGATGTCATGGACGATTTGTTCTCCCCGATGGTCAAGCTTCAACATGAGTTGCTGAAACTCATCATAGTATGCCATAACACTTTGATTTCCTTGCCGCAAATTGTACAACCTCACAAGCAACTCATGACGATAAATTTTGGGAAGGTACCATTGCCTCATTAGATACCTTAACCGAAACCATGGTGATGGTTGCCCATCTATTAACTCGTTGCCAAATCACTTGATGTATTCCCACCAAGTGTTAGCATAGCCTTCAAAGTGGGCTATGGCATAACAACTATTCTTCTACTCAGAAATATCATTCACTTGGAATACCTTGTCACACGCCGATTCCCAAGAGAAATACACCTTGGGGTCACTTTCATCCTTAAAGATAGGTAGAATCAATTTGATGGTATTGATACCCACGTCTCTCTCTAGGTGTCGGATTTCCTTTTCTCCATACCCTCGGTATCTCCTTGGATCCAAAAGACCCCCTCTCATCTCCTCCTCCCTCATGTAGGCATTGTCAAAGGCTCCATACCCTTCACAATCCCCTCTACCATATTCCTCAAGGTGGAGGGGATGGTTTTGGACATTTGGAACTTGATTCGGAGGAATTGGATTTTTTGGAGGTGGTGGTCTTTGGTTTAGTGGAGCTTGGAAAGGAGGGGTTCGGGTTTTGTGGAGGCATTTGACGTCCGAGTACCTCTTGAGTAACTTGAGGAATTTGGGAATGGGTTGGTCTATTGGAGTCTCAATTTAGAATGTTATGAGTGGTTTGGCTTGCGGCATTTAGGGGAGCTAGTGAAGAAATTGCAATTGTGGCCATGTTTCGGGAGTAACGGTGGCGGAGGAATTTCTATCATGTCCACTTGATGAAACATTTTGAGGAGTAGAAGGACGAGAGTTCCTTTGACTCTCCACTTGTTCTAACCTCCCACTAATAGTCGTCACTTCTCCCCTTATGGATCCCACATCCGTACTTAATCTTTCAAGAGCTCGGGTCATAGCCTCAAGAGTGACCCTCATATTCTCAATTTCATTAGAATCCACGGTTTGATACGTTGTTCCTTATATTGTCAAGGTATCACCTACACAAACAATGAACAAGTTAGTTAAAATCCCTCTTCTTACTCACACTCCTTCGGTTCACTCACACTCGAGCTCCACAAGTGTTGTAGATTGGCTAGTTGAATCCTTAAGGTATAAGTATGCTCTTGTCCGTAGTGGATTTTTGTAGGAAACTCAAAGAATTCTCGTCGGACTAGAGTCAAGAGTTACAACGTGTTCAAATGACAAAAGCACACAAAAAAACGTTGACACAAACACAAAGCTTCAAAGGACTAATTAACAAGCTAGTAGGAATGTACTAGGTTGTCAATTATTGTTCGAACCAACAAAAGAAACTAAGAAACAATAAAATGAAACTAAGAAATCTAAAATTTGAACTCAAAACATTGTGTGAACAGTAATTTAGTGATGTGGCAGTCCACTATTGGCCTCGGTTTTGTCAGAATTTTACTCTCCAAATTCAATGACCAATCTACAATTTGGAAATGGTGGAATTGGTTAATGCAGGGAAATTTGGTCTTGAAGCTTCCTTTTCAAGTTCAAAACAAGACTTGACCTTCTTGGTACTTTCTCCTTAAAACAAGGTCATTAAATCAAGGAAAGTAGGTGAAAAGTGGTTGTCAAGTCTTTTGAGTGATGTGATCAAGTCTTTCATCAACAAATACTACAACTTGGTGTTTCACCTTTTGTGGATCTAATGTTCACTTTTTGTTTTAACAAAGATGAAAAAGGGTGAAGAACAACAAGAACACAATAACAACACCAACAACAACCACGGCCAAAACAATCCACCACAACAACAATGCTCAACAATGGACAGCCAAGTTCAAGTTCACAATAACAACATCAATTTTTAGAGCTCAAATCTAGATCGACTCAAAGTGTTAGTGAACAAGAGAACTAACACTAGAAACAACACTCAATACAATTAAAAATCTTGCGAATACACAACAAGAATTCAATTTTTGGCCAAGAACACAACAACGGACAAATTTGACTGTTTCTGGAATTTTTCAGTTTTCAGTTCTTTTTTTTTGTAGTTTTCAAGTCCCAAGCCCAAGATTGATCTTGTTAAAACAAAATCGAAGATGGATCTGATACAAAATGATACAAAAGTGAGTGTGTATCAAGAGATTCAAGCCAACACAAGAATAACAAGATGAACAACAACAATGCTAGTGAGTCGAAATAGGCCACACACGGCTTCACTAGACTTCAAGGTTTACAAAAATTACAAGATGATAGAGATTACAATAACAACAACAAGAGAAACAAAGTGTCATCAACTATAGTGAATCGAAAATATCCCCACACGGCTTCACTATGTTACCACACAAACAACAAGATTACAAAATTAAAGATAGTAATTTGACATACAATATTCAAGAATATAAGAACCCTAACAACATGAAAGGACCCTAAGATTAAAGAATATTATCACCAAGCTCTTACTTGGACCAAGAGGAACTCAATGACCTCAAGATCCTAGTTTCTAGCCAAGATTCAACCCAAGTGTCACTCTAATTGGGAATTTCGGTTTTGAGCTTCTCCAATAGAAGAGAAAAGTTCAAAATATTACAAGTCTTGAGTTCTCAAAATATCATGAATGAACTACTACAAGACTAGCCCTAAAAATGACTTAAATAGTCAATTACAAAGGAGGGACAAAAGACCAAAATACCCTTGGCATTAAGTGGGTGGGTTTGGGGTGTTTTGTTGGGACTATTCATATTTTAATAAGTATAGGCCCTTAGATGGGCTCACAAAGGCCTCACACAAGTCCAAGGATGTGAAAAAGGCTTGGATTCGTTATAACTCACACGTTTGGCTTCTTCTGAAAAGTCTCGAGCTAGGAATTCTCGTATCAGCCAAGGATAATAACAACCGAATAATAGATGGCTTAACCATAGGACTAAATGTATCTGCAAAATCAATCTCAAGTAATTGGTGACATTCTTTGGCAACAAGTTGTGCCTTTTAACGATCTAAAGAACTATCAACCTTCAACTTTGTCTTAAACACCCATCGATAATCAATAATATTTTGATTTGGGATGAAGGAAAAAGCTTACGGGTTCTATTACGTATTAACGCATTATATTCATCAACCATAGAACGATGCCAGTGATCATGCTTAATATCATGTGAGTAGCAAGAAGGTTCTAAAAAGGTCAGAGTAATAGCAAATATGGAAAATGGCTTCTTGGGCTTTAGAGAACCAGTTTGAGCTAAAGTAACCATACGTCGAGCAGGGGATAGGTGGGGCAACTCAGGTTGTTGTGACACGGGTGTTGCGATTGAATTTGGAGGATGAACAACACCAAGCAGTATCTACGAAAGTTTTTGAGATACAGGAAGCTCTGTCATTGGCAAATTTAAGGGCTAATCTGGTTAAGAATGATTTGGAAAAGGAGTCTGGGAAGAGTTTGAAATAGAATTATTTGGAGATAGAGGTATTGTAGAAGAAAAATGTATTTGTATGGTGAGAGGATTTGCAGGGTTGTTGGTTGATTTCATGTACACCACATCATCCTGCAAAGAAAGTGGGAACACAGATTCATCAAATACTATGTGACGTGATACACAAAAAAATTAAGGAAAGAGGATCATAACATTTATATCCTTTATGAATTTTACTGTATCCCACAAACACACATAGTTTAGATCGAGGTGATAATTTTTCCTTGGTGTAGGTACGAAGACAAAGGAAACACAAGCAACCAAAAAATATGTAACAGAGAATAATCTGGATCCTTTTTAAAAAATATAAAAAATGGTGATTGATTCTTCAATCGTGGTGTAGGTAATCAGTTAATAATATACAGGGCGGTTTTAAACGCATTTGTTCAAAAATGAGAAGGGACGTTGGCATGGTGTAATAATGCTCTACCAGTCTCGACAATATGCCTATATTTGCAATCTGCACAACCATTTTGTTCAGGAGTGTAAGGACAAGAAACACGTTGTGTAATTCCATTATCACATAAATAATTAGTCAATGCTTGAAACTCCCTCCCCAATCATCTTGAAAGAATTTAATAGGATGACCAAAGTATTTTTCAACAAGAGTGCAAAATTGAATAAAAACAGAAAGAATATTAGATTTAAAGCGAAGAAAATAGATCCAAGTGTATTTACTGAAATGATCAGAAAAGATCACATAATAGAGATATCCACATTAGAAAAAATCGGATAAAGTCCCCAAACATCCGAACAAATTAAATAAAGAGAGCCAGAAGCTTGAAAACTAGACTCACTAAAGGTAATCTTATGACTTTTATTAACAGCACAAGTAGTGTATAAACTATGAGATTTACTAAAATATAAAACAATAGATGGTAATGCTTGACGAATGGTAGAATAAGCTACATGGGAAAGATGAGCATGCCAAATACCAAGAGAAGCTGCAAAAGAAGCTAGAGATGCTAATCTTATCACAGGAAGTGAGTATAGTCTTTTGTTAGTCCGCCCTATGTATAGTGATACCCTCTTGCAAAATCCTTAATCAAACAATAGTTAGGAAGGAATTCAACAAAAACATGTTAGATGTAGTAAAAGAACTAATAAAAATTGAATTTTGAGTAGCATTTGGAACATAAAGAATATCTTCAAGTTTGAATTTTTTGTCGGAAGCAACAATAGAGCTTGCGCCTATATGAGAGATCGGTAATTTAGAGTCATTGCCTAGAGTTACTTCCTCGGGGCCTTGATATTCAGAATGAATGCCAAGGTTATCAAGATCAGATGTTAGATGATGTGTGGTGCCCTATCCATCAACCAATTTTTTGGGTAGGTGAATTTTGGGTAGTTTCTAGGTTGGAGATAGGTCGTCCAGAAACCCAAGTGTCATTAGATGTCTTGGATAATGGGTAAACTCGTACGATATGGCCTTTTCCTTCACAACTATAAAAAATAATTATTGACATATGTGATGTTGAAGAAGGGATACTAGAGGATTGTGTGGAGCTCTGGAAACCATGTTGTTGAGTATTCTACGAATAACCATGATTTTGAGAACGTTCACGACCCCTGTTACCTCTACCTCGATCACGACCACGATTGAGGGGGAAACAAAAATGTGAGTGTAGTGTGTTGTGGGTGCTATGACATTGAGAGTCTTATCTCTCTTTAGTTGTCATTCTTCATTCAACAATAATCTATATAAAGCGTCAAATGAGATATCCTCTTGACGCACTTCAAGAGATCTTGTAAAGGGATGATAGGTTGGTCCTAGTCCAGCATGTACGAAATAGAATAAATCATCATTAGTAAAAGGATGTTGCAATAAATCCAACTTGTCCGCAATTTCTTTCGCCTTTTGCATATAGGACTCGATACTGGTATTTTTTTCTCTGCAATGTGTGTAGTTGTGTATTCAACTCACTAATTTGAGGCTTCGAACCTGAAGCATAGGCAGCAACCAGTTTTTTCCAGGTTGTTTGAGCCGTCTCAGCACTAACTAGTTAGGGTAATATTCCTTCAGATACTAAAGCGATGATCATACTTAGCACAAGTTGATCTTATCTCAACCAAACGTGATAGCTTGGTTTAGGTTGTTGATAGGACAGAAACTTATCTACAATCACCTAAGTACCATCAATATGATGGCCAAGTTCACAACCTCGAACCATCGAAGGGAATTGCGTCTTCCATAGCAAAAAAGTTGATGGTGTAAGTTTAAGTAGTAACTGATGAGCAAGACTAGGAGATGGTAGGGTGGTGATCATGGAATTCTGTGTTCCAATAATTGTTCCCGACAAAGAGGGAGTTGATGGTGTGGTGTCGTCCACCATTGAAGCTGGTGTAAAGTTTCTGTCTCTCTAGCCGTAGGTTTTCTTTTTGGGTTGTTTTAACCTCTTAGGGAGCTGATACCATGATAGAATTTCTGATTAATTTATTATTAAAAATACACTGCCATATATATATATATATATACATATAAATCACGTAAGAGTCCTAGACTAATCCTGTACAGAGAGTCCTAGACTAATTCATATACCAAGAATAATAATCCTATGCAAACTAAGTCACAACGAGTGTTATCCTTCTTCAACGATGAGAAAAAAATAATGATCGCTATTTTATGTAATTTCATTCCTTTGAAATTATACAAATATATTTATGTTAAAGAGAAATCAAGAAACTTCGTCACAAGCGGCTGAAGCTATCATGGCTAACTACCATTACTCTGTCATTTATTTATCGTCGAATTTTTTTTCATCGAAAAAAATGGTGGTTGATAAATCATCTTCCTCTCCACTTTTTTTTCACTTTTTGTTAGATCTTTAATATTTTCATTAAAAAATAAATGCCACCAGTGATGAAACCCACCATTGGTAGTAGCTAAGTAATACAGAAAAGAAAGAGAGAAACAAAAAGAAGAAGAAAATAAAATAAAAAGAGAAAATTACAAAATATGTTTAACAAATAAAGAAATATTCTCTTTTTTTTGGACCGAAACATATTTTGGTTAATAAGATGCCCAAGGCCAACTTTTGATTTTAAAAAAAATGTTCATTTTTTTTCTCCATTTGTCTCACTCTCTCGAGGAGAGTGAACTACACTCATCATGCCTAGAATAAAAAAGACATATTAAAATCAATTTTATTATGAAATATAAAGCAAAGAACAAGAAGAATAGGGAGACAAAAGAGAGAAATTCTTATTTCTTTTGAGATCCTTGAGGATGGTTTACAATGAATAAATCCTCTCTATTTATAGGGAAAATTATTCTTAGTTTCTCTCTAAAAATTTGATACTTCAATCCTGATAGATATCAACTAGATCTTGATAGATCTTATCTATAATCTTGATAGACATTTACTATAGTGTAAATACATTCATAACACTCCCCCTTGAATGTCTATATAGATAATGTGCCTCGTTAAAATCTTACTAGAAAAAATCTAGTGAAAAAAAATCTAGTGAAGGAAAAAGAGTACACATCTCTAACATGCCTCATTAAAAACCTTAAAGGGAAAACCCAGTGGGACAAAACCTTGAAAGGGAAAAAGAGTACAATGCGTATTTTCTCTCCCTAACGAGAACATCAATAAACTTTTGCATCCCGATCTTATTCATCATCTTCTTGAAAGTCGCAGAAGGAATAGACTTAATGAATAAATCAACCACATTATCTCTTGAACGAATCTGTTGCACGTTAATAGTATCATTCTTTTTTGTAGCTCATGTGTGTAGAAAAGCTTTGGAGAAATGTGCTTATTTCTATCTCCTTTTATGCATCCTCCCTTAAGTTGTGCTATCCATGCTGCATTATCTTCATATAAAATCATGGGTACTTTTTCACATTCCAAACCATATTTTTCTCAAATGAGATATATCATGAACCTCAGCTACACACATTCTCGGTTTGCTTCATGAATAGTTATTATCTCAGCATGATTCGATAAAGTGGCTACGATAGACTGCTTTGTAAATCTCCAAGATATGGAAGTATCCCCACGTGTGAACACATTGACATTTTAGGTAGAGATTTATTCGGGTCAGATAAGTACTCAATATCAGCATGACCAATAAGATCAGGACTGCAATCGTTAAAATAAAATAAGCCCATATCAATAGTTTCTTTAGGTACCGTATATGTGTTTGATCTCATTTCAATGTTTCATAGTAGGAGCAGAACTATACCTTACTAATAATTTTACTGAAAATGTTGTTTTAGGCCTTACAATATTTGCAAGATACATGAGTGCACCAATTGCACTAAGATATGGTACTTCATAACCTATCCAAATTAGTATATTTCTCATTTCGGCAAATAATCTATTTCTTTTAAAAACTCTCCAAGAGTTTCAATAATTTTCAAGCTATAAGCTTATACAAATAAGGATTCTAAATAAGTTTCCCAGAAACTTTTATTTGCTTCAAATATTTTGAATCCTTAAAAAGTTTTCATTTAGATTTTGTCAAGTGACAATATTCAACATTTCATGAGTGACATCTTCAGGTATCTGGGCTGCAAATCAAATAATTCTTATGCTTACCAAGATGAATCCTTTCACGTCACTTGATAAATGTTTCTACGTCAGCAAGATTAAATAAATATAGAATTCAGATCCTCATAATCTTTCACAATATTGTGCCAATATTGTATCAAGTATATCATCGATGATTTCTCATTTTATATCGGTTCACAGTGTGACATAATAATTTGAGATCT
This sequence comes from Capsicum pubescens, assembly GCA_030864215.1. Lineage (NCBI taxonomy): Eukaryota > Viridiplantae > Streptophyta > Magnoliopsida > Solanales > Solanaceae > Capsicum > Capsicum pubescens. Next base: position 375,461,674 of record CM061548.1, read on the forward strand.
CATCACTTTATTATTTTCAGGTACTTGAACCTCTCATAAGGTTTCATGAAGTGTTAGGTCGTAGGCTCTTCAAAAGAATATTGTCTTTTTATTATGATTATTTTCTCCTTATTCCTTTCAAGGATTATTTCATTTGGAACTGGTTGGTCTACCACGCTTCACGCATGCATAGACTTTTTCCTTTAGAGACACAAAATAGGAGCACTTGCAGCTTAATATGAGATGCTTTCGGCATTTGACTTGAATTGTCTTTTAAATGAGGATCTGATGATAATTTCTAACATATTTCATAGCTTCTTATAATCTCCCCCTTATGTTAGGAAAACTAACGTACATCCTTCATTTTTTTTGAGAAATTCATCTTTGTGCATCATGGTATATTCACTAATCGTATACCGCACATCAAAAATATTATATGGAATAGTTGGTTCCTGGCCTTGAACCAATTGAGAGGGAAGAAATAATCATAATTTATTGGTCTAATGCATACAAGTGTTATTATATACAACATATCATATTTCAAACCAACACTGAAGTTTTGTTCTCATTAGCAATGATTCAGCTATTTATCGAAGGCATTCAATGCCAAACCATCATCATCAAGATGAATTATCTTGATTACACAATCTAAAAATTATGCTCTTATCTTAATTTTATTGAGCAAGTAACTTTATGAATGTTAAACTGCGGGTTCACAATAAACGTACAAGTGATCACATGACAGGTGAATGGGTCCTTATTCACCTTTTATACTTTTACACATGACATGTGAACGGGTCCTTATTCACCTTTTATAATTTTTAAATTTTAAGGGATCTAATCCCAATATTAGTTGTTCCAACCAACTTAACATGATAACAAGCGACATAAACAATTCTTGAATCTTTTAGTTCTTCATTACATGTCTAATACTCAATATGTACATCTTTGAGATGTCACAATCGCTCATATCAACTTATGATCTCATTTATAATAGTAAACACAAGTTTACCATGACATTTTTTTTTTCTTTAGTAAATTTCAGATTTAATATTACATAAATAAATTTCAGATTTACTACTTTCAAAGTAGATTTCAAAATAACTTTTCTCAGTTATTCTCCTTTTTCGGAGGTGAATTGTGATACCATTACAATCAAGTGCACGTTTGTATTAATAAGATTTACTAAATATTATTGCATTCACCTTAGGGAATGGATATGTACTTAAGACAATCGAAATTCTCATTCCCCAGGAATGGAATATACTCGTGTCTTAAGTCTATCAAATTTTGATAGCTTATAATCTCTTTCATGATATTGCTACTTCAGGAGCACATCGAGGCATATATATCTTTCAAAGTATATCATATATTGCTACCATATTCACTTAAAGAATGGAGCGAATTGTCATCTTTCAGACCTATCATATAGTGCCACCACATTCACTTCATGGAATGTAACATATCAATAGGATATGTTTCGTGACTTTTCACCAAACACCCATTATTTTGCCTTAGCCATCATAATATTATCAATATGGTGTATTGAGATTCAAACTCAATATCTTATCCATATAAAGGCGTCTTAGGCATAAATCGATGAGACTTGAATCCAATATCTTAACATCTTGATCACTGGGACTCTAACCCGATGTGTTAATGGGTTGAGACTTAAATCCATCATTATACCTTCTAACAATATTGTTCTTCGTGAACAAATTTAAGGGATAAATTATCCCGAACCAATTAGATTCCCTCATATCCAATGAATCAACGAGATATAAAACTTGTTAGACATATAATGTTACACATAAAAAGTTTATCCAACGAGATTATAAACTTAATAGCCAAGGATCTATATATTAAAAGTGAGCCACCAATTATATAAAAAAATTGACACACTATTATAAATAGTGATTGACTTCACGACAGCTAATACGTCTATAAAAGCACCTAGAAAATTGTCATCCATGTCAAAATAAAGGCAACATAAATTAGCAACAATCATATCACTAAGAATAGCACGTGTGCACACATATTCAAACTTTAAAACATATAGTACTATTATAATAATAGTTAATACTTATCTTAGGATAAGAAGTATTTCATTCTGGATATACGGTATCCCGAGAGTGCGAATATCATACGGTAATCAATTGTTCTTGTTCACTAAAAGAATCTTGCATCAGTGATGTTTGACTTTGTAAGAAAGAAAACTAAATTTTATTTGATAAATTAGAGACTCGTGTTGATAATGTATTATAAAATATAAAGCAAAGAACAACAAGAATAGAGAGAAGAGAGTAATTCGTATTTCTCTTGAGATCCTTGAAGATTTACAATGAATAAAACCCCTCTACTTATACGAAAAATTACTCTTAGTTTCTCTCTAAAAGATAGATACTTCAATCCTGATAGATATCAACTAGATCTTGATAGATCTTATTTATACTCTTGATAAACATTTACTATGATGTAAATACATTCACAACAAATTGAAATTGTTTAAGAGGTATATAGGACCCCTCAAACTTTAAGTGTCTACTTACAGATCAGAAGAGTTATATTATGCGTTGATACGACGTACATGAATAGTATTTAATATGGTATATTAGTAATATTAAAATTAGTTATGCTAAGATTAATTATTTTTATCGACTATTTAGTGTAATATATTAAAAATAATATGCATTGCATAATTTTAAAAAATATATATATTTATAAAAGTACCCTCAAATTTTGTAGCTTTGAGGCACTTGAATGGAAATTGTTTTTTAACAGTGCTAATGCATGCATTAATAATCTTGGTAATTCTCATATCAAAATTTGCTATGTATTGTCAAACAAAGATATATAACTAGTTATATATAGATTTAAAAAAAGTGTCTCAAATAAAGGGATTAATAATACATGAAAGTTAGTACATGTTTATTTTCTTTTAATATTTTATCGAACATTCATTTTACTTATCACTAGAGAATTTATTCGTAGGAAAAAAGGATATTAGAAAATTACAAACTAATTATCGTTCTTTTCATGTCAAAGACACAAGTTCGACTCCACCAAAGAATAAGTACTTATTCCTGACAAATTACGAATTTAAATACATACTATCCCTCTTTTTTATATGAAAAAAGAAACACTTATAAATATCATATATTTAGGAATTGTTTGATAGGAGGGATACCGGATAATAATTCTGAAATAAGATGTACGATTATTTTATCTTACATTTATTTGGTTAAGAGTATTAATTGTTTCGAAATTATTTATTTCATTCTTTACACTATAATGATGAAACAAGTTACTCATGCATATGGTGGATAACTTATTCCATGCGATTACCTCATTATAACTTTGTTTATTTCATTTCCATATCAAACAACCCCTTAGGTTAAAAATTACACTTAAAATATGTGGGGATCCTAATAATTATGATGGTCATATCCTAACACCGTTAAATATATGAGTCGGAATACTTTAAAAAAAATGAAGATCTTTCATAAAAATACCATAAACTAAAAAAATATGTAAGTTGCCTAAGAAATCATTTCTCTCCTAAATTTAGTATAGGAAATCTATTTTTTCAAATTCGAAACTCTAATTCAATCCTGTTAATCGGGCCGGTCTTGTTCAAACCGGCACTGGACCACGTAATTTTACCGGGTTCTGGGTCGGGCCAGTACCGAGTCACTCTTAAAGGGATAGTCCGATCAGGGCCCAAACAGTGAAATTTGCTGAAATAGACCAGAACCGGCCCAATTAGTGTGTATTCGATTTTGACCAATCAAATTTTAAAAAAAAAAAATTAAATTCAAATTTACATATTTTTTTCTATATATACAAACATATATACATTTTAAATACGTTAAATAATATACATACAATATATATACACTAAATATATACTACTTTAGAAAATATATACACATGTATACATTAAATATATACTAGTTTAGAGACTATAGAAAATATATACACATATATGCATACAATATAATATATATACTACTTTAAATAATATACATACAACATATATAGACTAAATATATACTACTTTAGAAAACATATACACATGTATACTTTAAATAAATACTAGTTTAGATTCTATAGAAAATATATGCACATATATACATACAATATAATATATATACTACTTAAAATACTACTTTAAATAATATACATGCAATATATATACACTAAACATATACCACTTTAGAAAACATATACACATGTATACTTTAAATATATACTAGTTTAGACTCTATAGAAAATATATGCACATATATACATACAATATAATATATATATATATATATATACGATTTAAAATACTACTTGAAATAATATACATACAACATATATACACTAAATATATACTACTTTAGAAAATATATACACGTGTATACTTTAAACATATACTAGTTTAGATTCTATAGAAAATATATGCACATATATACGTACAATATATACATTACATATAATACTACTTTAGAAACATTTGTACATGTATACATAAAATACATACTATTTTAGTCCATAGAAAATATATACACATATATGTAGAATATATACTACTTTAAATACCACTTGAAATAATATACATACAACATATATGCACTCTATATATACTACTTTAGAAAACATATAGACATGTATACGTTAAATATATACTACTTTAGAGTCTATAGAAAATATATACACATATATGTAGAATATATACTACTTTAAATATCACTTGAAAGTTGAAAAATATATACATTACATGTTATAGTACTTTAGAAAACATATATATACATACAAGATTACCATGTATGCTACAATACATAATAATACTTCAAGTTTTGAACATATATTAATTATATGTTTTCATTATATTTGAACTTAAAAGATATTTACTTTTTCATTATATGTGTATATATGTTTGTTATGTTTATTACTTAGTGTAAAGTTTGATAGTAATATATTACAAGTATTTAATTCAAACTAGAAATTCAATTTAAAAGAAAAAAATCACAAAGTAAGGAGTGAATGAATGTTGTATTTTATTGATTGCAAAATGATCCAAAACTTATAATTTACATGAATGAAAAATCTATAAATTTTGCATCTCATACATGTTAATATTAACGGGAATTGCCATAAGAAAGTCAAAATCAATGGGGGCAAAACCATGCATTGAACTTGATTGTGTTGAGTTCTCCCTGGAAGTCATAATTTCTTCAAGATTTTGTTCGTCTTTCGGCTCCACCTCCATTCCTTGATTTCTTCATTCCGCTCTGATCCAATCTCAAAGGCAAACTAGAACATTCATAGCATTACTTCCAAATGAGTGTCGGTTGTCTCCACGTTGTTGTTGTCCCTGACTAAAAGCACTCTCTGATGCAACGGTTGACATTAGAACATTCAATATATCTCTAGTTAATCTTGAAAGAACAGGATATTGTCTTTCATTATTCTTCCACCAATCCAATGTGTTGAGTCTTGCTCTACGATCCTGTATCGGCTGTTGATGATAATACTTTAGCTCTTTCCAAGAACTTGCTATGTATGTTGAAGTCGCAACCCTGTCCCAAACATTTAAATCAAGAAAACCACTTGTCACACCCTTTTTTTACCAAAAAGAATATATGATTTTAAGTTTGAAAGGATTTTTATTATTAAGTGACAAAGAATGAAAATCTATTTCGAAAAGAATTCTTTTACATTTAAACTCAGAGTCGCCACTTGGCAAAAATCTGGTGTGTCAAGTCACCTTTGAAAATTCTTTTTCAAAATCACATTTGACTCTTTCAAAACTGGTCCACAAACAAAGATTTCGACTAAGGAATTCTGTTGATCGAGGGGAAGGTGTTAGGCACCCCTCAATCCCGCGGTTCAATGACGATCGCTTCGTGGAGTATATCGGCTAGTTTGACGCTATGAAATGAATAGACCAACAAAACAAAAAAATCAAACAACATTCAAAACTAAAATAATGTCCAATTGGATTATACAGTCCCAAAAATAGAAAAATACAGAATTGTAAATCCTATTCTAAACTAATCCTAGACTATGCTCTACTCGATACCTCGGGCCTTGATCATGAACCACCTTCGAGTACAACTCTTTCAGAGCATTCCGCAGATAAAGCAGTACAAATATCTTCGGGGCATTTTCCGACCAAGTAAGTACATATTTAATGAGATAAAACAAAATTGTTCAAACCATTCAAGCATTCAACAATCATAATTCCTAAATTTTCCTACCTGGCCTGCGTTTGCCTATCTGTTTTAACCTAATATGATACTATCAAGTTCGACAAAATTAACATCTGTTTCAAATCGAACAAAACAATTAATCAACACAAATCAATATTCACTTTTATCAATTGTGAATTTTCCGCCCCAAATGAATTCACATCATTCTCAACCAATTACCAATTTCGATATAGAATCAACTAATTGATATCCACAATCACTCACGATGATCCAAAATATCTCCAAAATTAATGAAAATAAAGTCCACACAATATGAATTTAACACACCAAAATATCAAATAATTAGAATTAATTAAGAGTGAAATAAGAAATAGACCTTAATTTGTTTCAAATCATCAAATTATCTGACTGGAGCTGCTTCGCCAGAACTCGAAATCAAGAACCTCTAATCTTGAGTAAATTAATGACCCAAATCTCGATTAGAACCAAAACTTCCATCGAGATTTCAAAACTTGAATTCCCACTATTTTTTACCCTCTTGAATACCAACAAAATTCAACCTCAATGGAGACTACGGGTTGTTCGACGGCATTCCGAATAGTTCAACAACTGGTCGACGGGGTAAGGGGTCGGTTTTGGGATATTTAAGTCAAATTTTTTGGTAGGTTCATTTGGGGAGGTTTTCTATTGATTTCTGGTGGTGGTGTATTATTTTTGGCATTTTTTCGGCGGGTTTGGTGATGGAAGGGAGCTAGGTCATTGTTATTGCTTCGCCAGAGCTCCGGCGAGCTCAAGTAGTGACGGAAAAGGATTGTTTTCCGGTGGGTTTTGGTGAAGGGTGGGTTTACTCGAAGAGCTGTCGCCGATTCAGGCGAGATTCTCATTGATAAAACTCAAAAATCAATCTCTCGCTCTTATTTTCTCACTATTTTTCTCCCATTCTATCTCGATTTTTGGTGAGGGCGTGTGTATTCTACTATGTGAGTGTGTGCATCTATATAATTGTGTGTTTGTGCGTAAAAAATTAGTCTCTGTAAGAATTATGTGTGTATTGTTATTTGTGAATTGAGAGGGTGATTCTGTTTATATGTACTATGTGTGTAATGGTCTGTGGAAGATTCCCCAAGAGACAGGGGGTACACGGGTAGGGGGTATATGGGTAGGGGTGTGATGTGTCAAAGTTGTTATGGTAGGCTGTTATTTTTGTTAGGATGAGTTGTTAAAAGTTTGTTATGAATTGTTATGATTTTGTTATTTGGGAACTTATCACATGGGTGAAGGTGCGTGATAAGACGGGGTAAAAATGGTAAAATATGACTTTGGGGATGGAGAAATTACGTGTCTACATCATGTCGCTCTTTGGGTGTAAACACAAAGTATTTTCAGACAAGGAAGTAGACAACGACACCAAATTTTGACCCAACCATTATTCGTAGAAAGAAATAGAAGAAAGAAGGACAACCAATTGAGAGAGTCGAATAAGGTCCCGTCGAGGTTCCGGTACGCGGCTCTTTCATTACATCAAAAATGAAAATTACAAGTTAAAATATAATTGAAATTACAAAATTCCTATCTATCCAACTTCCCTTGACTCTTGGCTTGCTATTTCATCACCCTGTTCTTCAGGCGGGCTCCTGACTTATAATTTTTTAACCATGTTCTCCAGGCGGGCTCCTGACTTGCAACTTCTTCAACTCTTTGCTTGACTTTCCATTTATTCACATTGTTCTTCAGGTGGCCTCCTGAAATTACCTTAAAACTAGAAAGAAAATTATCTCAAACAAAGATTATTATAAAGAGTGATTCCATTTTCCAGAAAAGTAAAGTTCCAAACAACGTGAATTAAATTGTTTGCCCAATTTATCATTAGAGGACTTTTGTGAAAGTCATATCATAACTACTTGAAAAACTCAAACAAGGAAATGCATCTTCTGCGGGTTAATTGGAATGATTCGACTAGAAAGTGCATTTTCTAGGAGTCCAAGGAAATGACTCGACTAGAAAGTACATCTTCTAGGAGTCGAGGGTAATGACTCGAATAGAAGGTACATCTTCTAGGAGTCAAGGGAAATGGCTCAACTAGAAATTATATTTTCTAGGAACCAAGGGGAATGACTCGACTATAAGGTACATCTTCTTAGAAGTCAAGGGGAATAACTCGACTAAAAAGTACATCTTCTAGGATTCAAGGGGAATGACTCGACTAGGAGGTACATCTTCTAGGAGTCAAAGGAAATAACTCGACTAGAAAGTATGTCTTCTAAGATTCAAGGGGAATGACTCGACTAGGAGGTACAGCTTCTGGGAGTCAAGGGAAATGACTCAACTAGAAAGTACATCTTCTAGGAATCAAGGGGAATGACTCGACTAGAAGGTACATCTTCTAGGAATCAAAGGGAATGACTCGACTAGGAGGTACATCTTCTGAGAGTTAAAGAAAATAACTCGAAAAGAAAGTATATCTTATAGGAATCAAGAGGAATGACTCGACTAGGAGGTACATCTTCTAGGAGTCTAAGGGAATGACTCGACTAGTAAGTACATCTTCAAGAAATCAAGGGGAATGACTCGACTACGAGGTACATCTTCTGGGAATCAAAGGGAATGACTCGACTAAAAAGTACATCTTCTAGGAATCAAAGGGAATAACTCGACTAGGAGGTACATCTTCTGGGAGTCAAAGGAAATAACTCAACTAGAAAGTACATCTTCTAGGAATTAAGGGGAATGACTCGACTAGGAGGTACATCTTATGGGAGTCAAAGAGAATGACTCGACTAGAGTGTACAACTTCTAGGATCAAGGGGAATGACTAGACTAGAAGGTACATCTTCTAGAAGCCAAAGGAAATGACTCAACTAAAAAGTACATCCTCTAGGAGTGAAGGTTCAATTTAAGAAGTGTATCACCTAGCAATTGAAAACTGAAATATTTGGACAAGGAAGTGTATCTCCGAGGGATATAGGATGATGAATTTTTATCATGATTTGATTATCAAACCTGTGCAGAAACATTGCATCTTGCATTTGTAGAAGTGAGGCATTGCAGCCCTTGATATTTATGCTCTGAAGTTCTTGATTTAAAGGTAACATGTTTCCTATTTTATCAAAGAAAACTTTTGAGTTTAAAGCATGGTGGTTGGTTTGTGGCTTTGGCTTTCACGAAAAACGCTCTTGCCTCGTCACAATTAACTTTGCTTCCAACCATTAGCATATATCATTGACTTGCTGGATCATTGACCCAAACTCATATTATTAAGTCTGACTCTGAAATGAACACAGTATCTCTACTTTGCCAGGATTCTCAGATAAACCCTTTGAACCTCAGTATTTCCATGAGTTTCCAGACTTGTCTGTTGACAAAACTTTTTTCATGTATTATTTCAGCTCACAACCATGTCTCTTTCATGTACTGGTCTTTTTGTCTTGCTTTGTGCAATTGACGAAATTGGTAGTCAGTTTTGAAATCTTTTCTCACTTGTTTTGACATGGACCTAACTCAAAAATACGAGAAAAATGACAATTATTTTTTTTTATTTTTTCATTTGGATAACCGACTCAAGAAAATAAAACTAAAACTATAGAGAAGAAAGAAAAGACAATGAATGTCCCCATTGAAAAGGAGAAAAGAGGGATTTATTCGAAAATGACAGTCAACTCTAATGATTATAACATGTATTTTGGATTAAGCTGTCTGATCTTTCTATCCAAACTTTCACCAATTGTTGTTGAGTTAATGGCCCTGAAACTGAGTTGCTTCCTTGGGCCAATTGCATTCAGAGACCTCATTTGGCTAGCGATGCCTTGAAGGGTTTTCTCCAACAAGCCTCTCTCATTTTATTTTTCTCAGCTCATCATTTCCTTATGGTGTCCGTAAGGGTTTTTCACCAATGAGACTATTAATTTCATTTCTCTCAACTCATAGTCATCTTACGGTGCCCGTGAGGGTTTTCAACGATAAGACTATCTCATTTTAATCTCTCTCAACTTACAATTATCTTACGGTGCCCGTGAGGGTTTTCACCAATAAAACTCTCTCATTTTTATTTCTCTCCTAATTCTTTATACTGAGGAAGAAAAGAAGTTTCCAAAATACATTATCATACGCATTGTATGCTTAGCCTTACTATTCTCAAAGATTGATCTGAAGGTCTTTCTTTGGTTGTAACTTGGCTTTTGTATAGGGTTAGAAAGAAAGGATAGTATGAGGTCCAAACGACAGTTGAAGTAGGTAAGACTTACAACTTTTGGAATTGACTCAAACAATGAGGATTAACTCATGCCCCAGTTTCTTTTAGTTGGGTGACTCTAGATTGTTTATTTGGTTGGGCCAAGCCCCGAGTAGGGCATCCTACGTATCTCACTCCCGAGAGAGTAGAATCAGGCCACACGTAATTCTGACAACTTATTTTACTTGATTCTGATTTCTTTTTTTCTTTTGTTGACTCTTTTTCTCTTTGGGACCTTTTTCGGCTCTATTTTTCTTGACACTCTTCCCTTTTCTTTATTTTTGGACTTTTTTTTCCTTACTTTTTTTTGAAATTTTCTAACTCCTATTCTTTTGATTGAAACTTTTCTTTTGAGTTTTGCTGACTCTATCTTGATTCCAAAATAGGAGTATGAAAGAAAATAGAACTAAGGCTTAAATGGGGTAAACAAAGGATGACATAATGTTTGGATAGCAGAATGAAATGCTTTCGTCATATCAATCCTTGAAAATACAAGTATATATCATGCAATATGAAGTGAAAGATGAAGATCATTAGTGACACTTTAACAACACTAACTTTAACTGAGCATGTGTGCCACCTCTTCTTCTATACTTGTCAACATACAACTCCCCATTTGTTGTACATCCCTCATATCGAATGATTCATGCTTTCGTGGAGCTGAATATCTTACTGTTTTTCTTGATATAGGGAGCATACGTCCACTATTTGACCTAATTAAGATATGCTTATCAGTTGATGACCAAGTTATTCTTGTGATTCTTAAAATAATATCCTTAATTTTGAAAGAAGGCTTTAATATGGTCACTAAATGCCTTAACAAGCTACTTATTTCTTAGATGTTTTTTCTAACTTTAGCCCTCTGATTCAAAGTTCATACTCAAATTGGATTTTATGATCTAGCTGAAAATTCTGCAAGCATGTCATATCACTAGAGTCAACATAAAATTTACTATGTAAAAAACAAACAAACAACACATATTTAAAACACAAAGGGAAAAGGGACACTCTATTTAGTTGAAATGAAAGATATAAGGGTTTGAACGTAAACAACAAAGGGACAAAACAAGATACATCCCAAACTACAACACTGAAATAATTTGGACAACAGAAAACAATAAGCTACCAATCATCCATTCTAGCAAGGAGAGGAGTGACTTCTTAATTGTTTAGCTTGACATCTTAGCCACAGGTTCGCATATCAGCATGACTAAAACTTTCCTCACTGTCAATGTTCTGCACCATAATTGATTTATCTTGAATTATCTTTTCAATTTCCCTTTTCAAATCCCGACAATCTTCAATACTATAATCCTGAACATCGGAATAATACGCACATCGTACATTAGGATCAAAATTTCTTGAATGCGGATTAGGATTTTGCCCAAAGAGAGGAGTGATCATGCCCCATTGTACCAATATCTGAAATAAATTGGCATACGATTCTCCAATTAGTGTGAAGCTATCTCCCAACTTCTGCCTCATTTCATTGTTTGGATTAGATTAAAAATTGGGCCTAGAAGGGATTTGGTATGTTTATGGAGTTAGAGGACAACTCTGAGGAGTTGATGTGTGCCATTGTGGGTAAGATAGGGGTAAAACATGTGGTTGTGCATTATATAATGGATATGGAGGTGGGGGAACAGAGTGTAATGAATTTTGGGAGTGATTAGTCATTTTTAAATTGCTTGAGTAGTCATTTTCAATGTTACAAAACTCACAATGTGACCAGTCTTAATTCCATCCTCTATCATCTCCCCCATTTTAAGGACCTCAATAAATGTCTTGCCTAATTTAGGTAACAAGTATTGGAAATATGTTTCGTCCTGTACTTGAATAAACACCTTCACTATCTTACTTTCTTTCATTGACGGTTTCACCCTAGCAGCCTGTTCACGCCATCTAATCGCATACTCCCTGAAATTTTTTGTACTTTTCTTCTTCATATTAGTAAGGGATTTATCGTCAGGGATCAACTACATATTGTATTAGGATTGTTGCATGAATTCATTAGCTAGGTCATCCCAACTATTCCACTTGTCGATGTCTTGGTCAACAAACCATTCTGAAGCTAGACCTGAAAGACTCTCCCCGAAATAAGCTATGAGTAATTCTTCCTTCCCTCCGGCGCCCCTTAGTTGGTTAGAATAACGCCTCAAATGTGCTACGGGATCATCGTGTCCATCATACTTCTCAAACTTCAGCATTTTAAAACACAGAGAAAGGTTAACACCTGGAAACTTGAACAGATCTTTATACGAGACACTTTTATAACCCTCGAGTCCATGCAAGTTTCTCATGGCCTGTTCTAAACTCTTTAATTTTTTGGCCATTTTATCTTGTTCTTCTGTCGTAACAGGATTTTCAGCATTAAGAGAAAATTCAGGCGAGTGAGTATAAAAGGACAAGTTAACTTAAATGTGGCCTCAAGAGCATAATGCTGATCACCAGAAATATTTAATACAGGCTTGCTTGCAGAGTGAGGAAGCATAACCATTGGATGGCCCTCAGAAGTTGGAGCTTCATGTAGGGGTGGAGCTGTAAAAATGGGAATTGCAGGTGGAGCCGAGTATGTGGTAGTTTTGTATTGAGGAGCTAGGAGAGGAATATTGGAAATGTTAGAATAGTGTTGCCCCAAAGTAAATCTTGATGCATGTTGTGGCTGGTCAACAAAAATAGGGCACTGTGCATGTGACACTGGAGGCAAGCTAGAGAGATATTTCAGATTATCAGTGGGAAATGGAGGAGGAGGCAACCCATTAGCCCAAGCAAGATGCATATCTATCATTTGCTGCCTTAATTTTTGAATCTCTTCATTAGCTTCTAAATTCTCATTCTCCGAACTCCCTATCTGATTAGTGACAACAACCTCGGTATCCCTGTTGGCCATAACTTTTTCTTCGACTTGGTGCAATACGGAGGTCCAGCCAAAATTCCATAAACAAACCACCTTAAACTAACTGAACAAGAGATAACAAATGTGTTAGAGTTCAACACTTTCTCAAAATCTTTTTTCTCTTTTTTTTTCTTTTGAAAAGATCACCGATCCCAAGAAGGGTGCCTACGTATCTCACCCTTGAGAGAGGAGAATCATGTATGCGTAGTTCGTGAAGTCTTGCCAAAATGGTCAATTAAACTCTTTTTTTTTCTTTTTTTCTTTTTCTTGAAACTTTAAGAAGAAAAGAAAATAAGAAAATTATCAAAAGAATTTACGAAGATCTTTTTTTGAATTTTTCAGCTTTAACATCCCTATATAAAATGAAACCTATGATTATCAAAGAAAAATCTCTTAATGGGTTTTCGATTTTGAAGTTCATATGAAAATGAAACTTGAAACTATTAAAGAAAAAAATTTTTGTAGTTTTCTTTTAAAGATGTAAATGACACCTACTCTAAATGAAGAGTGAAAAAAATATTTTTGAATTTTAGAATAAGATCACCGAACCCTAGAAGGGTTGCCTACGGATCTTACTCTCGAGAGAGGAGAATCAAGTGTGCGTAGTTGGTCCAGATTTGACAATTAAACAATAACGGACAGACTGAACCACGACTTGAGAGACATGACAAAGACTGACGATGAAAAACGTCAATAAAATCTTTTTTGAGTTTTCAATTTGACACTGCACATAAAAATGACACCAACAACTATGAAAGAAAAAAAAATTTGGCATTTTCGTTTTATGAAATATACAAAACTTCTACCATCTTTTTTAAATTTTTCTTTTATAAAAAGCTCCTATTGAAAAAAAAACTTTTTGGAGTTTTCTAATTCTGAATGCTTACTAAAGAAACAAAGGGAAAATCTTTTTGATATTTTTTATTTTTGGAAAATGATTGCAAAACATAAAAAATCTTTTGGAATTTTTGAATTGTGAAAAACAAAATCTATAAAGAACACTAAAAAACTACAATACTCTTTTTTTTTCTCTTTTCTGTTTCCTTGCCTAAACACACACTCCTTTAATTCTAACACATGTTTTCCACAAATCAATTCGTCAAATGACCTTGTTATCCTCAAAGATGCAACAATTAGCACGTAAGGATTCTTTAGGGTGAGTCTCCTACAAAGGATCAAGTTGGTTCCACTAGGTCTCAATATGATGCAGATAAGCATGACCTATAAGTTGACCTTGGCTGGGGTCTACTAACAAGGTTGTTCAGGGGAGCGTATGATCGATAGTGACTGCGACAATTTTTCACCCACTCCATATGTCCGAAGACTCTCCCTCCTAAAATCAAGGTGACTCAACTAGAGTTCATGTACACGACGTGTACTCTGAGACTTATTGCAAAAGAAATGACTCAGGTTATGCAAATGATGACAGATATAAAGCGATAAAACATAAAAGAAAAACTGTAAACACATAGCACGTCATCCATCAACGACAAAACAATAACAAACGATAACACAAACAATGTTTATACACTCATAATGTCAAACTAAGTCAAGACAACTCCAAAAAAAATCCTCAGCAGAGTCGCCAGAGCCGTCACACCCCTTTTTTAACCAAAAAGATTCATTTTATTTTAAAGTTTGAAAGGATTTTTATTATTAAGTGACAAATAAATCTATTTCGAAAAGAATTCTTTTACATTTATACTCAGAATCGCTACTTGGCATAAATCTGGTGTGTCAAGTCACCTTTGCAAATTCCTTTTCAAAATCATATTTTGACTCTTTCAAAACTGGTCCATGAACAGAGATTCTGGCTAAGTAATTTTGTTGACCAAGGGGAAGGAGTTAGGCACCTCTCAATCCCGTGGTTCGACCACGGTCGCTTCGTGGAATATATCGGCTAGTTTGATGCTATGAAATGAATAGACCAACAAAACACATAAAACAAGCAAAACAAACAAATCAAACAAAATTCAAAACTGAAATAATGTCCCGTCTGGATTATACAATCCCTAAAATAGAAAAATGCAGAATCGTAAATCATATTCTAAACTAATCCTAGACTATGCACTATCTGATGCATCGGGCCTTGATCATGAACCTCCTTCGAGTACAACTCCTTCGGTGCATTCTCCGAATAAAACAGTATAAATAATCCCGGAGTATTTCCCGTCCAAATAAGTACATGTTTAATGTCATAAAACAAAATCATTCAAACCATTCAAGCATTCAACAATCATAATTCTTAAATTTGCCTACCCAACCTACGTTTGTCTATCCATTTCAACCTATCATGATACTATCAAGTTCGACAAAATTAACGTCTGTTTCAAATCGAACAAAATAATTAATCAACACAAGCCAATATTCACTTTTATCAATTATCGATTTCCCGCCTCAAATGAGTTCACATTATTCTCAACCAATTACCAATTTCGATATAGAATCAACTAATCGATATCCATAATCACTCACGATGATCCAAAATATCTCTAAAATCAATGAAAATAAAGTCCACACAATATGAATTTAACACACCAAAATATCAAACAATTAGAATTAATTGAGAGTGAGATAAGAAATGGACGGAGCTGCTTCGCCAGAACTCGAAACCAAGAACCTCAACTCTTGAGTAAATTAATGACCCAAATCTCGATTAGAACCAAAACTTCCACCGAGATTCCAAAACTTGAATTCTCACTGTTTTTTACCCTCTTGAATACCAACAAGATTCAACCTCAATGAAGCTTACGGGTTGTTCGACGGCAGTCCAAACAGTTCAACGACTGGTCGACGGGGTAAGGGGTCATTTTTAGGATGTTTAATTTGAATTTCCGGTGGGTTCATTTAGGGCAATTTATCTATTGATTTCCAGCGGTGGTGTATTATTTTTGGCATTTTTCTGACGGGTTTGGTAATGGAAGGGAGCTGGGTCGTTGTTATTGCTTCCCCAGAGCTTCGGCGAGCACAGGAAGTGACGGAAAAGTATTATTTTTCGGTGGTTTTTGGCGAAGGGTGGGTTTACTCGAAGAGCCTTCGCCGATTCTGGCGAGATTCTCGCCGGGAAAACTTAAAAATTAACCTCTCGTTCTCATTTTCTTACTGTTTTGCTCCCATTCCCTCACGATTTTTGGTGCGTGTGTGTGTATTCTACTATGTGAGTGTGTGCGTCTGTATAACTGTGTGTTTGTGCATAAAAAATTAGTCTCCGTGAGAATTGTGTTTGTATTGTGATCTACGAATTGAGAGAGTGGTCTCGGTGAATGTACTGTGTGTGTAATGGTCTGTGGAAGATTCCCCAAGGGACAGGGAGTACACGGGTAGGGAGTATATGGTTATGGGTGTGATGTGTCAAAGTTGTTATGGTAGGTTGTTATTTTTATTAGGATGAGTTGTTAAAAGTTTGTTATGAATTCTATGATTTTATTATTTGGGAACTTATCACATGGGTGAAGATGTGTGGTAAGACGGGGTAAAAAAATGATTTTAGCGAGGGACAAAATTACGTATTTACACCATTATGTGTTGTTCTTTTAGAAGATGATGGCTCCTCGGGAGCTTGAAGATCGACAGTTGGAGTGATATGTGTTGGTATAAGTACATCAAGTAAATCGGCATAATGATTATATAATATTTTCATGTAACTATTCCCACCACTCATAGCCATAAACAAAGAAGGTTCTTCTTCAAGCTCTATCTCTAAGAAGTATAAATAATATAACTAAATTAGGACATAGTATTATATTTCATATATGAATTTAGTATAGCACCAACCAAGTAAATTGAGCAAAGTGGATAAAAATATTTTATTAAATTTAGCAAACATAGCACTAATAACTTTTTTGTAACCTTCTCTATTCTTATATTCTTTAAGCAAACTAGAAATGTCGGCTAAATAAGCTAAAATATTACAAACAGTAGGATAATAAGCACCAGAAAATTCAACCATAGCTATATAAAAAAAATTCAAAAACTTAACAAGATAATCAATTGCAGCCCAATCAGAATCATGTAGCATACACGCAGGAAAAGAATCAGAATATTGATTAAAAGTCATTTTAATAGGAACTTTATAAGCAAGACAAGTTTTTAAATAAGTATAAGTAGAACTCAATCTAATATCAGATTCTTCAGGCATTAATATCGATCTAAGTCCATTTTGTTTAATTTAACTTTAAATTCTCTCACTCTTATTTTTTGATTATTTCCTTGAAGAAAGCTTTCAATATAGAGCTCAAAAAATTCAAGACCATCTTTTACAATTAAATTATATATATGATAAGCACACTTAACATGAAATATTTCAGGTAATGGCGGAGAAATGTTAACTTTTAACTTGTCAATAACAGTCTTGTTGTCAGATGCATTATCAAAAGCAATACATAAAAAAAAATTCAATATTATAATATTCTACAACTTTAGTAATAGATTCAAAAATAAATTTTTCAGTATGTCTACGATCTTCATCATACAAAAAAACTAGAAAACATTTTTGCATATTAAAATTACTATCTATCCAGTAACAAGTAATTGTTAAATAATCATTTTTATTAATATCACGACCAAGATCAGAAGTTAGAGCAATTCTACATTGAATATTTTTTAATAATATAGACAAATAATAAACATATTATGCATGGAGTCTAAAAATATTGGTCCGACAAGTACTTTTAGGAATACCATTAAACATAGGATAATAAATGCTTAAATATAATGAATAAAAGCATTCAAAGAAGCAAAAGTGAAAGGCAAACAACCCACAACTATCATTTTCGTTATTTCTTCCTGGTCCTTCATTTTATTATAATTCTTAACTAATTGAATGATTGTTGGGTTCAATCTAGTTTGCGTTGGTCCACCAGCAGCCTTACCACCTTGTGCAATACTTAGCTCTACCGCGTGATTTTCTCTTATATGTCTCATCAATGAATCCGTACCGCGTGATTTTCTCTTATATGTCTCATCAATGAATCCGTACCCCCTTTATTGCCTCCGATTTTATGCTCATATACAACTTCACAAATTTTGCATTGCACCTTAGTTTGTCCTTCTATTTCTGAAAAAAAAAATCCTCATGCAATGCTAGTTTTTCTACGAGATCTTGCAGGGGCACGATGAAGAGGAAAATTAATCGATTCGGATCTAATATTAGCATTTTCGACTTCGGGTGTCTCGCCAATATTTTCATCATCTTCATCTAAATTAACCGCATCTACTTCATTCTTTTCTTCTATACCATATTTTTTTTGAGCTTCTGCATAATTCATATCGTGAGCACCTACACTTATTTCTTCCTCAAAAGGTTAACTAACCGGTACCGGAGGCACATGGGTATATCTAGTACTTGAACTACCTCTATCGAAATTGTCATCAATTTATTTTTACTACCACTATCACATCCGGGAGACAAATTTTTGACACTTCTACTGATGTTTCTTAATTTATCCATATTATAAATCAAACTAAAAAATATTCAAAATACACAAATAATTAAAATAAATATTCAACAATTAATACACTAGTTAAAAATTAAAGGTAAGAGATGGAACGACAATATCAAATTTTCAAATTATCCGAAAGTTGCGACTTTAGAAAACATCCACTTGATATTCGTAAACACAAAATTTATTAATATTCGTAAACACAATTTAAAAATAAAATTGAACACTTTAGAAGATAATTAGTATATATGAGAGAGATTGACATTTGAGAGAATGAGATTTGTGTGGAAAATAATTTGAATTGTAGGGTATTTATAGGAATATTTTTGAATTTTTATTTTTTTTAATAAAATAGGCCAATTGGCCGTTGGGGCTCCAAAAGGCTATAGTGTCGTTGGGCCTCAACGGTCCAATTTGACAGTTGGGGTCCAATTCCAAAGGGCTAAATGCCAATTATATAGGAAAATTTTTAAAAATAACAACTATAGAGTCTTAATTGTAACTTTTCTAGCAACAACTTCAAAATTACAAAAAATAGCAATATGTATTTTGTATTTGAGTAAACTGTTGCTAGTTAAATACATATACAACAGAATATTAGGTTCCTAATATAACGCAAATCAGTTTCAGTTTAAAATGGAAAAAACGGTTTCATAATTTATGGCACAATTAATTGACAGATTCTCTTACCTTTTAGAACTCTTTTTTTACATCAATGATAAATTGCAATAATTAATTCAAATTTAAAAAACATTTTCAATAATCAGAAACTAAAATCAAAATCCAAAATACAGATTCAAATTTAAAAAAGTAAATCTAATCAGTTAGAGTTAAATAAGGAATGAAACTGTTCCTTGATTTATGCCACATTTAATTAAACAGATTCCTTTACCTTATATGACTCTTTTATTTTTATCTCAGCCGTTAATTTACATCAACATAATTTAAATTCAAACAACAATTTTCATAAACAGCAAATCAAAGCTAATTTAAAAAATAAAGTGCTTCCAATATTTTTGATGATCTTCTAAAATTTTGAAGAACATATTGAAAATACAACTCTCCAATTACAGGTATCGATAAACAAACTTGATTATGTTTGTGAATTTCATAAAAAAAAATTGCGAGAATTGCTGAAAAACTTGTAACAAAGTTGCGTAATAGTTGTGGAATTCTAAAATTTGAGATTGTATATGAATTCTATCAGTTCTCAAAAAAATGGTTTGAGCGAATTATTTCTTTCAAATTTAAAGTTATTCATGTCGTTATTTAATTTGAAATTTGAGATACAATTGTTATACGATAAATTTGAATTTTAGTCGATGATAACTAGTATTCAAAAAAAATATTCATGTTTGTTGGAATTCGTTTTGCATTTTTGTATATACGAAATAGTTATTTTTAAAGTACGTATTTTAACAGATATATGTATTTGACTTTATATATTTTAACAGTTATATGTATTTATAATATACATATGCAGTCTATTTATGTGTTCACTGTTTGTTTCAAATGTTTCCAGGTATATGTATTTATATTATACATATGCAGTAATTTATATGTCGTAATGAAAATACGTATGCATATCATAAATATACATATTAAGACTTGTAATATACATATGTTGCTTCAGATTATAAACTGGAATGATTTGAATTGTCAATTATTTTTTAAAAATTATTCTTGTATTAATAATTTCAGATTATACCAGCCTCAGAGTATGTTTATACAATCCACGACATGGATAAACATTTTATTGTTTGTCTTAAGAAAAAAAATGTTCTTGCCATGCATTCCAATTGGACGAGATACTGTGTGTGCATGTTTGTGCAGTACTTGATAGCAAGAGTTTTCAAAAGGGACCATATTGCTATTATCTATACAAGCTAAAAATTATTTTAAGAACGTATGATCTTCCCATTTATCCTCTACCACACAAAATGAGTGGATAATTTCACAGGAGATATTGGAGGAGATAGTTTTGCCCTCAAAATACAAGTGACCCCCTGGGAGACCTGCAAAGAAGAATCGTGAAAAATCGAGAAGAGATATGTTTGGAAAAAAAATAAAATTATTGTAGTTCATTCACAATAGACGTTCATGTAGAAATTCAATCAAAAAATAATTGCTTCATTTTTTCACTGATTATTATATGATTCTAAATTTGGATAATTTTTTTAATGTTATTGAACTTTTTGTAGTTAAATTGTTGCAAATGCTATCATTAAGAATATAGTATACAAGATGTGTAACATCATTTATTTATATTTAATGAATTGTACGTTACACAAGTCAAATTTTTAATCTAAAAAAAATACATATGAGAGTCTAATAAAAACATATGTCAATCTATAAAAAATAAGAATAAGTTAACATACATTTATGTAATAAATAAAAGTAATTAAGAATACATATAATGACTTATCAATTACATAACTAAAACTTTAAATACATTTATTTATTTATTTTAAAAAAACATATACATTAATATGCACTATTCATAGATATATGTAAAATCTATGAATAACTCATAAATACATATGCTTATGTGGTAAAATACATATGTATTAAACTGGACAAATACACATGCATATGCATGACCAAAAAAGTATATATTCAGACAAATATATATTCATGCAAATACATATGTATATATACGCATTTCTGGTAAAATACTTATGTATTAATCATAAATATATACGCATCATAAACATATATAGACTTATGTAAAACTATACAATAATTATGTATTATTCAGAAGTATATGTGCAGAATTGAAAAAAAGCGCATGCGTTGCTCAAAATACATATGTATTACTCAAAATACATAAAATAAAAAATATAAATGCATAACTGAAATATACATATAATGACTGAAACATACATATTCATTGCTGAAAATTATATTCAAAACTAGAAAGCACATATTCGTACCAAAATATGCATAACAGTAGCATAAACTAAGCACGAACAACTGTATTTTAGAAATTTAAACATCAAAAATCTAACAATTACATCAAAGAAAATATTAAGATATCAATTTTCAACATTAAAGTGACATATGAAACCTAAGAAATATTCAACTAAATCTTAGTCTACCTAAAGTTCATTACTGTAAAATACAATAAATTCAAAATAATCTTAAAATATCATGCACTTTAATATCTTCTATTATCCCAATATTCCTAAGATGCCTCATTGGTGCTTCATCATCACTTTGTGCCTTCTCTTCTTCTTTCCTCGAACCATAATGCCACAACATTAAAGCATATCTCGTGCGAAGAAGATCTGGATCAAAATTAATAGTTGGAACACCATCAACAGTTGAAACATACACATGAATTACTCTTGCCATGTATATTTTGAGAACGCAACACCTATACAACATAAAAATATAATTATATGTCTAAACAGTGCAGCATATGTATTTAAGAAAATACATCCTAAAAGTTACATTACTAGTCAATATCTAAGTTATCAACACATCAAAATACAAAAACTATCATCACCTGATGTATGTAAAAAATATATTTCAACAAACAAGAACTACATATTACATTCAAAATGTAATGACTACCAAATACAACTTAACATCGAATAAAAATCTTAGAGGTAAACATAAAAACAATATCTAAACTGAATGTATTTTCAGAATACATATTAGAATTATATTTCAACAAACACATATGTAATTTGTGAATACATGAATTGTACAAATTTAATTTACAAGAACAAAGTATAACAACACATATACAAATTATATAACAAATGTATTTTCAGAATACATAATACACTTCTATATAAAAATATATATACAAAAATCTTGCCATTGATAAATACAAATATCTTTCACAACTTTTAGTACCATACCTCCTCTACTTTTTCTTGTTCACATTCATAATCTAATGCAACGGGACTAACAATTTTACTACATTCTCCTTTTTCATCCGATTTTCTCCTTTTCACTGATTTTTGAAATTTTATGGATTTTAGGGATGAAGATTCTGTCAATGCTCCACAATATTTTCGGGGTTGTTACAATGCTTCGATCTCAACTTTTCAACGATAACACCTTCGTTAGACAGAATATTAGTAGAACCCAAGTTAAAATCTCTGTCTTGTGTTAAACCAAGACTAAACGATGGTAGTTCATCGGAAACTAAATTCTTCGATTGATTTTCTCTAACTGAACTACTACGATTTGCATGTTGAGCCATTATACATTAACTCGTACAATTTCAACAGAAAAAAAAAAATAAACCCAAAAAGACGAGTTTCGCAAAATAATTTTGAAAAAATGGTGACACTAAAACACCTTAACAGAAATTAAATGAAAAAAAAATAACATGCATTAACTAAATAAAAACTTACCTTAAAAAGTGGAGATGATCTTTATCAAGATGTGGGATTTCATGCGGAATTTGGGGGAACTTTTTTTTTTTTTTTTAAAAGGAAGTTGGGGGGAAGTGAAATAGGTAAAGTAGAGTAAAAATAGGAAATTGAAAATAAGAGAGTAGATTTCACATGCTTTTAAGAAAAAAGGATAAAATATTGCTAGTTTTGTTATTAGTTGTAATTTTGTCAAACTATTTTTATTTCTTGTAGTTAATATTTTAAGGTTGCTAGTTTATGTAATTTTTCCATTATATATATATAAAAAAAATTATTACCGGGTCGGGCCGGGTAATCGATGAACTTGGTTCGGGCTTTTAAATGGGCCGATCTATCGAGCCTATTAACGTAGACGGCTCAGTTCAAAATCGGCAACCCTGTAGGTCAAACTGGGCCAAGTCCTTTAAACGGGTCGATCTTACCGGGCTGGAACGGGTCAGGCCAACCCAACTGACAGAAAAATGTTTAAAAAAACAATTTAATATTTAAAATTATTTTCTGGATTAAAAAAGTATGTCCAAAAGGGCCCCACGATGCTAGATGACTTCATTGATTGGTTCTCTTACGTAACTCTCAATGCGTCAGCATAACTCTAAACAAGTAGTCAAAAACTATTAAATTATTCGCAATTTGAATCATTGTACGACCTTTATTGAGAAAAAGCAAAAATGAATTATTGTACCCACGTTAACTTTTTTTTTGGTCAGAAGACCCTGTTAGCTTTGAAAGCAATCTAACATAAATAATAAACGTTCGTCTAAACAAACATAATAGATGTTCGAACAACAAATTTGTGATATTTGGGGAAAAAAAATGCATTTGAAAGGTTGAAATTATATTTGGACATATAATTATCTTGATATTAAAATTATGGACATGAAACTTATCGAGAAAATGAGATTTCTTGCTTTTTAGTTTTTATAATTTGAATAGAAGAAAATCATAATTTTTTTAGATCCGCTATGTGTAAAAATAAACATTATGTAAAGCTTACAAGCGAGAGAGAGAACGCAGAGACTAGAAATTTGGTTTTCTCCTCTTTGAAAATACTTTTTAAAATAATCAATTTTAATATTTTAAAATTAGTTTTTGAAAAAACAAAATACATGTCCCTATAGTGTTAATGACTTAATTGATTGGTTGTCTCTTGTCTTAGGTAAATCTTAATACATAAGCAAACATGTAGACGAATCCCAACATTTTCGCAATTGAATAATTGTACGAAAAAAGCCAAGAATTATTGTACCTTGTTCCATTTTATATTTAATACTAGGTGTACGCGTCTCGTGCGTATACATCACTTTAATGAGTTCAAACGTTATATTAAATGTAGTATTTATTTAAATAATAGAAATAAATAAAATAATTAAATTAAAAAATTTTGAACATGTAAAGATGAAAAACTTATTTTATTTGTTACGTAGTATTTGCAAATATATAAGATGCAGATAAAATAATTGAAAGACATTGACAGACTCTTAAATTCAGAGGCGGAGCCAGCCCTCTTTAGGGGGTTCGTCCGAACCCCCTTCGACGGAAAAATATACTATTTATACATGATTAAAATTATTTTTTATGTGGTTATAGTTGGTGTTGAATTCCCTTCGACTTAATTTTCTTTGAATATAAAACCCCCTTACTTGAAATCATGGCTCCGCCTCTGCTTAAATTACATTGGTGTCTTCAGTAAAGTAAGCAGATGATTAGTGCTTGACAATCTATATCGTCTTGAACATAAGAAAATACGCTTTAGTTATTGTAATGTTAGTATACATTAATAGCACAATTAATCTACAAAAGCGTTCTAAATATAAAAAAAATGCCTTATTTGCTGCAATACACACACCAATAGCTGAAATATTTTTCATCAGTAATATAATAAGCGAAATAAAGATGAAATAGCATGCCCCTAAATAAAGATGATAACAAAATGTATCGTTTTTTTTCTTTTTGGAGGACTAATATGTTTTGCTTTGTTTGATTTTTTAAAAATTGTTCACAAGTTGAAATGCTTATGCACCTGTGATCATTGAAAAAACAATACAATTGACTGTGTCACCTTTAAGAAAATAAACCGAATAAAAACACTAAATAAAAACACAAAGAAATAAAGAAGAAGACCCAATATATGTGTATCTCTAAGGACTATATGTGTATAATCTTCTCCACTGTCATTGTTCCTAGGATTTCTTATATAGTTAAAATAGATATTTAACTCCAAGAAATTATAGACTCTTATCATATGCTATATTTTTTTATTCTATATTTAAAAAAAATATATATTAAAATAATTTTTTTTCTTACCATATAGTTTAGGACTCCTTAATTATTAGTTCTCCTAATAACTCTTACCATATTTTAGGACTCTTTAATTTTAAATATTATGAAAATAATTAATAAATAATTCAAGAAAAATAGTGAAAAGACGACTTTGTCTAAAACAGAGACTTTTAATGAAGGGCAAAAAGTTCAATTCACTTTTCTAAGGGTCATACTTTTAATATATTATAAATATAGTTTATAGATGTAGATTATAGATATAAATATAGATAGATTATAGTTACTTAGAAGCCGGCCATTAAAAAGAAAAAATTATTGTATGTACATTATATTATTAAGTACAAAACTTTTTAAAAAATAGCATAAAATTTTTAAGAAAATAAGTGTACTAAAAGAGAAAAGTAATAACTCGTCATCAAATCAAAAATTAAGAAGCCAAGTTAAATATAGTAAACAAAGTTTTGCCATTGATACCAAGAATTAAAATTACATTGATATTGGTACATGAGAACATATTTTAAATTAAAAAAAGAATTATATTATCCAGAAGCATAAAATATTCAAGTTGAAAAAGTGACTTAATGTTTTTCAACTATATCTACAAAATGAATTTATTTTATGAGAGACTAAGATTCATTAAAAATATTATTTCTTGAGAGAATTTTCGGGATTTTCATATGAATCCGACTCTATTTAACTTGATTAATGAATGCCCTTTACCAATCCGTCAATGAAGGTGGCATTGTCATGCTCGAAAGTCCCATTGGTACATATCTTCACCACTTCCTTTACAACTTTTAAAACCTTATGCTTTTATTACTCTCATCCATGCTAATTTAGAATCTTTTTCCATCTTTCATCAGTTCATGCGTTCA
This sequence comes from Capsicum pubescens, assembly GCA_030864215.1. NCBI lineage: Eukaryota > Viridiplantae > Streptophyta > Magnoliopsida > Solanales > Solanaceae > Capsicum > Capsicum pubescens. Next base: position 375,487,964 of record CM061548.1, read on the forward strand.
CGTTATAATATAACAACCACTCCAAGTATATGCACCAATACCGTGCATCAAAAAATATCAGATATTAATAAAAACTACAACAAATAATATAATAATCGAGATATCTAAACAATACAATTAAACCTAATATTTACACAAATATTTCTTAAAGTACACATTCATCTACCATCTGTATTTTGCAGAAAAAAATAATAGATCTACAACAAACAATAGGATAATCAAGATATCAGAAAAATACTATTAAACCTAACCTTACACAAAAATTCCTCAACAGCCTATAGTTGGTTGCTACAATAATAGACTTTGCCAACTTTGTCTTCTAAGAAACTAAACTTCAGCCTGACGTTTCTTTGAAATCAAAAGAAGCTATGTTTGTATGTTGAAGAAGATGTATAATAAAAAAGATTTATAGAATTCATTTTTACATATAAGGTAATATTTCAATTGATTTAAAACTACTAAATATTATGATTTATAAAAACAAAGGTAGTTGAAAAGGTAAAAGGTATAATTATATGACTATACCCAACAAAAATAATGTTATATAACAGTTTTTTAAAATTTCTGAAGTGACACAAAAATTGTCCAAAATTAAAACATAACAAAAATAGACTTCTTGCCTAGTTACTAGGGGCTTTGGGCCACAGGTGACAAAAGAGTTTTAAAATGAGGTGTAGGTGACACAATTCTTAATTATTAGTTAGAGGTGACAATTACTTTATTATGTATTAAGAAAGTTGGGAAAGTTTCAAAATAACCCACAAGTTTTTAAATTTACACTTTGATCCCAATATCTACTTAAAATAACGGGAAACAGAGGGAAAAAAGGCAGTTTTCTCTCTGTTCTCATCCATTGTTGTTTTCTCTCTCTTAGCGATTTTTGTTGTTCATTGTTTCTGCTGCTTTATTCATCATCTTCTACTTTATTATCATCATCTTCTACTTCATTATCATCTTCATCTTCTTTTTGTCGATCATTTGTTGTTGTTGTTGTTGGTACAGTGCTACTGCTGCTATTTGATCAATTTCTTAGGTCAAATTTTGTTTACTAAATCACTTTCCACTTTGGCATTACTTCATAAGTGACTTTGGTAAGTAAAATTGTGATTTTTATTCGTATTTGTCATCTGGGTACACTTCTGTTTTTCTAACAATGGATAGAACCCCGATCATGAATCCAACATAAGTACCCACAATTTAAACAGATCAATCATCTGGTGCATCAGATGAGTAATTTATTGCATCATAAGATTTATCTGTTGTATCAGACTGTTTATCTGTTGCATCAGACATATTATCTGTTGCATCAGAATATTTATCTGTTGCACCAGACTAATTATCTGTTGCAACGAATGATTAATCTGTTTGGAACAACACAAATCAGTCCCTGCCACAAACCCAACAGATAACCAATATGTTTCAACTCTTGCTATTGCTACTAGATTCAAAATTATTCCTTACGTCCAATTACCCGTCCCAAATTTTCTAATTCGATTTCTCATTTTACTTGTCTTTTTCATTAATCAAGAAAATATTAAAAAAATCCATGTTTTACCCTTTGCATTAATCATTTTTTCTTCAAATTAAAATGGAAACGTCATTTAATAGGGGGACTATACGCCGACCGACGTTAAAATCTTTCTTCTCTTATGAAATTTTGATTGAATAGCAAACAATGGTTATTTCAAACATGCCTACTATCCCACTAACTGATCAGTGGGTTATGGTAAACTAGACATGTTATTAATTATTTTTCTTAATCAATGTGGCATCTCAATTTAGGACGGGTAATTTGAGATAGAGGAAGTACGAATTAAAACGTCAGAGCCAAGAAACAAACTAGTCATCTGTTGAAACAGACTATTTATCTTTTGCATCAGACTTCTTATCTGTTGCAACATATGAGTAATCTATTTTGAACAATACATCAGCCCCTACCACAAACTCAACAGATAAACCTTGCTATTGCTACTGGATTCTAAATTATTCCTTTTTACGTCGAATCGTCGACATGTTTGTTGAGAAGATAATAGATAGAATGAAAATTAAATATGGAATAAAACGTCAAAGATCAAACATAATTTTTTTATTAAACAAAAATAAATAAAAATACATATAATAGACAAAAGTAAAAATAATAATCTAATTATTATTATTATCATCATCATCATTGTTAGCCGGCCAATCTTCAACCGAATGTAGCAAGGCCCTCCTCAGCCTGCGTATCTAGCGAAGCATTCTTGCTCTAACTCCTTCTAGTTCCCATTGCAGGTCACGAACTTGATTCCGAAGTTCATTCACGTTGTCTTGCAGAAAAGCAACATCCCACACTGGATCATCCATAATCTTCTAGAGTGTAATATGAAAGACGAGATGCAATAAATAAATAGAGTGTAGTTGAATGAACGATTGAGTAAGGAGAGACCTATTTATAGAGGATTGAATTTGAATGAGAGGCAAAAAGGCGCGACTGTTCACCTCCATTCATTAATTACATTTTTTATTAAATTAAAAAAATAAATATTGTTATAAGTCATGACTTTTCAGATTATTATTATTAATTAGTTCTTTTCAAGAACCGTTTTTATTGAGTTGTGGCAACAGATTCTATATCTGTTACATCAGATAACACATCTGTGACAACAGATATATCATCTTTTGCAACAAATATAAAATATGTTGCATCAGATAACCTATCTGTTGCAACATATAATCTAACTGTTCACCTCCATTTATTAATTACATTTTTTATTACTGTGAAAATTAATGACCTAATTAAATTAAGAAATAATCTGATAAGTCATGACTTTTCAGATTATTATTATTAATTAGTTATTTCCAAGAACTATTTTTAATGAGTTGTAACGACAAATTCGATATCGGTTGCATCAGATAAATCATCTGGGACAACAGATATATCTTCTGTTGCAACAATAGTGAACCTGTTACATCAGATAATTTATTTGTTGCAACATATAATCTACTTTTTTTAAAAAAAAATAACTATCATCATATCATTAGTCCAAATTTGCTTACTTTTTTATTTTATAAATAAAAAAAATACCTTTTTAAAATTCTTTAATAAAATAATAACCATTTTTATTTTCTAGCAACAGATTGTATATCTATTGAATCTGATAAACCATCAGTTGCAACAGATATACCATTTGTAGCAACAAATAGACATTCTATATTAATATTTTTTTTATTTCTTCTAATATTTGATACATCAGTCTCAACAGATGGGGAATTTGATGCATCAGTAACACTGTTGAATGTATGTGTTTTTGTTTTAGACAAAAACTCACGACCTTCACCTTGTTTTTCTTAACAATCATCATATAATTTAATTAATTCAATATTGTGACTTTTTTTATTATATAATAAATAATTTTAAAAAACAAATTCAAAAACAAAAATGGTGAAAAGTCACAATCAGTTATTAAAATTAAATAATCGTTCTTTTATGGTTATAAATTTTGTTTATCATTTATTTTCTTATTATTTATTTACGAAACATTTTTCATACTAAATAATCAGAAAGTCATGTCTTTTCACCTTCTCAATAACAACAATAATCCTTTTTTATTAATAACCGTATGGTGCAACATATGATCGATCTGTCGCATCAAATTAACCTCTGTTGACACAAATTGCTCAATCTCTACCACCAACCATCGACATGTTGAGAACAAGGAATAAACAGAATGATTATTAAATACTAAATAAGAATTAAAAATTCAAAGTCGACCACCAAATGAAACATAGATTTTTGAATCCCTTGGGTAGATCCGATATAGGAAAATACATACACTAAAATAAAAAATATTACCTAATTATTATTACTACTATTATTATTATTGTCAATCGAACATTTTTTTATCCGGCAGCCTTGCTCCGAAGTCAGCCAAATCTCTCTGGAGTTCATCAAACTGCCTTTGAAGTTCACGCAAAGACTCGATATGAATATTCTTGTACGAATATGGATCATCCATATTTGTAAGGAGGGACCTATTTATAAATTATTGTATCTCGAAAAGAAAAGAAAATTGCTTTAAAATAAATCTAACAAATGGGTAATCTGTTGCAAAATATATTCCTTCTGTTATATAACTTACAACATACTGGCAATCTTTTGCAATAGATATATATATTTGTTTGATTTCTCCAACAGATACGTCATATGTTGCAACAGGTTGATCATCTGTCGTAACAGATGTCTCCAATTGTTTGATAATATAAACAGATGTGGCATCTGTTGCAACTAACTAGTCATCTGTTTATTCAATTTAAGCCATAGATGGGCTAGAAAGAATAAGGTGCGTGCATATGGATCCATTATCATATGTGTGGGAGTTAAGTATGTATTACCTATAAGGTCACCGGGACAACACACACAAAGTACAATGTTTTTGTGAATGCAGTTTTTAATCTATTAGGCACTGATCATTCAAATAAGATCCTACATTATACCGTTAAGTTTGATGGGTTCAAAATTAATAAGGCTGGGGACCTCATGAAGATGGTGCAGATACCCTGTTACGAATTACTGACAATTGTTGCTCGTGTTTATACGTGTCAAGTTTTAAGAAGGGATCAATATTTATCGTCATTACAGAGAACCAATAGGGATTTCACTTAACTTTAAGTGTTCATTGGATTCTAAGAACACCTTTGAAGACTCGCACTGCATCAAATAAGAATGAAAAACTAATAGAAATTCCCCTGTCCCAAATTTATATGGCTGGATTGCTCGCTCGGGGTGATGATTATATGCCAGAAGGTGCGGTAGGAGAATACCTTCAAAGGAAAATGGGTGGTTGATGGAATACTATATCATCTGAGAGCTAATTGATGAAGACACATAGGGTAGAAAGTAACTTCTAGCAAATCTAGCCGATGGAATTATCTTAAAAGATGCGAAATCTGAATCTAATGCAAATATGAAATTGTATCCAGTAATATAATTTTGTTTGTTGTATCTCTGAAAGAAAAATAATGCAGATGGACACTTTGCTAGGGAGTTGCGTGGTCGGGATTATCACCTAGATAGAAAATAGGAGAAGACCAACAAAGCAACTTCACGGGCATCGAGGGTTGAAATGATGTACAACAAGTATAGAAAACTTACGCCAACAGCAACTGCAGTTAAAATAAGGAATCTAAGTGAAGGAGGTTATTTTTGAATTTTAAATTTCATCCCATACCTTCTTATTTATATTTTCGATCTGGTCCACTGTCGTTGACCTGATCGGAACCACAAACGAGATTGAAAGGCAAATTGAGTACCATTGCTTCCTTAGCAATATGGTTATAATTGATTGCGTTTTCTTTCCTTGTCATGCTTTCAACATTCCTTGGAGAAGATCAGATACTAGATGTGGTATGTGAATCTCGTTAATTATCAAGTTTGTCTCAAGCTTGCTGATTCTGTATTCAAGCTGGTTGTTGCCGTCTTCGAAGTTGGTCAAGAGTTCCTCATCTCTTATCAGCTCGATCAGGGACACCACCTTCAAAGTTGTGACATTTTAGGTGCCCTTTATAACACTTTCTTCAGAAGCCTTAAAGGAAACATGAAGGGTCGTTGTGTTTGTTTTAGGTCAAAATGTGTTGATGCACACTAAAGATGTGGTCCCAATAGTTGAACAACACACTTTTATCGAGTGTTGCTCAATGCATCTTGCTCAACTAATTTGATACATTAATAAGCATGGAGTTACGTAGTGTGTGATATAAACCAACTCTACCAAGCCTATCAAACGTTACGTAACTCCAGGCTCATTACCCTATAAAAAATATGACTGAGTTAGTGCACAAATCAAATGAGCTCAATCTGTCAGCCTTTCTGCTGGTCACTCTTCTCCAATATAGATGACAAGATATCTGTTATACAAAAGTCTACACTGTCGCCAGGGAGCAATTCTTCAGATGGCATCAACATTAATCTCTCAATATCAAGTGATATTGAGAGATTCCTAGTCATGACTTCCCAAGACTTTCGCTACGGGAAGAATTTCTGTTGATGACAAGATATCCGCCATGCAAAAGTCTACACCAGATGGGCACTTATGTTGGATTCATGATCGGGGTTCTATCCATTGTCATCTGGTGTAGACTTTCGCATGGCGTATAGCTTGTCATCAGCAGAAATTTTTGCCGTAGTGAAAGTCTTAGGAAGTCATGACTAGGAATCACTCAATATCACTTGATATTGAGAGATTACTGTTGATGCCTTCAAAAGAATTGCTCCCTGGCAAGCATGTCTGACGACGATGTAGACTTTTGTATAGCAGATATCTTGTCATCTATATTGGAGAAGAGTGACCAGAAAAAAGGCTGACAGATTAAGCTTGTTTGATTTGTGCACTAACTCGGTCATATTTGTTTTATAGGGTAATGAGCTTGGAGTTACTGTAACGCCCCAAGAACCTATATCGAGACATCACATGGTGCTCAAGGTCACACGTGGCCTCAAGCTAACCCTCTAAGCTTATCATCACTTTCAGAACTCATTATAGCACAAATCGTGCTAAGATAAAAAGGAATACCCATGTCATGAACATACTGAAACACGAAGTAATACTGTCCTGTACAAACAAAATACTAAAATCTCTGCACACGCTGGTACACTAGTCTCACAAAGCCTCTACTACATAGGACTGAGGAGCCATTGGGACAGATCCCCAACTGACTCGTACTGAACTGAAAGTAAACAACCATCTATTAACAAGACAAAATCGGAGACACAGGTCCTCGAACCATGAGGACTCACCAACCGCAGAAATGTAGATGAAGGTACTCAAAGATCACTATCGCTGCTGAGACTGAACACCTGAACCTATATCATGAGGAAATATAGAGTACAAAAGAGTATGAGAGTCAGTACTTGGGAATGTACTGAGTATGTGGGGGTGGATGCAATATTTTAAATAATATCATAAATGTATAATAAAATCATGCATGCTGACAATAATATCTCGTTTCGCTTGAATTATTTAAAACATCATTTCCATAAGTCATTAGTAATAACATATGCTTCATAAATCTCATAAATCATTTAAATCAACTCAAACTCTTTGACTCATGACTTAGAGTGACTCGGTAACTCATGGTACTTATATCATTATGGACATGGGAGTTTCTTATAACCGACATAACTATACCATGTGAGCCGCATGGAGTCTAACATTTTTCCCTCCTAATGAGAGAACCCCACATTGGCGGAGGTGTCGTACTCTTGCCAGGCAGTACAACCTCAATCTCGTTATCACAATCCCATACTCGGCCTCTGGCCCATAATTATCAACATCAATCCTACGGTGGCACGTAGTTTCAGGGAAATATCACATTTCCCGCTCGATGCTAAATACTCCTCCCAGACTCAGCTCAGAACATGTTAGGAAATCCACCTTCATCAATATCAACTCATGGGTCTATTTTAAAGACCAAAACATAAATATATATATGTCATTTGCAAATCATAAACATCTTGTGCATTCCTAACCCGACTCAACTCAACACAATCTTTCTCAACATCGAGTACATTTGTTTTTCGAATCATTTTCAAATATCAAAGCTTCAAGGAAACATCATAGGATTCATTCCTTACTTTCAATCTCAAATATCGATATATATTCAATAGTCAAATTTCTCATGGAAAGGCATAACTCATGACACTTGTCTTAAATCGCATAGAAATCATCAATACGTAATGACAATATACAACTCATGGAATAAATTCTCAATTTAAGAAACATGATGGTGAAATAATCATAAAAATCAAACTTATTCAACTCAAATCTCATAAATCATAAATAAATAAATTTGGGTGTAAACCCACTTGCAAAATCATGTAAATAAATAATAGAAAGTAAATCTTTAGGCACAAGAACAAAAGGGGTGTTCTTGTTCAAGCCCCACATACCATGGATTATAATTTTGGAGATGTAGAAACTTGTTTGGAAATTATTTCGCACACTTTTAGACCAAGATTATTTATTCCCTTGACTTGGGGAACTAAATTCTCGAACAACTTGGAGAAATCCATGGAAGATCCTTGAATTTCTTAGAAGAAGATTGAATTTTTGAGTTTTGGAAGAAACCCTAATTTCTAGATGTTTCTTGGAAGAGGAAAGGAGAAAAATGAATGGCTATTCTCTACTAGGATATATATAAGACCTTATGGGGTGGAAATGACCAAAATACCCTTTTGAAAAAGCTGAAATTCACTGATCGGGGCCTGTGACGGTCGATCTGATAGTTCGTCAAGTCTCCTGACGGTCCACCAGATCGTCCGTCACTCGAGTGCCAAAACTAGAATGTTCTGCCTCAACGTGATGGTCGAAGTGACGGTCTGTCAGGAAACTGATGGACCACCAAGTCGTCCGTCACTCGAGGGCCAGAAATGAGACATTCTGTCTCGACCTGACAGACCCCTTTATGGTCCATCAACTTTTTGACGGTCCACCATCTTGGACATCACACGGTGACCAGGAAGAGGGGTCACTGCCTTGGCTTGACGGTATACTTGATGGTTCACCAAGGACCTGACGGTCCACCAGGTTGACCGTCAGACCTGGGCGATCCAATATCGCTGAGTAAAATAGCTATAACTCTTTCATCCGAAATCGGATTTCAATGAAATTGGTATCGATTGAAAGCTTATTCAACGCTCTACCTAAAAAAAAGTAGAAATTAGATAGATACAATATGGTTTAAACATAAATCACTTTGGAAGTCATACATATCAACTTAAAAGATGGATTTATGCTTAAGAAACGATCGGGTTATTATAGTTACGTAACGTTTGATAGGCTTGGTAGAGTCGGTTTAGATCACACGCTACGTAACTCCTTGCTTATTAATTTATCAAATTGGTTGAGCAAGATGCATTGAGCAACGCTCAATAAAAGTTTGGTGTTCAACTGTTTGGAGAACATCTTCAACGTGCATCAACACATTTTGACCTAAAACAAACACAGCGACCCTTCATGTATCCTTTAAGGATTCCGAAGAAAGTGTTCTGAAGGGCACATAAAATTCCACAACTTTGAAGGTGGTGTCCCCGATCGAGCTCATAAGAGATGAGGAACTCTTGACCAACTTTAAAGATGGCAATGACCAGCTTGAATACAGAATTAGCAAACTGGAGGCAAGCTTAAAAATTATCGGGATTCATATACTACAGCAAGCATATGATCTTATCCAAGGAATGTTGAAAGCATGCTAAGGCAAGAAAACACAATCAATTATAACCATTTTGCTAAGGAAACAATGATACTCAATTTGCCTTTCAATCTCGTTTATGGTTCCAATCAGGTCAACGGCAGTGGACCTGATCGGAAAAACACACAAGAAGTCATGGGATGAAATTTAAAATTTAAAATTCAAAAATTACCGCCTTCACTTAGATTCCTTATTTTAACTACAGTTGTTGTTGGCGTAAGTTTTCTAGACTTGTTGTACATCATTTCAACCTTCGATGCCCATGAGTCTGCTTTGCTGGTCTTTTCCTATTTTCTATCTAGGTGATAATCCCAACCATGCAGATCCCTAGGAAAGTGTCTATATGCATTATTTTTCTTTCAGAGAGACAACAGACAAAATTACATTACCGGATACAATTTTATATTTGCACTTGATTCAGATTTCGCATCTTTTAAGATAATTCCATCGGCCAAGTTCGCTAGAAGTTACTTTTTACCCTATGTCTCTTCTTCAATTAGCTCTCAAATGATATAGTCTTACATCAACCACCCATTTTCCCTCGAAGGCATTCTCCTACCGCACCTTCTGGCATATAATCATCACCCCGAGCAACCCAACCATATAAATTTGGGCTAGGGCAATAACTATATTGGTTTTTCATTCTTGTTAGATGCAGTGCTAAGCTTCGAAAGCCCTCTAAGGGTCCAATGCACCCTAAAAGTTAGTCCAATCGCTATTGAATCTCTTTACAATGACACCAAAACTAGATCCCTTCACAATGCTTGACAAATAAACATGAGAAACAACCGACATTAAATCTTAATAGGGTATCAAAAACATATTCATGGTCCCTCAGCCTTATCAATTCGGACCTACCAAACTTAACTGTAAAATTACAAATATATTGTTTGAATGATCTATGACTAATCAGTAAAAACAGCATTCACAAAATCAGTGCACTCTATGTGAGTTTTCGTGATAGCATTATCAATAATACATACCTCCCACATATGAAGTGGTTCCATCTGAACGCAACTTATTCCTCTGAATCCATCTTTACTGCTGCCTCTTGTGATGGTGTAGCAAAAGTTGATCAACTATCAGTTCCTTATATCTTCAAAGAATAGAAAAAAATTATTGTCACAGAAAGAACACTATCCATCTATTACAATAGATGTAGAGTCTGTTGCATCAGATGTGGAGTCTGTTGCAACAGATGTGGAGTCTGTTGGAATACATCAAACCAGCCTTTCTGGTGGTTTGATTTGTTCCAACAGTTTCTTCATCTGTTGCAACATCAACAACAGCATAAACTACAAATAAAAAAAATCAACAATAAAAAAACGACAACATTTGTTCCAATAACATCATCAACAACAAAGAAGCAATATCCTTTGTTCCAGAACCATTAACAACACCACACCACAAGTTCCAACAAAGCCAACCCCACCAACAACATCAATAATTGCATCAACAATAAAGAAACAAACAAAATACATATAAAAAATGATACTGCCAACAAGGCTTTTAAACTTCTCCCAACACATGACTTTTTTTGTATATTATAATAAAAATTCTCGGTTTGTTTATTAAACACTTAAAAGTTTCTTCAAAATTTTTTAATAAATATGATATGGGTAAATAGTAATTAAATAAAAAAACAGATATAAATAACTTGCAAAGAAGAAGACAAGAATGAAAGAGCAATAATGAACCATACCTTAATGTCAAAAAGGAGATCAAAACAGCAATTTCAGTTGAGGAAAGATATGGATCGGTTTAGATCCGAAAGGATCTTTATGAGAAGAGAAGAGAAAAAAGGTTGTGATAACCCTAAAGAGGAGAGAAAAAAATAAGAGTTGAATAAAATAAACTACAACTAAAGGAAGAGAGATGAGATAATTTCTATAGATGTATTGTGTACGTAGACATGGGGGTTTTCAATATTCATTAATTAATATTCATTAATTTCATTAATAATTTGAGGGGCACGAGGAAAACTAATACTAGTGATATTGAAAAGACAAGACAATACTGCTCAATGGACTCACTTTTGAGATATCCAAGAAGTATTTTTTACTGCCTTTAGTAGTAAGTACTACTTGATATTATCTACTCGGAAAGAAGCTTGCTTTAAAATTAAAAGAGAAAAAAAAATTCAAACAGATATGTCATCTGTTGCAACATATATAAATATTTATTTAGAAATTCGAACAGCTCAGTCATCTGTTACAACAGATATCAATATCTATTTAAAAATCCCAACAACTCAGTAATCTGAGACAACAAATGAAAATATTCATTTGATAATTAATTAAATCAGATATGTCATCTGTTACAACAGATATAAATATCTATTGAAAAATTTCCAACAGCTCAGTCATCTGTCACAACAGATGCAAATGTGTATTTGATAATTAAATCAAATATGTCATCTATTACAACAGATATAAATATATGTTTGAAAATTTCCAACGGCTCATTCATCTGTCACAACAGATGCAAATATCTATTTGATAATAAAATCAGATATGTCATCAATTGCAATAGATATGAATATCTGTTTAAAAATTTTCTACAACTTAGTCGTTTGTTGCAACAGATTTTATTGTAATTGATTTAGGTGGAACTAGGGATGAATGAATGAGCTCTCAGGGTCAATTACAAATCCAGTCGAGTCTTTGCAATTGCATGGCATTGGTATTGCGTTCTACCGACCTGAGTCGTCGATCGATCACTCTGAGTTAAAATGAGTTCTCATCAACTCAATGTTAGGATAGTGGAAGTACCTAAGTTGATTTAGGTGGAACTAGGGTTGAATGAATAAGCTCATCTGGGTAAACTATAAATCCAATCGAGTCTTTGCAATTGCATGACATTGGTATTGCATTTATCCCCACCCGAGTCGTCGGTCGATCACTCTGAGTTGAAATGAGTTCTCATCAACTCAATGTTAGGATAGTAATAGTACCTAAGTTTATTTAAATGGAACTAGTGATGAATGAATGAGCTCACAGGGTCTACTTCAAATCCAATCGAGTCTTTACAATTGCATGGTGTTGGTATTGGATCCATCCCAACCCAAGTCATCGATTGATCACTTTGAGTTGAAATGAGTTCTCATCAATTCAATGTTAGGATAGTGATAGTACCTAAGTTGATTTAGGTGGAACTAGGGATGAATGAATGATCTCACAAGGTCAACTACAAATCCAATCGAGTCTTTGTAATTGCATGGCGTTGGTATTGCGTTCATCCTGACCCGAGTCATCGATCGATCACTCTGACTTGAAATAAGTTCTCATCAAATCAATGTTAAGATAGTGATAGTACCTAAGTTGATTTAGGTGGAACTAGGATGAATGAATAAGCTCACAGGGTCAACTACAAATCCAATCGAGTCTTTGCAATTGCATGGTGTTGGTATTGCGTTCATCTCAGCCTGAGTCGTCGATCGATCACTCTGACTTGAAATGAGTTTGCATCAACTCAATGTTAGGATAGTGATAGTACCTAATTTGATTTATGTGGAACTAGGGATAAATGAATAAGCTCACAGGGTCAACTACAAATCTAATCGAGTCTTTGCAATTGCATGGCATTAGTATTGCGTTCATCCCGACCCAAGTCGTTGATCGATCACTTTGAGTTGAAATAAGTTCTCATCAACTTAATGTTAGGATAATGATAGTACCTAAGTTGATTTAGGTGGAAATAGGGATGAATGAATGAGCTCACAGGGTCAACTATAAATCCAATTGAGTCTTTGCAATTGTATGGCATTGGTATTGCATTCATCCCGACCTGAGTCGTTGATCGATCAATCTGAGTTGAAATAATTTATCATCAACTCAATGTTAGGATAGTGATATTACCTAAGTTGATTTATGTGGAACAACGGATGAATGAATGAGCTGACAGGGTCAACTACAAATCCAATTAAGTCTTTGCAATTGCATGGCATTGGTATTGCATTCATCCCGACCCGAGTCGTCGATCGATCACTCTGAGTTGAAATGAGTTCTCATCAACTTAATGTTAGGATAGTGATAGTACCTAAGTTGATTTAGGTATAACTAAGGATGAATGAATGAGCTCACAGGGTCAACTACAAATCCAATCGAGTCTTTGCAATAGCATGGCATTAGTATTGCGTTCATCCCAACCCGAGTCATCGATCGATCAGTCTGAGTTGAAATGAGTTCTCATCAACTCAATGTTTTAAAAACTATATCTTTTAAAAAATTTAAAATTAATTAAGATCAATTCGGATCAAATTAGCAATTTCAAAACTTGCCATTCTTTTCCAAAATTACAAATCAACCCATATAAATCATCCATTTATGTGAAAAACTTTTCATTTCAAATATGAAGTTCTCACTCTTCTCTCTCTCTTGGGGTCTTCTCTCTCTCTCAATAATAAAATAACAACTACTCAACATATTGCTCAACCCTTCAAAACAAGTCGATTTTCTTCCTATTTATGACCACATATAGTTGTTTTTTTAATTCATTCCCGCTTGTATCCGTCATTTTCTCTGTCTTCGCAGGTAACAGAGTTCGAGAAGAGTTCTACATTTGTTCTTTATTCTAAAAAATAGGGTTTTTTAGTTAATGATAAAAAGAGGACTTTTAGTTGTATTATCTTCGAGAATGGGTTAACAATTTTGAGTTTTGATGCTAAAAAGTAGGAAGCACTCAAGAAAACCCTAGTTTTTCTCTCAATGTTTTGTTGGCTGTCGTGGTATTATTGGATGGTATTTATGGTGGTATTGGTGGCTGTTGTTGGTGGTGCTATTATTTGTATTTTTTTGCAGTGGTGGCGGTGGTTTTGGTGTTGGTATTGGTGGCATTGGTGGTGGTCTTGATGGCATTGGTGGTGGCATTGGTTGTGGTGGTGGTAGTCCATCTGTTGCAACGGGTGGAAGATCTATTGGGAGATATTAAGTAGGTCTTCAAATAGATTCCCCATCTGTTCCAACTGATGGGTTATCCGTTGGAGTATTTTTTTTGTAATATGGTGTAGAATAATTTATTGAAATTTGTCCATCTATTGCAATAGGTGGAATATCTGTTGGGAGATATTAAATAGATCTTCAAACAGATTCCCCATCTGTTCCAACTGATGGGTTGTCCGTTGGAGTTTTTTTTGTTATGTGGTTGATAACGCTCAAACTACACCTCTCATGTGAGAATATAAGCGATCGTTGTCAATATATAACCCAACTAGGTTGGGGTCGAATCCCACAGGGAATATGGTGTGAACTTAAGTTGTTCACGATTTAATAAACTGATAGTTGGATGTTTCCTGAAATGGGGGTTTTGAAGATTAGCAAATAATTGTTGGTCACTTTAGTTTCAGTGTTTGTAATCAAGAGTTTATGGAAAACTAGAATTATGTTCACTATAGGTTTTGGTACTTAACAGATGCTAATAGTGATTCAAGATTCTCACGATAGGTAGGAACAACAGATTGTCTTTATCGAAGTTATGCCTAAATGTCTCTCTACCTACTTAAGCATTTAATTACCTAATTCTCTTGGACTTAGGGAATTTATATTCACTGACCAGACTTCACCTCAGGTTAATTAACCTTGTTATAGCGTCAATTATTAAATGAAAGGTTGGTAGCTTCCAAGTCCCTGTCAATAATTCACTTCCTACTATAGTTGATTTCTTATCTCAAGCAAATCAAAGCAGGTGCTAACTATCGTTTGCAATCAATAGATAATAATTAAAACCTCAGAATTATAAGGAGTCATATTACCTTTAGAATCTTGAACACTTAGCAACTTACCAAGACCTAACCCATAGATCCCATAATTCGGATTAAAGGGATTTAGCCACTCATAATGTAATAATCGGTACAACAAGTTGAATTCATAATTTGAAGGATGAACTTACAGCAAGATGAATAGAAACGAGTGTTTCTCAGATTAGATCAAAGTAGAAATCCCAAAATATTGATGATAATCTCTTCAAAGTTAATTGTTTTGCTCAAGCCAAGAAACTAGAGAGAAAAATAACAAAATACGTGTGTTCCAAAATAGGTTTAGAATGTCGAGTCCTCCCAAGAAAACCCTAAACAATACTTTAAATAGTTCACCCTAATTATGGAAACAAAATCACAGAGTTCAATAATTTCTCGGACAGGTGACGACGTTTTGTAATGCCTTATCAGGAGTCTGATGACTTATCACAGATGTCGTCAGCTCCTCTTCGCTTTTGACATTCGCTGCCTTAGGCTGACGGTGAATCCTGATGGCCTATCTAAACTGTGATGACATATCAGACAATGTCGTCACTTCTCTACCTCAGCTCTCATATTCTGTCCAAGGCTGACGGCGACTCTCACGACTTATCACAAGGCTGACGGCTTATCACATGTCGTCGTCACTTATTCCAACTGAATCCCATTCTTTGTTTAAGGATAACGATGAAGCTGATAACCTATCAAAGTACAGACGACTTATCAGGAATGTCGTCAGCCACACTTCTCTTCTATTTTCTTTAAATTTTAACTTTTTTACTTCCATCATTGTTAGTTCTTTTGCTTCTTGACTTCCACTGCAAAATCAAAGATAAAACAATCAAAAATGACAAAATTTGCTTAAGACTTTGCAATTATTCTCTGTTAAAAGGCTCAAATGTGTTAGCATCTGCTCATACATCAGTGGCGTAGAATAATTTATTGCAATTTGTCTTACCTTTTTTAAAAAGATTATGCAGACATCAAATACAATGTATTTTTTGTTTTTTCTATTGTTTGTAGTTAAAAGATGTCTCCCAAAAGAAAAGAAACTGAAAGTGGATCAACTTCTGACCACCCAACAAAAAAAGCTAGAATACAGATAGTTTCGGAGGAACTTCCAGAACAATCTCAGTCAGGGCAAAATAAAGCTGAGGAAAGTGATAACTCCTTCTCACTAATAGGGCATGAAACAACATTGAAATCCCAGCATAATTTTGTCAAAACTATTAGTATCAACGGGTTTCGAGTTGCGATGCCGATGAGTAACCCTAATGCAGTATTTCATGATATTGTACTTAAATGTCAGTTAGGAAAACCTTTCAACGAACTTAAGAGTATTATGAAGAAGGAAAGCATAGATGGACTTTTTAAGAAGCGCCGCTTTGCATACTTTCTTAAGATGTCTGGGGCCCTCCCTCTTCATTTCCCAATAATCATGGTATATGCCCTCCTCAAGTGTAGGATCAGGTACGCGGGGGATGATGGAGGTCCGAAGAAGGGCGAAAAAAAAATGGATGAAGTCTGGATCAACTACTGTGGCATGCCGGTTTGTTTTGGATTGAAAGAGTTTGCCATAGTGATGGGCTTTAGATACGATCGTCCAGAAGAACCTCTCATCAAGAAAACACCCCACAAAGGGTCCAACAAACACAAGGTAAAAAAGATGGGTTGTTAGGCATTGTTGGACCTAGCTACAGAGTGGAGGATTTGATGGCGGATCTCAAGAATAAAGACATACCAAAGCACTACAGGGAAAAATTATGCTTAAATTGGTCTGTCCATTCTGTTTTATTGGCAAGAGACGTCAGGAAAGTCATAGAGCATGATTTGTTGGCGTTTGCTGATGATTTTAAGAAATTCAACGATTATCCCTGGGGATACGACAGCTACTACTTGACTGTCAAATATTTACTGAAAAAGCTAAAGCCAAAGATGACCACATTATACGGCTTTCCTTAGACTTTCATGGTAAAATTGATCACTATTTTTACTCATTCATTAATTTATATTGAATATAGTTATGACTTTTTTTTTGCTTGCTTCCTGTTTACAGTTTTTAGGCTTGGGCATGTGAAGCCATTCCTCCCCTCCAAAAGTAATTCAAGGATTACCCGAATAAGGTTTCTCATCCAAGGATCCTTAGGTGGTTGGCTGGAGTAGATAGCAGCAAAAAAATATTAATGAGGCTGATCTATTTAACCCTCCGGATGATTCAGTACGTCTTATTTCAACTAAAATAACTTGCCTCAAAGAAAGATATTGAAACAGATGTTCTATCTGTTGCGACAGATGGGTCGTCTGTTGCAACAGATTACCCGTCAATTGTAACTAGTGCAACAGATGGTAATCTGTTGCGATAGACGATCCATATTTCATAACAGATTAACCATCTGTTGCTCTGGTTCTCTGAACCCTACTCAACAGATTACCCATCTATGTAAATTATGCAATAGATGAGTAATCTAATGCAACATATTATCAATCTATTTCAACATACAGATCAGCTATTGTGGTAGCTATATCATCTGTTGCATAAGTTGGTTGTGTTAACATTCATGTAACTCGAGCCCCATGTAACCCAACTGACTGTAAATTATTATTATATGACTTAAATTCTTCTTGTCTTTTTATAGGTTATCTCTCCTTGGATCATGCCTACCATTGATGAGCTGGGGATGACTGGGATGACTTCTTTTCTTACTCTGGGTCTTGTTGATACAAAAGAAGACCCAACGGTAGAGTTAATAAAGAAGAAATTGGCTGGAGAAACATCCATAAGAAGAGCAGTTAGGCAAGGTCAGCCTAATGTTGAAGATCTTCACGACCAACCTCAAACTGCAATAGATCCAGGTGCTTCTTCTGGGGGTGTTGCTGGTGGAGTTATTTGTGATGGTGGCAGCCATCCTGATGCTGTTGTTGCTGCCAGTCTTGATTATGAGCATGTTAGTGCTCAGCAAAAATAAATACTTTTGAAAACACCCTTTGCACAGGTCCCCCCTCTCACCCCTATATCGATCCCTCCCACCATTACAGTGGTCCCTCTCACCCCTCCTCACCCTTATATTCTTATTGCAAATACAAAGTGTGCAAGGACAGAGAGGATAAACTCCTTAAAAAGATAGAAGTCATTGTTGAAGTTGTCGAGAAGTTAAAATCTAGGAGGGGTGTCATACCATTCAACGAGGTGAGGAAGCCATACCATCTAACAAGGTGAGGAAGCCATACACTCCTACAGTGAAAGTTAGGAGGAAGAGAAGAAAAATTAGACAAATTCTCTCCGTTCTGAAATCAGCAAAAATTGCAACTCCTCCCGCTCCAAGAGTTGTTGAAGTTCAGGGGCCGCCGAAGAAGGTAGACATATTCGCGGTGCTTGGTAAGGAGAAGAAGAAGGAACTTGAAGAATTCATGAAGATAAAGGTTAAAAAAGAATACACTATGCATTCATTTGCCGCCAAAGACTTCTCGAATATGACAAATATGTGTGTGTGGTACGAGGATAATGTAAGTTTACTTTTGCTAACCTAGCCTTCCAATCTACTCCATAAATAAGAATCTATGCAGCAGATGTGTAATCTGTTGCAACAACTTGGTATTCTGTTGTAACATAATACACATCTGTTGCATAAGTTGCATTGGCTAGGTAATCTGTGAATTGATTTAGAGAACCCTCTGAATCGGATTCTTTTCACTGTTTTTTTATTCTTTACAATTAATAACCTATTTAAAAATTGTCTTCTTATACCACAATATGTTGATGAAATTCTCTACCTCGTGAGGGGCAGGCAATTAGCATATCCGGATGCTTATGATGTTGTCGATAGGATAATGGACCTCAACTTCTACAATAATTTCAAGGATAGGTACGCTAATCTCTGTAAGATAGCTGATTCCGGTGGCCCGAAATTTGATCTGTTAGTTTCTACGTTCTAATAGGATGAAGAAGTGATTAAATATGTTAGAGGAAAGAGGTCATATCTCACGGCAAGAGCTAGACCAAGGCAAAGAGAATCCTTGCAGTCATGAACGTGGATGTCACATATTTTCTCACTGTTGAGATACTACTATATGAGAGAAAGATTAAGGTTTATGACTGCAACTTACCTCTCTTCAGTGAGAAGACGTTTTTAACCCACATGTAGCCACTCTTGAAGTTGTTGCCCAAGTTGTTGATGCAGAGTAAGATAATGAATTATTTTTTGACTGAAGTCTTGGCGAAGGAATCATGGGATTTTAAAGGTCGAAATAAGAACATCCATCTCCCAAGAAATACAACTGGATTAGCGTGCGGGCCGTACTCACTTGCATACATCGAGTGTTTGCTGACCGACACACAAATAACCGGTGTGTGCGACACCATTGTGGGAAAGATGCAATGGGTCTGGGCATATGGGGTACTAACTAAATGGTTAGAGCCCGTGTATAAAAAAGAACATGTACAAAGACAAAGACGAACACGATAACAAATTTTTATTTCAAGCCAATTCACTTTACATGTAGTGGCAATAATTTTTATATCTGGCCAAGTTAATTTTTTATAATGCAACGGATTTTATATCTATCGTAACAGATATAGTACCTGCTATGAAAGATTGATTATCTGTTGGAATAGGTTGGTCATCTGTTGCGTTATGCAGATGTTCCCAGTCTGTCTGTCGCAACAGATATACGATCTATTATAATATATAATCTATCTGTTGCAACTGATCAATAATCTGTTGGAGCAAATAAAAAAAGTAGGAAGACCTGTTATATAATTTCCAGTAGATGACTTACGTGTTGCATCTCATGTTGCAATATATGTCTAAATCTGTCTGATAAGATATGTCTTCTGTTGCAACAGATGTATTATCTGTTACGATATTTAAATCTAGTACTCCATTTTAATTAACATGTTCAAAACTAAGGATTGAATTATATTCATAGACAGCCTAAAATAAATTGAAGCCTTTGGAAATTACATGAAATAACTCAACAAATAAATAAAATGTAAAAAAAATTATTATGGGTACAAACGATCTATTCTACAAATAAATCAACAAGTTAAACCAAGGAGGATAGGTTATTACATTGACGGACTCAAGCTATAAAGATCTAATCAATATGGATAAGTTGTTCTTCATTCGGTGCTACGGAATTTGACTTTGTTCATCACGGATCTTTAACGTTGATTGTGTATGGCTTCTGAGCTTTTGCTTCTCCGTATTTCCATAAAAGAGCAGCATATCTTTTGCAGAGTAATCCGGCATCAAGTCCATCATTTGATACTTGTAATCCATCGCTCAAATACTCGACGTAGGAGGCAACAAAAGGACCGCAATTCCTGCGTTAAAAAAAATAGATAATCCATATCTTGCAGTTCATGCAAGCGTTGTGAAATTTGTGAAATGAAACTAAATCATGACACTAAAACTTACAGGCTACCAATGATTTGTTAAGCGATTCCTTTAACATATTGTACATCAAATGGATTAGCCATTTTATCCCGGTATGCTTCAATCATCGACCAATCAGTACGAACCTTTTGGTCCAAAAAGCCACTCATATCAAGGTAAGTAGGCAATATTTTGGCCAGCTTTTGTATCTTAGAGACAGCCTGGAATGTCTCCTTCGCGACATTGAGTTATAAACTAAGATGTGCCTCTCTTTAGAACGACGACAGCCAACACCCAATGGAATTCATCACCATAATTGATTGGAATGTACACTTCGTCGACCAAATACCAAGGTAAGCCAGCTGGAATGCTAAAACCTTTGATGATGTTGATTAAGTATTCCTCATTTCGGGAAACTTTTGGTTGTTATTGACAATACCTATCTTAAGCATTATTGATGTAAACTTTGTACAAATAATTATCTGTCGTGTATCCGTATTGTTCTTATGTTTGCAACTTGGCCTTCTTTTGGAGGTAGTAAAAAATGACATCAATGTGCTGTACATATTATCAAACATTTTGGATTACGTGACGAAAAAATCAATATGCAAATGCAATTAAATAAAGTATTAATTAATAGTAATATGTATGTCATTTAAACCTCATCATTCCAGCAAGTTAGGTGCTGTGACATTAAATAGAACTAATTTTTCGTTCTGGGATATGCAACAACAAAGTCAAACATATCAAAACCAAGACTCGATTCGTTCACTTTGTAGCGATCATCATTTTGTTTTCTACATGATGATTTATATGTTTTAATGTCAGGTTCTTACAACAAGAATTATATAAACCAATATATATAAAATTGATTTATGTACCTACCGGCATGATACTTTAACAGCCCATCGGCAATCCATTCTGAATAGTCATTGATCAAGTGTGTTAGTTTTTTTTAAACCTCGTCCGAGATGTTGAACCCTTCAAACGGATAATTCTTTCGTTCTCCCAAACTGACAGGCTTCACTTTTTCTTCTTTTTTGGAAGCAGTTGATGTATTATTAATTGTGATACTATGTTCTTCAGCAGTAGCTTCTACTGTGAAATCTACCTTGAAAGCCAAAATTATCAATGCTAAGTAGAGATATATAACAGATTATCCATCTGTTGTAACAGGTGAGTCTTATATTGCATAAGATAGATTATCTGTTGGGACAAATTCGAACAAGTAAATCAGAGCAGTACGATAATTTCGAATAGATGACCCATCTATTGCAACATAAGACTCATCTGTTGAAACAGATAATGAATCCGATGCAATAGATTAGACAACAGTTACAACAGATGTATACATTTGTTTGATAATTTTCCGAAGATGTATCATCTGTTGAAACAGATATGTGCCTATTTTATTTTTGGAACAGATGATGTACATTCACCTTCTTCAGCTCATGCTGCTCTCATGTGGCCCTTGCACACTGAACATCGGTGTAATACAAAGACAGAGGCATTGAAATCTTGCTTTTTTATGCTTGATGATGCCTTGGAAGTGTTTTTCCTTCTTCTCTTAGCCGCCTTGATCTCTAGTGGAGTGTCTGGATATGAAATCATCTTTGATAAAATGACACCCCTCTTAGATGTCATTTTCTTTATAGAAGTAGTTAGTGCATTAATAGAATTAATTACTCCATCGTGTTTCGCCATGCAGTCTTGACATTTACATGAAGAACATTCGCTAGATATGGAAAAATTTGGAGAAAAATCTGTACAACCATTATGATCATAATCATAATGGCTTTTTGTTTCAAAAACTGTAAGAGGAGCATCATTAGCCCCACCCTCCAAAATTATTTTTCTTGTGCTGGTTGTTGCTCCAAATAATTCTATTTTTATTCCATCAACGACCTTAGGGTTCAATAAAGTTTGCACAGACTGTAAAGTAAGAAAAAATAGCATCTTCAACTCTCGATTGGTTGCAACAAGCTACAGATGAACAATCTAAAATAAATCGGTACATATATTAAGAATGATGATGATATCATGTAATCATTAATTAAAATAAAAACTTGATTAGAATTGGACTTACTGCTTCCTTGGGGGGATTGAAAAGATCAAAAAAATTTGCATTTTTATCGGTTTTGGCCGACAACCATCTCAGAATTCTTGGACAGAAAACTTCTTCCTGGTAGTTCACTTGTTGTCTCAAATAAGGAATGGCTTCAAATGTCCAAACCTATAACATAACGCTAATAAATCAAAAGAATTATTGAATCATATCATGATAAAAGAAATATTTACCATGAAGGCCCATGGAAAGCCATATAAGTTGACTGTTTTTGGCATTAACGGAGTCACCAAATATTCGACAGTCATTTCGAAGCTTTCATAACCCAAAGGATAGCTGTTAAATACCTCAAGATCCTCGGAGAGATTTATTAAACCAAGGCTTATGTTGTTGTTAACGTCCCTCACCCAAAGAACATTATGTACAAACCAAACCAATCACAATGATTGTCTGTGCTTCTTTGAAAGTCCTTTACCTTTGAACGCTTCTATTAAATTTTTGTCTTTGAAGCTTGGACCAACAATGGACACCAGGTCATCACGATCACTCGACTTGCCTTTGCCTTTTTTGGGTGTGGGGGGTGCTTTTTTTTGGGTCAGAGTAGGTATAACTTGAGAAGGAGAAGGAGGATAACATTTTAGTCCGGTAACTATGGCAAACTCCTTCCAACTAACACAAACAGGCATGCCAGAGTAATTTATCCATACCTCATCCATCTTATCTTTGTTTTCATACATAAACCTGGGCTTGAGAAGATTATATACCATTTTCATCTGGAAACGAGCATTGTTGTGCTCCGACAAATCAAGATATTGCCCAAAGTAGCTTTCCCTGAAATAAGAATCCAATTTTTATTCTCAAAGTATTTTTCTGAAGGCGTCGAAAGATTTTTCCATGACTGACTTAACCACGAGATCACCCATTAAACCTGTGGCACCATCACACTGCATTCTCACAAGATAACAATCAATGCTGAAGGTTTTGACCAACTCTTTGGCAGAAGGGCTATTAGCGTTTGGATCGTCTCTTTGAAAGATTCCTCCTCCCCGTGTTCATTATCTTCTGCTCCTGATTGAGATAGCGCTTGTAAAGCAAGCTCATAGAGTGGTGGATGTAGCCGAGCTGCTGCACTTGTTTTTTTTCTTGGACTTGATTCGATTTCTTTTCTTTTGGGAGCCATATTATCTTAAATTAACAAAAACATAACATAGATCATAATTGATTAATGTATAACAGTAATATAACAGTTCCAATAGACCACTAATCTATTGCACCGGGTATGTTATCTGTTGCAACATATAACCGACATGTTGCAACGGATGAGTAATCCGTGGAAACCATAAAAACAGATCACTAATATGTTGCACCTGGTATTTTATCTAATGCAACATATAACCGACCTGTTACAATGGATGATTAATCCATGGAAACCATAAAAACAGATCACTAATTTGTTACACCTGGTATTTTATCTGATGCAACATATAACTGACCCGTTGCAATAAATGAGTAATCTATTGAAAACCATAAAAATGGATCACTAATCTGTTGCACCAGGTATGTTATCTATTGCAACATATAATCGACCTATTGCAACAGATGAGTAAACCGCTAGAAAAAATAAAAATAGATCACTAATCTGTTGCACCAGGTAGTTTATCTGTTGCAACATATAACCAACCTATTGCAACAGATGAGTAATCCGTTGGAAACCATAAAAATAGATCACTAATCTGTTGCACCAGGTATGTTATCCGTTGCAACATATAATCAACCTATTGCAATGGATGAGTAAACCATTGGAAAGAATAAAAATAGATCACTAATTTGTTGCAAAAAAAAAAGTAAACTGTTGGAAAGAATAAAAATAGATCACTAATCAGTTATCTGTTGGATCAATATTATTTAGATTTCTTCCAAACAGAAGAGTCATATGTCGCAACAGATGAATGATCTGTTAGATTGTTCACCTCTTGAATCAGATTTTCATAGTTGCATCAGATTTCATCTGTTGCATCAGATGTTTCCATCTGTTGCATCAAATGTATTCGTCTGTCATATCAGATGTTTCATCTGTTACATCAGATGTTTCATCTGTTGCAACACCATTTTTACCAAGACAACAATAAATCAACCCAACAACACCAACACATCACACATACACACACTAAGAACATCAACTGTGACCAAAAATCACCAACAAATTCAAATCAACAGTACGACAACAAGAAAAAGAAATGCCAGAAATTAGGATTTTATTCAATCCACATTTCAATACTAGAAGAATAGTTGGCTCAAGTTCCTCTGTTTCTTCATAATTTTTTACCTGTGAAAAAAGAAATGGGAAGACGAAGAACTCGAAGTTGTTGTCGTCGAAGAAGTCTTCACATTAAATATTTCATCTGTTACATCAGATGTTTCATCTGCTGCAACACCATTTTTACCAAGACAAATAACAAATCAACCCAGCAACACTAGCATATCACACACACAAAGAACATCAACTGTGACAAAAAATACCAAATAAATTTGAATCAACAGTACGACAACAAGAAGAAGAAATGTCATAAATTAGGGTTTTATTCAGTCTACATTTCAATACTAGAAGAGTAGTTGGCTCAAGTTCCTCTGTTTCTTCATAATTTTTACCTGTGAAAAAAGAAATACAACGACGAATAACTCGAAGTTGTTATCGCCGGAGAAGTCTTTATATTGATTGATGATTGAAAGTCGAAAAGGAACTTACCCGACTATTTGTCGTCGGAGGTTGAAGGGAGAAATTTTGCAGAACTGTTGGTTGGGAGAGAGTTAAGAGAAGCTGTCGAGAGAGAGAGAGAGAGAGTGGTCGATTTAGATTGAAAAGGGGTGTAGGTTGGGTTGATTTGTATTTTTGAAAAGATTAGAAAGTTTTGAAAATATTAATCAAATCCACAATTAACTTAATCAAGTTTCCTAATGATGCTTGACCCTTTAAGTTGGTCAATGTCACCAATCCTTCATTCAAGACTTAAAAAATACATTTCCTTCAATTTTCTCTAGTTACTACTTAGTAGCCGTTTGGCCATAAAAACTACTTTTTTCGGAGTTAGAGTTGGAGTTGGAGTTATGTTTGACCATGTCTTTTTGAAATAGACTTTTGAAATTTTTTTTTAAATATGATTTTATGCCCTCTACTTTTAAAAATTATCAAAATCACTCAACTACTAATTTACCTACTAACATACAACCAAATGTTGAGAAAATAATTTATATGTCTTCAATTGATAAAATAATTAACAACAAACTAATTATTATGATTGTTATTCTTCCAAAATTTGAATAAAAATATCACAAGCACGAGCTAAATAAGTTTATCTAACCATAATCGATTGAATAGAGAAAATATTTTGACTCACATGTATATATAAACATATATGACACAAAATCTCTATAATAAAATGACAATTATATACATATACATAAAGGTAATAAAAAAATACATGCTAGATATCTTAAACAGTAAAAGAAAACAAATAAGTACATATGTTACCCTCTAAAATGACATAGTATGTACAGTTCAAAGACAAATCCAACACCGTATAAAATACATATAGCTCTACATATGTATTTACAGAATACATACTTGATCCATATGTATATTCTTATTTTATATGAGTCACTTTTGTATTTAGCAAATACATATGAAGATATATAGTATAGTTATGTTTGTTACTGTTTAATATGAATATGATATGTATATCGTAAATACATATGTATGTTTTGTACCGTAAATACATATCCAGATCTGTATGGCTATGCATTTTATATATTTTTTGAATATGTGTATGTGATATACATATTTGTCTTTTCAAAATAAAAGTTAGAGATAGAAGAGTAAAAAAGAGAAAAAAAACAAAAATATAAAAAGAAAAAAATGAAAAAGAGAAGTGAAAAAGGAAAAAAAAAGGAAGAAAAAGAAATAGAAGTGTAAAAATAAAATAACAAAAAAAGAAGAAGAAAAAAAATAGAAAAAGAAAAAAAAGATATGAGAAAGGAAATAAAAAAGAAAATGAAAAAGAAAAGAAAAAAAGAGAAATAGAAGAGAGAAAATAAAGTGGAAATGAAAAAAAAAAAGAAATCAAAATATAAAAATAAAATGATAAAAAAATAAGATGAAAAAAAACTAACAAGAAAAAAAAAAGATAGAGACATAAGATAGTGAAAGATAGTAATGATGTTTTATTTTAAAATCTTGAAGATTATGAAGATAATTATCTTCAAATATGAAAAAGGAAAAAAAAAAAAAATTAGAAAAACGAAAAAGGAAAAAAGAAGAGAGATATAAGAGAGAAAATAAATTGAAAATAAAAAAAAAATGATAAAGAAAATAAGATGAAAAAAAAAGAGGGTAAAAGATATGGCTATATTTGGAGGAGGTGAAATATTGGAGTGAAAATAGAAAAATGTAAAGTAGTGAGAGTAAAACATGCACTTGCCTAATTAATGAGTAAAATAATGCTACTCAGCCCAAAAATTCAACTTTCCTATGAAGTGGGCCCCACTTACTTTTCTGTTTACGGGTGTGTTTGGTATGATGGAAAATATTTTTCATGGAAAATATTTTTCTGGAAAATAAGTTGATTTTTTACTTATTTTCTCATGTTTGATTGGTGAGTAGAAAATATTTTCTGAAAAATATTTTATGGTTCTTGATTGGTGAGTAGAAAATATTTTTTAGAAAAATATTTTCTAGTGTTTGATTGGTGAGTGAAAAAATATTTTTTAAAAAATACTACTAACCGTTAACTAGTATATCAGTGCCTCTAGTAACTCAATAATTTGTAAGAACTAATTTAAGCATAACAAATAATATTAATATCGAATACTAAAATATTGCAATCACTAAATTTAAGCAACTATTAATTAGCAAATATAGGGGACACTTTTCAATATTTTGTCAGGACAATCTCAAGATACTACAATCAATAGAAATATAACGAAACGACAAGCCTATTCAACCTCGTGAAAATCGATGATAAAATGAAATATGCAATTAGCAAAAGTAACATTGGTAAGTCTTCCTCTATGCATATGAAAATAACAATACATTCAATGAACATTGGAAATGGGAAAAATTCGAGCTTCACTATTTTTTATTTGAAGCAGTGAAAAATTAAAGCAAAACATAGTAAAAAATATTTTCAAGTAATGTAAATTTTTGAGAAATGTGAATTTTTTGAGTCATGTGAATATGAGTGTTGTTGGGGTGGGGAAGAGGGGTGGGGGGGGGCATAAGTCACATTTATCATTTTTAGAAAAATGACTTCCCTTGGTCCATGAGGGAAGTCATTTTCCTTCAAATTGAGGAAAATAAGTTGTTGTAGAAAATATTTTCCCAACATTGTGTTGCAACCAAACAAGGAAAAATAGGAAAACATTTTCTAGAAAACACTTTCCATCATACCAAACACACCCTACATGTTAACATGTTTTCTATAATTTCTCTGTGCATTATTTGTTCTCATTTTCCATAAAAATATACGTGGCCTCTTATTTCTTTTTTAATTTAATAATATGGAAATTTGTTCATTTTCATGAGAGATGATTAGTAGTATGTTTAATTTATATGTTAGATTTTTTCTCAAAGTCATGTTACAATATTTTTAATTATACTTAAATTAACAACTTAAAAATATTTAAGAAATTTATAGAAAAATTTATTTATGTCATTTGAATTGACAACTCTCAAAATTACATTTGGGTGATATAAATTGAGAAAGAGGGAATAACATGTATTATGTGAAGATTACATAAAAAAATTATTATGAATCACAATAATTAACAACTTAAAATATTTAAGAAATTTATAGAAAAAGAAAATTGCCATTTGAATTGACAACTCTCAAAATTTCATTTGGGTCATATAAAATTGAGAAAGAAGGAATAACATATACTATGTGAAGATTACATAAAAAATTTATTAAGTAGTAATTTAATAATATGAAAACTTGTTCATTTCTATGAGAGATGATTAGAAGTATGTTCTAATTTATTTGTTAGAATTTTTCTCAATGTCTTGTTAAAATATTTTTAATTATAATTAAGTTGACAACTTAAAATATTTAAGAAATTTATAGAAAAAATTATTTGTGTCATTTGAATTGACAACTCTCAAGATTTCATTTGGGTGATATAAATTGAGAAAGAAGGAATAACATGTATTATGTGAAGATTACATGAAACATTTATTATGAATCACAATAATTAACAACTTAAAATATTTAAAAAATTTATTTGTGTCATTTGAATTGACATTTCTCAAAATTTCATTTGGGTGATATAAATTGAGTAAGAAGGAATAACATGTATTATGTGAAGATTACATAAAAAAATTCTTATGAATCACAATAATTAACAATTTAAAATATTTAAAAATCATAGTAAAAATTTTAGTTGTCTCTAAACTTCAGCAATGCCACATAAATTAGGACAAATACAGTAACATATATTGGGTCCGTGTTGGCACGAGATCTTTGTGTCTAGCCCTATATAATAAGTGGCAAAGAAGCAGCTGAAGCAAGCTGCGTATGGTCAACATACCTGTTTCAGCTTCTTCAACTGTGATTTTACTATATTACCCCTAATTAATTATTATAAGTCATTTATGTATTAAAAAATTAAGAATATTTAATAAAAAAATTAAAATAGACATTTATGACATGACTGTTTTAGCTGCTTCAACCGTGCTTTTACTATATCACTCATAATTAATTATTATGTCATTTAAGTATTAAGAAATTAATAATATTTAATTAAAAATGATAAAATAAACATAAAATAATAAATTATTTTTTGATGTTTTTATAAGTCATTTAAGTATTAAAAAATTAATAATATTTAATAAAAAGGGATAAAATAGATATAAAATGATAAATTATTTTTTGATGCTTTAAATTAACTTGACGTCTTATATGTGACCACTTTAAAAATATAAATTAGTTTTTAATATTTTAAATTAACTTGACGTCATATATGGGATCATTAAAAAAATTTCACAAGAATTTGTTATAATAATTTTACTATGTCACTTCTAATTAGTAGAATAGAAAAAAAATGTCATGACTCAAAAATGAGAGTCATGATAGCACTTATCGCGGCGCATCTTGACAAGTAAACCTATCACCCAAACTGATATGAAAAGAGAAAACGACAGAAATATCCCAAGATAAAGCTTCTAGAACGAAACCGAACCATATAAGTAATCATAATAATGCAGAAAGAACTTATCCAAAATATCAATCATGCCCAAAATCAGGTATCAATAGTGTAAGAACTACTAATATAATCTAAGAGTCAAATACATCAAAAAAATAACCACAAAGGAATAATAATTGTCTATGGATACTAATAAAGACATAACTACTATAGAAAGATAGAGGTGAACTTCGGACGCATGAATATCCAACCGCTATCTTGGAAGCTCCAACAATCGCTCGAGTCAGGCAATAAGGCGCACTCGATCTAATACTTGCACCGAAAGGGCGCAGTAGGCATGAGTATGGTCCACTTGTACTCAATAGGTATCATAGGCCAACCAAGCAAAGTAGTAAATAAAGCATACAAAATATACACTAAGGGCACGTCACCTGCAATCAAAACATTTCCCACACCGCTTGCACTAACAATTCTAATATATCTCACATATATTGTAACATCACATCAAGATAGAACAAAAGTATGTATTATATCACATATAAGAAGAACAAGGGGGAACATGCATATACAAGAACATCAAATACAAGTAAAAGAAGATATGATAAATACATAGATGACAAGTCAATATGACAATACAACACAACATAACACAATAAAGTAAGTGTAATAAATATGATGATGATGATGCACTAGGTCGTCGCACAACCTCCGGGATCATCGCACAATCCCCGTATACACCTATGGAGATAAAGCTTCCTGATGTAGGATCTATGGGGGGTTCGTCAACTCGTATACAATCCACATATCTCATATCTCCGTTCCGGCACATCCCTCGGATAGGGTTTTAAAAATATGTTGTCAATGTTTCTCAGATGTTTCTACGGTGGTACCAATGTTTCATGAATGAGTATGATATGAGGATGTAATGATCACAACCAATCACAATGAGTATTTTCACAATCAACCACAATGATATATTTCCACAACCATGTGAGACAATATCCACTCATTAGTGTGGTTTCATCCACGAATTTCCACACTTCTTATATGTCAAATAAAATATGAATATAATCACAATACACCAATGGTATCATATTAAGTATCTTAACAACACAATTCAATTATTCACATGTATTTAAGGCTATTATTATCACATAGGACCCCACACGATTACACATATCACATAAAAACTCAATTTTGATAATTACATCACATATAGGCCCCCATAGGGCACAACACATAAATAGTCATTTTTCATGGTTAGTTCTCACCCTTAACATGCATTTTTACTATCCATCCCAGTCTGAAAGAGTTAAGTCATAACCTACCTCAAAAGCCGAAATCGGTCCGCTACACTTGAACCTGAGACCTTACCTTTCACGAACAACCCCGAACTCCACTAAAAATATCAAATATAAAATTTACGCGCTAAAATAAAATCAACGACACCCATATTGACTACTTTTGGTCCGGGGTCAAAACGAACCCCCGAAATGGATTTTCGAAAAGGAAGAGCAAAATCAAAACTTTACTTCAAAAATATGTTCATCATATTTTTAGGAACCTACAGCTGAAAACCCAAGTTAAATCGAGTCAAAAACGAGGTTCAAATAGAAGAAAAATTATTTTTGAGCTTTATCGGGTAAAATCTTTAAAATTTGGGTTAAAATCAAGAATCAGAGTTATTTTGAAGATTAAATTGATGAAAAAATAGTAACTATAAGATAAAAAAAAAATTATTCAAGTGAAAAATGAGTAAAATTTGGGTTTAAAATCTGCCCTAAGATTTTTGAGGTTTGAGAAATTAATTAAGAAATTACTAAGAAAAGGGTGAATTCTTACCTTAAATTCATAATAAAACTAAGAAATAGATGTTAATCTAGTTTTTCAAGCTCCCACAAACTTTACTTTTAAGCTCCCACACTATTTTAGGGTTTAACTATCAAGAGACAAGATGAAAATGTGCAAAATGGCCCCAAAATAGGTGAAGAAAAAGCTGTAATATTGCAGTTTTTCTACAATATTTAGTGCAAGTTTTTCACTTAAGTCGAAACGGATTTCGAACGGGTGCCCGAGATTCGTTCGAAGTCTGATATATACAAACGAACTATGCAACCATACTAAATTCGACGTTCCGAACGCGATGGCGATATCAGATTTTCAAAAAAAATATCGTTTTCATAAAATTGACCCCTGAAATCCGAAATCACAATTTTTCAAATCGGGGGTCGAAATGAGATTTAAAAAACCCGTAAAATCATACCAAATGCGCTAACACCCTAAAATCGACATTCTAGATCTGCTGGTGAAGTTGAATTTTTCATCTGAGATTGTTTCAATCAAATGTGGGTCCCACACCCATATTTCTAATTTTCCAACTTCCCGACCAATAGGTCAAAATGAGCTCGGGTGCACGGGGATCCGAACCAAAGTTCTACCTAACCTAAAATCGATATTCCAAAATTGTTGGCGAAGTCCATTCGACCATCCGTTGCACGTATCAAAAGATATCCACATAAGTCCAACATAAGGCTCTCGAAGCCATCAAAAACCACAATATCACATAGTAAATGATACCAAAATGCATCAAAATTGTGTCAACCACTCCCACAATCCAGAAATATCATAATGCAACTACAGGGAAAGGTAAAACAGTCAAATCACATAAAATCATAAATTTCATATATTTTATCAAATTTTTAGGTGGTTATAAAAAAAAATCATAAATCACAGTAATTAAAAAATAAATTATTTTAAAAATATAATTGACCATCAATGCCACAAAAGTTTGAACAACTTAAAATATTATTATAAAAATTTCATCAATCTAAATATAATAATATATGTCTAACTAAGAATTTATCAATCAAACAAATAAAGGTTTTAACTAAATGATAGAATTATACATAACAGAGAATTTTTAAGGATCAACATTGGGTCGTGCCACGTAAGCCGTCTAGTTCTAAAAGAAATTGTCAAAAGTTTGAAAGGTGGGATTTATTCAAGAAATTTTTCCAAGTTTTCGAAAGACAAAAATTGTCCAAATTAAAACATAACAAAAATAGATTTCTTGTCTAGTTCAAATAAGGAAGTATATAAATATTAAAAATTTAATTGATTTCAAAATTTTAAAAATATAAAAAATTATGTAAAGACGATTTTGTCTAAAGCGGAACTTTTTAATGTAAGGCAAAAAGTTCAAATCACTTTTCTAAGGGTCTTCACACTTTTAATATATTATAGATTATAGATTATAGATTATAGATTATAGATTATAGATTATAGATTATAGATATAGATTATAGATTATAGATATAGAGTTGTTCCTAAATAAATAGTGTGTGATTTGTACACATCATTTTTTTTACTAATTAAGGCTTAATTTTTTTTATTATGTAAAATTCTGCTCATTTAAAGAAGGATGAATTCGAAATAATGTTATTAATATCTTGTTGATTATCTAAAGCATTATTTATTTGAAAACAAAATAAAATGCAACATTGATTTAGAAATTAGGAGGTCATTTGGTTGAGAATAAGTTATTCCGAGATTAAATATACTGAAATTAGCTATCGCGGTATTAATTCTTCCATTATTTCATCTTCGAAGTGAAATAAAAATAACACAATAATTCAAAAGTAATTAATTAAAAATGAATTGTCCTTATTTCAATCAAGGAATAAGATCATCCTAAAATTTTAATCTCAAAATTACTTATCCTTAAGCCTCCGCACCAAACTAGCCTAGTAGTAATTAATTTGAAAGCAAGAACAATTAAACATGATAAAATAATTATTCTTTACAGGGCCGACTCAAGGGCTAAGCAAGTGAAGCAATGGCTTGTGATCCCTAAAATTTTAGGGCCTCATTTTTTAAAATTATTATGTGTGATGTAGATTGTCTTGATATAAAATTTAAGAAATAAAAAAATTATTTATTTTGAAATAGAGATCAAAACTAAGTCATAAATATCTGTGTGGTTATAAATCATCTCAGGAGAAATGAGATTTACAAAAATGAAAAGTATTTTCTTCTTTTTTTTATTGAAATTTTATGATAGAAAAGTACAAGATCTTTATATAAAAAGTTACTTAGTCAATGTGATTGATTGACAAGGATGATTAGTCATCTATATTCTAATAATACTCCTTTCATTTTAATTTATGTGTCTTAGTTACTATTTGAAGAGTCACAATTATTTTCTTTGAGCATGATTTTTTTAAAATATTTTAAATTGTTAACTAAATAGACTTATATTATTATTTATAGGCAAAACGGTTGAATGGACCCTTGTACTATGTCGATTTTGTAAGTTGGACACTTTTACTTACATGTTTATCATCTGGACCCCTGAACCCATTAAAAAACTATATTTTACATCCTTTGACCGTTGACCGAGCCCACGTGGCATTGAAATTGCTGAGTAGGACGAAGAGTGTGAAGGCACTCGCCTAAGGTGCGAGTGGGGATCAATTTTTAGTCAATTTTATATTAAAATAATTAAAAATAAAAATAAAAAAGGCCACTCAACTTTTTTTAAAAAAATTTTAATTTAAAAATGTTTTTAAAAATTAAAAAATAATAAATTTAGAAAAAAATAAAAATCCCCCCTTCCCCAGCCCCCTCCCCCATCCAGCTATCCCCCATCCCACCCCCTCCCCCATCGACCCCAACCCTCTCTCCCCCATCCCCATCCACCACCACCATTAACGCCCCTCTCATTCTCATACACCAAAACACAATCACACAGCATATTCACTCAACACACACCCACACAAAACATCTATTTTATTTATGGATTAGCAACTACACAACAATAATTCTCCACCCGTCATCATCAATATACGATACACTCACCATCTTTCTTTGTTCCGCAACTCATACACATAGACGCACCCCTTACTGAAAAAGACACATACACATACAGAGAGAGAGATCAAGGGAGAAATTGAGAGTAAGAAAATAATGAAGGAAAGGGCAAGAACGGGAGAGATCGAGAGAAAAGCGGAGAGAGTGTGATCGAATTCCGATGAGGTGCGAAGATAACCCATTAAAACCGGTGATCAAGCTCTTTGTAGAAATCGACCATATCCACTAAAAAACGACTCAGAACTTGCCATCGTAGGAAAACCCATCACCAGCGGTCGAAATCACCCGCGAAATACCATCACCGCTGAGCTACGAGTGAGCCGCAAACATAATCCATTTTATTTGAGTTGTCCAGTTGATTTGAGAATGTGTCCCATTTCCATTTGGTTATCAAATGACTGTTCGTTTGGTCTTTTTCTCAGCTCTCACGCCCTCTTTGCTTCGTTCTCTCTCTCTCTCGTTGTTCAGCTCTCTCTCTTTCTAAATCTCTCTCAGATCTATGTGTGTGCATGATATCAGTGAAGAGTGTGTGGTGTGTGTGAGTTGAGTGTGTGTGTTTTACTCGGTAGCTGGGTGTGTTTGTATTGTTTTCTCTATATCAGGAAGCCATGGATCTCTATGTGTGTATGTGTTTTTATTGTGTGGGTGTAAATTTTATGGAAAATGATTGTTGGAAGCTCATTGTGAATGTGTGTGATGGTGTGTATTGAGAGTGACCATGGAAAAAGTTCGTTTGTAAGAAAAAAAAATGAAGAAAGAAAAACAGCAAAAAGAAAGAAATGGGGAACAACAAATGGAAAGAAATAGGGGAAGAGAGAGGAAGAAGAGGAGGGGGTTCTTTTTATTTATATATTTTATTTTAATATGTAATATTTTTTATATATAAAAATGGCGTGTAAGATGACGTGGCACATGTGGCAGCTGATGTGGCAGCTGACGTGGGAGAGTGTGTTACACTCACCGAAAAAGTATTTAAAATATTATTTTTTAGTGGGTTCAGGGGTCCAGATGACAAACATGTAAGTAGAAGTGTCCAACTTACAAAACCGACATAGTACAGGGGTCCATAAGGTCATTTTGCCTTTTTTATATAGTTTTAAAATATGTAATTTTTTTATATATACAACAATAACAAACCCAGTGTATTCCCACCAAGTGGGGTCTGGGGAGGGTAAAATGTACTGAATCCATACCGCTACCTTCAAAGAAGTAGAGAGACTGTTTTCGATAGACCATCGGCTCAAGATAAAGAATAGTTAGCAAGATCAAAGTAATACATGAAAACAAGATTGGTGGCATAACCGAAATAAGAAATAAGGACTAATAAAAATAGAAATACGAGAGACACGAAAATAAGAGTAATATGAAAATAAGAAATAAGAAAAGGACACCCACCTAGTAATAGTATACACTAGCAGCTCCTACCAATGGACACAGTCCTAGGGTTACTAACCCGGCTACACAAGAGCTCCCTAACTACAAAATACAAACCACCCTTGCACTAGCCTTCTACTCTTATCCGCGACCTCCACACCTTCCTATCTAGGGTCATATCCTCAGTCAGTTGTAACAGCTTCATGTCATGTCTAATCACCCCTCTCCAGTATTTCTTCGACCTACCTCTACTCCTTCTGAAACCATCCAAAGCTAGCCTCTCACACCTACGAACTGGGACACCTGCGCCCCTCCTCATCACATACCCAAACCATCTCAGTCTTCCATCCCGCATCTTGCCTTCCACTGACGCCACTCTCACCTTCTCTCGGATAATCTCATTCTTAACTCTATCATCTCTAGTAAGTTCACATATCCAACACAATATTCTCATTTTTGCTACCTTCTTGAATGTGGGAGTTCTTGACTGGCTAACACTCCGCATCATACAGCATGGCCGAACGGACTGCCACTCTGTAGAACTTACCTTTAAGCTTTAAGGGCATCTTCTTATCACACAACACTCCCGAGGTGAGCCTCCACTTCATCCAACCTGCTCCAATACGTTTAGAGACATCCTCATCAATCTCGTCATTCCCGTGAATCATAGACCTGACCTAAGATACTTAAAACTATCCCTCTTACAAACATCCTGGAAATCCAACCTCACCACCGCTCCGTCCTCCTACTTCGAGTCACTAAACTTGCATTTTATATACTCCGTCTTGGACCTACTCAACCTGAACCCCTTAGCTTCAAGAGTTTGCCTCCAAACCTCCAATTTATCATTCACACACTCCGTGTCTCATCAATCAGCACTACATCATCTGCAAATAACATACACCAAGGCACCTCATCTTGAATACTCCGCGTCAACACGTCTATCACCGATGCAAACAGAAACGGACTGAGAGTCGATCCCTGATGCAACCCTTCTCGTCCGGAAAATGTTCTGAGTCTCCTCCCGTCGTCCTAACCCGAGTCTTCCCTCCCTCGCACATCTCCTTAATAGCTTTGATGTACGCCTCCAGGACCCCTCTCACCTCCAAGCATCTCCAAAACACCTCCCTAGGGACTTATACTATATTTTTTTATTTATAAATTGAAAATTTTTGTGTCTGAATTTACGCAGAACATTAGTTAAATTTGAAATCTCTTAGTAAAGCTTTGCTTTAAGCCTCCAACATTTTTGAGCCGCCCCTGATTCTTTACTTGACTTAGGATTGACTGATCACTTCCCTCTCCAAAACCCCACACCTCACCTACCCAACCAACCCTACTTTCTGTGTGCAAGTAAAGTTGGTTGTTGGTTCAGTTTCTGTCACTATTGGGTAGTGTAAATTTTCCAGTCTTTTTAAACTTCAAATATTCATGTGAAATTTAGCTTTGATTCAGCATATTTGTTATATATTATTGGGTTAGTGTTGTATTAACTGTTTTTTGGGGTTTATTTTTGTTTTAGTTGCTTAAAGTTTGAATTTTTTTTCATGTATTGTGAATCTGACTGAATCTTTATGATCATAAGTGGTGAAATTTCTGTAAAACTATTTTTCAAACTTGAAACTCTTATCTTCAAAATATTTCAAAAAAACTATTTAATATTTGAAATTATTTTCTGGATAAAAAAGTTTATCCAAAAGGCTCCTCCAATGTTAGATGACTTAATTGATTGGTTCTCTTGCGCAAGTTTGACTACATCACCAAACATATAGGAACAAACACAATATTCACAATTTGTACGACCTTTATTGAGAGAAAAGGAAAAACAAATTATTGTACCCCTGTTAGCTTTAAAAGCAATCTAACATAAATAAATAAATAAATAAATAACTACTGTATTAACTAAATATTTGTCTATATATTTTGCCAAAACACAATAAACAAAAACAAAAAGATTTACAAAGAAGTAATGATTCGTTGAAACGCGTCAAAAGGCTATATTGTCGATATTTGAATATAAAAATTGTGATATTTCGAAAAAAAAAAAAATGTTGTACTCCCTTAGTTTTAAAAAAATAATTTCTTTTTCTTTTTAGTTCATTTACTTTAATTTTAATTTTTTGTGTGACATATTTAAAATCACAAGATTAAAGGATATTTTGGTGCATTTCACATAACACCACTAGGTACAATAAAAAAATTATTTTCTTAAATTGTATGCCAAGTCAAAACTGTCATTCTTTTTGAAACATGAGAAATACTCCCTCCGTTTCGAAATAAGTGAATTGTTGAGGTATTTATTAGTATTTCAAAATAAGTGAATCATTGAATTTTTTTTCAAATTTACCCTTATGATTTGACAACCAATTAACTTTTGAAAATGTATTATAATGTTAGTTTTTTTCCTTTTTAGGGGTAAAAATTAAAAGTTGTGTTAAATTTATGTCTTTAATGTTTTTTTCTTAATCTGTGTGTCAAAATCCAACAATTCATTTATTATGAAATAGAGGAAATACTGTTTAAAAGGAGCTACAAAAAAAATACGATAAAAAAAGGTTACTCAGATGATAAGCACCCTCCCTTTAAGATTGTGAGTTCGAATCAGAGCATTTTAAAAGGGGTAAAAAATAATAGTTGAAAAAAATATTTGAAAGCTTAAAAGTATATTTGGACACACATTTTAGAGAAATAGGACCTCTTAGTTTTTTACGATTTGAATGAAAGAAAATATTTTTCTTTTAAAATCCGTTACGTGTAACAAAAAGAAGGAACATTTTTTGTGTAATAGATGAAATCTTCTCATGTAAAAAGAGCACAACTTTTTTTAAAAATAAATATAAAAGGCTAGAAAATTATTTTTTCCTCTTTAAAAATATTTCAAAAAATTATTTAAAAATAAAATAAAATACATGTCCCTGTAGTGTTAGTATGACTTAATTGATTGGTTATCCCACGTAAATCTTAATCCATAAGCAAACTTGTAAACAAATCCTAAAATATTCGCTATAGAATAATTGTACGACCTCTGTTGAGAAAAAAAAAGGAAAAAAGCCAAGAATTATTGTACCCTGTTTGTTTTTTTATACGTTTGAGGATCAAAATTAAAAAATTTTAAATTTAGAATTGTGTTTGATCATGAATATAAATTAAATTTATTTTTTATTTTGTGAGAAGTAAAAGTGAAAAAAAAATTAAAATTATATTTAGAATTGATATAGTCAACCACCATTTTAAAAATAAAATAAAATAATTCTTTTTGAAAGAAAAAAGTACAAAATTCTTATGGTGAAACGGAACTAAATACTTTAAAAATGATAAAAAAAAATGTTGTGAATCAAATAAATCAGGAAAAGACAAAATCAAGCACAACAATAATAATATGACTCATGATACTGCTATAAAAGTATAATATTAGCAATTTCAAGATAAATATATTTTTGTCATCCAACCGAAATCTAAAGGAACATCACTGATACAGTTTTTGCTGTTGCTGATTTTGATTTGTTGTTATGGGACTTCAATTATGTGTTAGATCAACTAAAGGACACCCACTGGATTATGTCTCTTGGTTCAATGTTTGTTAATGTTAAATGCCTATTTCTTCAAAAGACTTTACTAGCATTTATGTTGAGAATTCAAGTACTGTGTACTTCATTAGTTCAATTCTTTGTAGGAGCTACCGAACTTGCAAAACAGGTCTAATTTATCATAAAGAAATTCATGTTCAAGATCCTGTTTTTTCTTTAGCATAAGATTCTCAGTGTGGAATCGTGAGAATCTTTTAGTTAATGATACATTAGCTTCAATTGGCCACAAAAATAAATATATTCAACTCATAAAATATTGTAATAAAAGGTATTTGATTGTCTAATTTGACTTTTGATTTTATTCCTCCTATGTATCGTTTGTATATTTGGAACAAGTTTTGTTTACAGTAACAAGGAAGTTCATAATATTGATGTACGAATTGGTCATATTTTTCCTGCTGTAGTACCATTGATGAATATTTTCTTCCACATTTCTGAATTATGATAAAGAAAAAGTGACGTGCTTATTCTTTACCATTATTAGAACCTTGTCACTAATTTATAATTTAGTATATCATGATAACCAACCCCAAAAGAAACAACGAGCTTGATAGTTTTTGTAATTAAAAACAAAAACAAAATTATAACCAAACAATTTCCAAATAACTTTTATTTTACAGCTCAAATGTATTATTTAACTAAATAATAATATACATTATAGACTCATTGATATGGGGTACATGCGTGTGCCAGAGAAATTAGTGTAGATTATAATGATGAAATAAGTTATTTGATACTTATTTCATATGATTATTCCGTCATAACTTTATTTATTTCATCCTCATGCCAAAGAATCTCCTTAGATTAAAACTAGGGGAAAGAGTCAAAAATATCCCTCAACTTTAAAAAATTGACTAACTTTACCCTTCACCATACTATATGGCTATATATACCCTCGCCGTTAATAAAGTTCTCATCTATGCCTCTTAAATGGATGAAATTTTTCAAATTGACTGAAATACCCAAAATTGAATTAAAAAACCCATCAACCCTAATATAGCCCCACCCCTGCCCCTGCCCCTGCCCGTATAACTAAATATCCTAAACACAATCAAACATAGTTTTTATTATCTCATCTTTCCCTTCAATTTTTTCTACAAATTGAAGGGACCGGTCTCAAAAGGTATCAAGCACAACATCCAATAACAATTCCTCTAGAAAGATCAATAATTAATAAACAAAGTAAAGTATCGTTGCTTGGTGCTGAAAGGTTTTGTATTTCGTGTGAAACCTATGTCCATATATGGAGGAGGAGAGAAGAAACGTGCTTAATAGACATGGATTATATTGTGCATTTATAGATCGTACTTTCCTTTATGCCTCCCTTATTCAGTTGTCCACTTACAAACATGAAGTTCCATCTGCACTGAGCTGTATAATGGATTAAGGGGTCGTTTGATAGAGTGTATTGAAATGTTAATACATGCATTAGTTTAATATGTATTAGTAGTACCTTGTTTGATATACTTTTTTATCCTATGTATAACTAATGCAAACATTAGTTATACACATTATTGTGTATTGAGGTGTGTATTACTAATACCTCAAAATTCATAGCATTAGTAATGCAATGGATCTAATACATGCATTAACATGCTTAAAGACTTATTACCCCTCAAAAAATTTTTTGCATCCTTTCCATATATTGAGTGTATTATGTAAAAAAAAAAAAATCTTTTTAAAATTATGTAATTCATATTTTTTTTAATACATCGAACCAAATACTGCATAAGAAAAATACAAGTATAACTAATGCAAACATAAATAACACAAGCATTACTAATACATCATATTTTACATTATTCTTATACATTCTACGAAACGATCCCTAAGTTTTCAATGCAATGGAACTCTTCTAATTTTTCCTATTCTAGCAACATTGGTAGGAATGATTGACCAGATATTAGCCTCTCGCCCCAAGCTTAATACTCCCTCCATTTCATAATAAATGAATTGTTGGATTTTGGCACACAGATTAAGGAAAAAACATTAAAGACATAAATTTAACACAACTTTCCATTTTTACTCCAAAAAGGGAAAAAACTGACCTTATAATACCTTTTCAAAAGTTAATTGATTGTCAAATCATAAGTGTAAATTTGGAGAAAAATTCAATGATTCACTCATTTTGAAACACCAATAAATACCCCAACAATTCACTTATTCTGAAACGGAGGGAATATTGAATATGTATGACCATTAACTGACCATTCATTATCTACATTCCTCCCAAGTTACAGAATATAATATCAACTTTTAGGAATGCAAATACTTGATTTTGTTTGATAAAATGATAAATTGAAGATTGTATTTGAGTTATACGGGTCGGGGTGGGTTATATTAGGGGGTGATGGGGGTTTTAACTTTTGTGGGGGGTATTTCGGTCAATTTGGGATTTTTCATCCATTTCAGGGGTATAAATAACAACTTTGTTAATGACGAGGGTGTATATAGCCAGATAGTATGATGAAAGATAAAGTTGGCCAATTTTTTAAAATTGAGGGATATTTTTAATCCTTTTCCCTTAAAACTAAGGTTTAGAGCACATCTAAACTATGCGGGAATCCTACCAATTATGATGGCCAGGTCCCCCACACTTAAATATACGAGACGAGTTAGAGTCCTTACAAGATCTTTAATATATAAAAAATGAATATTTCTTGTAAAAAAGACATAAAACTAAAAAAAAAAAAAATCGTAAGTGGCCTAAAAAAATAATTTCTCCCCAAAATTTTTACTAAAACTATTTTTGCAAACTTGAAACTGTCTTCAAAATATTTCAAAAAATCAACTTAATATTTAAAATGATTTTCTGGTTAAAAAAGTATATGTCTAATAGGCTACAATGTTATAAATGTTAATTGACTGCTGGTCTTACGCAAGTCTGAATATAGGAATAAACACAATTCCCAATTTGAATTATTGTACGACCTTTGAGAAAAAAAGGAAAACGAATTATTGTACCCTGTTAGCTTTGAAAGCAATCTAACATAAATAAATAAATAATAGTAAATAAATATTTGTCTATATATTTTGCCAAAACACAATTAAAAAATAAATAAAAGAAAATTCAAAGTGCCAAAACACAATAAACAAAAAGAAAAGAAAATTCAAAGTGCCAAAACCAAAAAAATTTACAAAGAAGCAAAGATTCATTGAAACGCGTCAAAAGGATATATAGGAGTAGTAGACGTTTGAATATAAAAATTGTGATATTTGGGGGAAAAAAAATGTTGTACTTGGTTTTAAAAAAAATAATCTATTTTTTTTTAGTTTATTTTTAAAAAAGTGGTCTTGTCCTTTTGTAAAAAGAATGATCTATTTTTTTTAGTTTATTTTTAAAAAAGTGGTCTTGTCTTTTTTTGATATCATAGAATTAAATGACATTTTAGTGCATTTCACATAACTTTAATTTTAAAATCATTAAATTCAAAAGTTTATTTATTTTCTTAAATTTTATGTCAAATCAAAATAATTATTCTTTTTTTAAACAGAGAACATACTATTTAAGAGGAGTTGGAAAAAAATACGACGAAGATGAGTTACTAGAATGATAAGCAC
Organism: Capsicum pubescens; assembly: GCA_030864215.1. NCBI lineage: Eukaryota > Viridiplantae > Streptophyta > Magnoliopsida > Solanales > Solanaceae > Capsicum > Capsicum pubescens. The sequence continues at coordinate 375,530,945 of CM061548.1, forward strand.
CCTTCACTTTTAACTTTGAGGTTGTTATTTTGAGTTAGAGCTTTCTAGGAAGGGTAAAAAAAAATAACTAAACAAAATATTTGAAAGCTTGAAATTATATTTGGACACACATTTTCAAAAAAAAAAAAAAGGGGGGGGGGATCTCCTATTTTTTACAATTTGAATTGGAAGAAAATATTTTTTTTAAAAAAATTCTGTTACGTGTAAAAAAAAAGGAGCATTTTTATGTGTATAAATAAAATCTCTTATAAAAAAGAGCACAATTTTTTTAAAAAAATATGTAAAGGGTTAGAATTTTTTTTTCCTCTTTTAAAATATTTCAAAAAATCAATTTTTGAAAAAATAAAGTACATGGTCTCACGTAAATCTTAACACATAAGCAAACATGTAAACAAATCCTAAAATGTTCGCTATAGAATAATTGTACGACCTCTGTTGAGAAAAAGACAAAAAGCCAAGAATTATTGTACCTGTTTGTCTCCTTATAGGTTTGATTAAAAATTTTTGAAGTCAGAATTGTTTTTGATCATGAACATAAATTAAATTTTTTATTTTATTTTATAAGAAATAAAAATATTTTTTTAAAAAATATTTATATTTAAAATTCGTATAGTCAAACACTATTTTTAAATAAAATAAAATTTTCCTTTGAAAGAAAAAAATATAAAAATTTTATAGCCAAACGGAACTAAATACCTCGAAAGCAAAAGCTACGAAACGTGATAAAAAAATATTCTTTACTTACTAGACTTGGGGTTGACTGATCAGTTCCCTCCCTACAACACCCCACCCCCACTTCCACTCCCACTCGCTGTGCTGTCTTGTGTAATAAGTAGGTTGTTGCTTCAGTTTGTGTCACTATTGGGTAGTATGCTTGCATAGTAAGTCTTTTAAACTTTCAATATTCATGTGAAATTTAGTTTTTATTCAGTTTATTTTGTGTTGTTTATGTGTTTGAGGCATGTTATGTTGGATTAGTGTTGTATTAACTCTTTAACTGTTTCTTGGGGTTTCATTTTTTGTTTTAGTTGTTTAAAGTTTGAATCTTTTTTCATGTTTTGTGTGTCTGACTGAATATTTATGATCATGGGTGGTGAAATTTTTATAAAATTCCTGATGTAAAGAATATGTCAACTGATGTTATTCATTGATCATTGGGCTAAAAAGAAGCATAAGCAAGAGTTAGCTTTAAAAAAATGTTTTCTTGAAAATGTTATTTTGGAAGATAAAGTGGATTTCTTATTTATTTTCTTGTGTTTAGTAGTTAAGCAAAAAATATTATCCTAAAAACATTTGTTTATAATCTAAACAAATACTACGGGAGGTGGGGGATGGTGGGCATGGAGACTATGGGTGTAGATGAGTTGTGTTAGAGAGTGGGGAGGACACAATTGCCTCACAAATTTAGTTAATCTGGACTAGAGGGAGTATAATCTAAACAAATACTATGAGCGGTGGGGGTATGAGAGTGTGGAGTGGTGGAGATGAGGGCTATGGGAGTAATACTTCCATTAGGGAAGTCATTTTCCTCAGTTTTAAGTATTTTGTTTTCCCAGAGAAACTGTTTTCAAAAAATTTTGACCAACCCAACGTGTGAAAATTGAAAAACTCTAGCTATTGTTAGAGGTACTAGTAATTTGCTAGACTGGAGAAAGTAGAAAAAAAAAAAACATTAGCTAGATGATTGACTTTAATTGACCAAAAATCTGAAATCAGTTGATCTCCTTCTTGATTCGTTTTCTTCTCTTTTCTGTAATCTGTTCTTTTATTTGTGAGTCAGTGGCCTATTTGGTTAGATTAATGATCAACAAGCATAGCAAATGCAATGATTCATTCGCTAAACACTTCACAACTACATTAACATCTTGCTGCATTAGTCTCACAAGTCCGGAAAGTGTAAATTGAACCCCACTACGTGAAATGGTTGTTTGATGTTTTCCTTTATGTGGTTAGTCATAGTTTTGCTTAACTTTGTGGAGTCTAGTTTTCATCACATTAGGCTGAGCATACTTTAGATATCCTGTTTATGCAGCATTTTAGTTGCTTACATGTTCGACGGATAGGAAACTCATAGTTGTTCCTGATGGTTTAGTTTGCTCTCTTCAATTATCTCTAACTTTGGATTCTGAAACTTCCTGTTGGTTTAGTTTGGTCTCTTCAATTATCTTTAACTTTGGATTCTGAAACTGCTGCGTATTTGCATTATAATATACGGTGCTTTGTTTTAGAGAAACTTTAGCTATTTCAATAATCCGCATGAAATAGTCAGATGCGGCTAAGTTTGAAATGCATAGCATGTTGGATTCTCCTTTACCTTAACGTTTGGCTCTTCTTTTACCCATTATATTAACATTTTAACCTTAATCTTGTTATTTTATTCTTATTATCTTCCATTCTTTACAAGTAGTCTTACTTGTGTTAACATGTATGTAGACTTCAGGGGGTATTTCTGTGGTGATTAGCATTTGAAAGGCGAACTACACTTGGAATTTGGTTATATGGGTAAGACAATTCAAGTTTTCGGATTCCCTCGTCTTCTGTCTGCAGAAGTGGTCAAGTCATTCTTAGAGGGACATACAGGATATGGAACTGTCGCTGCATTGGAGGTTAAACTGTCCAAAGGAGGACCTAGAGCATTTGCCAAAGTTCAATTTGTCAACAGCGTAAGTGCGGAGAAAATCATCTATTTGGCTAGTAGGAGGCTGTATTTTGGCACTTCTTATTTGAAGGCTTGGGAAATGCAAACTGATATGGTCCAACTGCGGATGTATGTGAATCACATGGATGACATAACTTTGAATTTTGGATGCCAGATATCAGATGGGAAGTTTGCAGTGCTGGGAAGTACTCAAGTGTCAATTAACTTTGGCATTGGATTGAAGAAAATTTACTTCTTTTTATCTTGTGGTTCAGCTGATTATAAACTTCAGCTTTCATATGAAAATATATGGCAGGTTGTGCTTCATCGTCCATATGGTCAAAGAGCTCAGTTTCTCCTCATACAGGTATTTTAATTATTCCATACCTTTAGCTATTCTTTTCATCCTTCTCCCTGATTGTGACTATTTGATTGGCTGAGTGGTACACAATTCTCATGTATTGAGTCTCTTATTGTTTGTTGATCCACTTAAGGCAAAATCATTTCTGTATCCCTTTTATGCATGAGGAAGTTAGACTTAGTACCAGCTTTGGACATTGTCTAATATTAGAAAAAGCCTGCGTATATAGCTTACCTCTTCTTTAGTATGGTCACATCAGTTAATAGTTACATCAGTTAATATATAGCTTCATATAATTGAGTTCTGGTTAGATCGGTGGTCTACTTTACTGATTTACAATAATATTCATTATTGACTTATTCATTCAATTTCTATGGTTTAGTTATTTGGTGCTCCTCGGATCTATAAGAAACTTGAGAACTCCTGTTATAGCTTCTTTAAGGAAACTCCTGATGATCAGTGGGTGAGGACAACAGATTTTCCTCCATCTTGGATAGGGCTATCTTCTAGCTTATGTTTGGAGTTCCCTAAGGGTATCCAACTTCCAAATTTCCAGGAAAGTTTTTACTACTATGCAGAACGTGAAAACCAATTTACTTTACAGACTGGTTTCACCTTTGCTTTCTCCGAAAAATCGGCTCTGGTTCCCATTGTACAGCCCCCCAGAGGAGTTGCATTGCCCTACAAGATATTGTTCAAAATTAGTTCTTTGGTACAGCATGGATGTGTTCCTGGGCTAGCATTAAATGTAAACTTTTTCCGATTAGTTGATCCTCTAAGGAAAAATATTGCATGCATTGAGCACGCCTTGGAGAAACTGTACTATTTAAAGGAGTGCTGTTATGATCCAGTGAGGTGGCTCACTGAGCAATATGATGGGTATCTCAAGGGTAGACAACTTCCAAAATCTCCATCCATCACTTTAGATGATGGATTGATGTATGTAAGAAGGGTCGTAGTAACACCATGCAAAGTTTATTTTCATGGTCCGGAGGTTAATGTTTCCAATCGGGTTCTCCGCAATTATTCTGAAGACATAGATAACTTTCTTCGAGTTTCTTTTGTTGATGAGGAGTGGGAGAAACTGTATTCTACAGATTTATTACCAAGAGCAAGTACTGGAAATGGTATGAGGACAGACATCTATGAGAGGATCCTATCAACTCTGCGGAAAGGCTTTGTAATTGGTGATAAAAAATTTGAATTTCTTGCATTTTCATCGAGCCAGTTGCGGGATAATTCAGTGTGGATGTTTGCATCAAAACCTGGCCTTACTGCAAATGATATAAGAACATGGATGGGTGATTTTTCGCAAATTAGGAATGTCGCAAAATATGCAGCCAGACTTGGTCAGTCTTTTGGTTCCTCCAAAGAGACTTTGAGTGTTCGTAGGCATGAGATTGAACTTATTCCTGATGTAAAGGTTCATGTAAGTGGAATCGATTATGTCTTCTCTGATGGAATTGGAAAAATATCTGCTGACTTTGCTCGTAGAGTTGCCACAAAGTGTGGCCTTCAATATACGCCATCTGCTTTCCAGATTCGTTATGGTGGATATAAAGGCGTTGTGGCTGTTGATCCAAATTCATCGATGAAGTTATCTTTGAGAAAAAGCATGTTGAAATATGAATCAGACAACATAAAGTTAGATGTCCTTGGGTGGAGCAAATATCAACCTTGTTATCTTAATCGTCAACTGGTTACTCTCTTGTCTACACTTGGGGTGAAAGATTATGTTCTCGAACTGAAGCAAAAAGAAGCTGTAGATCAGCTTGATGCTATCTTGCATGATTCTTTGAAGGCACAGGAGGCTTTGGAATTGATGTCTCCTGGAGAGAACACTAATATCCTCAAGGCGATGCTAAATTGTGGTTATAAGCCTGATGCTGAGCCCTTTCTTTCAATGATGCTGCAAACCTTCCGTGCATCAAAGTTGCTTGATTTGCGGACCAAAACAAGAATATTTATTCCAAATGGAAGAACAATGATGGGATGTTTGGATGAATCCAGAACCTTGGAGTATGGTCAGGTGTTTGTTCAGTTTAGTGGTGCTGCACGTAGAGAATTTTATGAGGATTTACTTCCATGTAATGACAGCAGATCCACCAACTGTAATTTCATTCTTGAGGGAAATGTGGTGGTTGCAAAAAATCCATGCTTGCATCCTGGTGATATTCGTGTTTTAAGGGCTGTAGATGTTCCAGCGCTGCACCACATGGTAGATTGTGTTGTATTCCCCCAGAAAGGAAAAAGGTAATTTTACGTTGGAAACCTATTAACTGTTTATTTACGCGTAATCTTATGTAGAAGGATTTAGCAGTTCTTTCCTGGTCGTACTAACTATCAACGTGTTAGTTCTTTTAATGGTTGCATTCAGAAATAATACTCTTGTAAGAAGCTTATATTAGGAATCTATATAGTCATGAAATTTCATTCCGTAAAGAACCGTATAATCGAAATCTCTGTAGCTTGACATGACCTCTATAAAGTAGCTTTCATTGTGTTTACAGTGAAAAGAAGTGGAATGCTTATTGTTCTGGAAGGATAACATCCTAGAGTCTTAATTGTTCTTTATAGGAAACAACATATGTCCTGTTGATTGTGGAACTGATGCAATCATGCAACTTTATATAGTTATGGGGTCATCATTTTGTGACTATAATTCAGCAGTATTTCATCTATCTAGAATATTCTTAATTTTTCTTCATAGAAGAGTTTTCAAATGTGAACTAATTAATCGTCGTCCATCCTTGTGAACTCTTTCTACGTTTATTTCTTTTTTCATGGCATTGTTAATCAGTGTTAAAACTTTGATGACAGGCCTCATCCAAATGAATGTTCTGGGAGTGATTTGGATGGGGATATCTACTTTGTTTGCTGGGATCAAGACCTGGTTCCGCCAAGGCAAGTCGAGGCGATGGAATATCTTCCAGCACCCAACGCACAATTGGATCATGATGTCACAATTGAGGTACCCCTAGTTTAACTTCCAAAATTATCATGCTTCTGATGCATCACTATGTTCAGCCTTTTTTACCTTCCGGAGAATTGGCATGGTCTTCATATTATTCTTTCCTTTTACTCCTTTTTTCTGATTAACCCTCAGTATAGTCCACTTATTCTATTGCTGAGATTACTGATTACCTTTCTTCAAGACTTGTATTCAGTCGAATCTAGTCTAGTGTATGAGTGTTAGGTGCATCAACTACGGACTGGTTAATGTACTTTTCACCATCCTCAATCTTTACTACTTGAAATATGTTAAGTGGGGCAAGGTTTTAAGTAGGTATGCTGGTGGGATGAGTTGTGAGAGCGTTGATGGGGTGTGAAACTATAACTCTTGCAGGAATATTGGCTTCCCTATTCCATTTAATACCTAGTATTGGTTAGTAAACTTCAATAGTATAGGAAAAAAATAACCAAAATCAAACTATGAGGTCCAGGTTAGTGGTGCGCAAAGTAGCAAAAAGTACCATATTTTTAACCTTCATAATTCGGAAACTAGGAAAACAGAACACTTCTGCACAGATTCGTGATTAAATAGGCACATGAAATCCAAAACTGCAGACCAGAGTGACCAAGCCTGAGAGTCCCTGAAGTTTATTATTATCTCGCTGTGGAGGGATGAAGCCTGAGAGTCCCTAAAGTTCGTGGAAGAGTGCTCATTCTTGGCTATTTGCTTTAAATCATCATATGCATCATTTTTCCCTTGCAATCATGATTTGCTTACCAATCTGTGACATAGGAATTACAGCTCTGATGAAACTGTACTTACATCCTCTTGAATTTGTAGTAGGGAGTGGACTTCGATCCTTTGCATTCAGATACTTATAAGATGTGTAATACAATTACAAGCGCTGAGCAACTCCTTTTCCACTGTCTGCTTACTGCAGGAAGTTGAAGAGTACTTCACCAACTATATTGTGAATGACAGCTTGGGAATCATAGCAAATGCACATGTCGTATTTGCAGACAGAGAACCTGGTATGGCCATGAGTGATCCATGCAAACAACTTGCTCAGCTCTTTTCAATTGCAGTTGACTTTCCAAAGACTGGTGTTCCTGCTGAAATACCATCTCAGTTGCGCCCTAAAGAATACCCGGACTTCATGGATAAGCCAGACAAGACAACCTATCACTCGGAAAGAGTTATTGGAAAGCTTTTCAGGGAAGTGAAGGACAAAGCACCTCAGGCTAGCTCTATCGCGACCTTCACAAGGGAAGTTGCCAGAAGATCATATGATACTGATTTGGAAGTTGATGGATTTGAAGATTACATTGACGAAGCTTTCGACTACAAAACTGAATATGACAACAAGCTGGGTAATTTAATGGATTATTATGGCATTAAAACTGAGGCTGAAGTACTCAGTGGTGGCATCATGAAGGCATCAAAAACTTTTGACCGCAGAAAAGATGCAGAGGCCATTGGTGTTGCTGTGAGGTCCTTGAGGAAGGAGGCAAGGACCTGGTTCAAGAGGCGGAATGATATAGATGACATGTTACCAAAGGCTTCAGCTTGGTACCACGTTACATACCATCCTAGATATTGGGGTTGCTACAATGAGGGATTGAAAAGAGATCATTTCATTAGCTTTCCCTGGTGTGTTTATGACCAGCTGATCCAGATTAAGAAGGAGAAAACACGTAACAGGTCACTTCTCAGTTTGTCATCTCTCAGGTCTCAGCTGAGTCGCAAATTAGTGTTGAAATAAGGTTTCAAGCAATCATTAAGCTGATATATATAATGTAAGTAGGGTGTGATCATAAAAGAATTGCTATGATTGATATAATGTAAGAAGGATGTGATCGTAAGAGAACTGCTATGCCTTGTTAACACTTCTGTCTTTTAAACTGCATGAACTGCAACATATATGCAGTACTCTCAGATACAGATGTCTATAGCTAAGTACTAATTGCAAGTGGTTTAGTTTTTTTCTCTCTCTTCTCAACATGGTTCATATTATGTTTTTTTTTTGTAACCACGAGTGCCTTCCTGATATCCATGAGACATTAGAAACTACTGAAATTTTGGAAGACATAACTGATGGATAGAGAACTTAATAGCTCCAGGCTCCAGCTGAGAACTGAAACTCTTGTTAGAACCTACGTTGCCCAGACTCTTCAAAAATGTCTAATAGATGCATGTTAGATCTCCAGAAGTAGTGTATTTTGGAGAATCAAATACGGGTGTGGCATCAAAAGAGTGAAGAGTCTGTGCAACTCAGGTTAGCACTGCAGTAGTTATGTCTCTGTTGGCCAGGGTAAATTTTGATTGATGGATCACAAAATTAGCCTAATGATTCTTGCTAGCCCAGACGGCAGCAGCGACTTCAATGGTTTCAGCAATTTATTTCAAATCACCCGGTCCCATTGCCATCACTAGCCATAAATAGCATTTCAGCATCTACAAAAATAATTATCTGCAAATACCGAACTCATACAACTGAAATACTAATGAGACATTCATAGTTGTGCCAACTAGCTTTGGTGCGACACTTCTTAATTCAATCGAAGATTTAAACTTCCCACGAATGTGAACAGAACCCCATATCATTGAGTAGCCTTTTTAGTTTTAATTAGATAATTGTCTCTAGAATGTGAAGAGAATCCCATAATATAGAATCTTGGATAGAGAGATGTCCAAATGAAGCAAATGGCTATCGAAGATTCATTCATATAACTAATCCCGACCAACTTCTACGCATAATGAAACAATAGAGGGAAACTCCGTACTCAACCTACAACAAATAGTATATTAGATTATTGAGAATTGAACAGAAGTTTCCTTGTGGATTCTTCTGCTGCTTTTCATAAGCAATTCGGCATTGGAAAAAGAAAACAATAATAGCTTCTCACATTCCACACAAGCTCCAACTAGCATTGAGCCTAAAGTACAGAAACTAAAATCAGATCCGTTCATATGTTCAGAAACTGCGAACAAGCCGATGAAGATGACTGAGAATCGTTAACTGGCTTTGTCCAGAAAATTATGATGCCCAAGTCAAATTCCTTGTATTATTTCCCTGATATCATACCCTTGGAGCTATATACAAAAGAGTTTAGAGGAAGAAATCAGATTAGCATATTCACAGAAAGCAAAATGGCAACAAATACTGCCTACTAGATGCTAATCCTAAGCTTGCCATGCTTTAAATGACTTCACAAAGCAGTGAGCGTAACTGAATGTACAGGGAGAAGATTACCTGAAGGAAGGTCAGAAGCAAAATAACACCAGAGTTCCAGAAAGCATGAATTGTGATTGGCGTTAGAAGGTTCCGCGTTTGAGCATAAGAAAATCCCAGAGCAGTCCCTGAATGCATGTCATTTTTCATGTCAGATTAAGCATGAAGAGAAGTGCAATGATAAGAAAGGGTGAAATCGATGAACTATTCATTCAATGGTGCTTCAATTCCAAACTAGTAGAGGTCAACTACATAAACTTTCTATATCCATTCTACTATGTTCGAATAAAATATTAGCTCAAAAACTACAGAAAGTTGTTGATCCTGTCTTACAAAGTATAAACAATTCTTACTAGAACTAATTTTTCCTACCCAAAAGAAACTTTTTGAGAACTTTCAGAAGTATACGTGTAAAACCCAAGTATGTTGATCCTTTTCGTATTTTCTGCTTTTACTATTCTATTGTCCAGTGTCGTCTATATTTAAGAATTTGGAAGCAATACCAAGAACAAACAGCTGAGGAAATTGTCCAGGAGTGAGATGTGCAAGAGCAAATACAGCACCACTAATAACTGCTGCGAGCGGTGTAGGTAACCTGCAAGAAGAAATGGGAAAGCATGGGAGACAATAAATGGGACTACCTGTAATATAGAGCCAGTTCTAACAAATGTAAAGCAGTAGTATATCTATAATCAAAGTTATATAGAAAGAATTATACCACTTAGTCAGAGCGACCATAAAAAAACCTCTAAACACAGTCTCCTCAAGAATTGGAGCAAGTACACCAGTAACACCAAGCAGAGAAACAGTGCTACATAAAAAAGAGAGTTGGTAATTCAATTGGTATATCTTACAAGTACTCAGAGAGTGGCAGGAAAGCCATTAACACTAAACAATTGACCTATAGATAACAGAGATAATTTACAAATTAACTTCAAACTTCCTTCGAAAGTACCTTATACTTGAGGAGCCTATCAATGGGAGTAACCGGGCAAGAGCATCAGTCTATAACAAGGTTTAAGGAATTAAAGAAAGCATCACAGGTGATAAAAAAGAAATTTAATCTGCTTCAGTGGTTGTTAGTTCAATTCTGACCTCTCTTTGTGGCGGCTCACCGTTGAAAGTAGACATTGCCACTCCTGTTAAAGCAATGGCAGCTACTGCTCCCGCTAGACCAATTCCAGCCCACAAAAGCCACCCTCTTTGGAGATTGAAAGGTTCCTTCAGATCTGGAATACTAACAGACCGTAAATCAACTACGGTGTAATGTAATACATTTTGACCAAATAAAGCAACAGATGAATGAATCATTCCATAACTTGAAGAAATGCTAATTACCATAACGATATATGTCATCAGGAAGTGGTTGAGATGACTTGGTGAGAGTATAAAGGACTATTAGCACAACTGCAGTTGTTATACTGAAAAAACAAAAAGTACACAAAACATCAGAATCGGGGAGGTTGGACCCAAAGTGAAAACGATACTAAAATGACTGTCCATACGCTTGATCAGCGAACAAAATTTCAGCCTTCTCATCCAAGCTCAATGCTTCTACATCAAGTCCTACATATGGTATTGATGCTGTTTCTATTAGTCCTGTCAAAACAAAACTGCCTGAATATTAGTTCGCTTTTTCCTCCCAAGACCAATACTAGCTACTAGTTATCCAATATGCTTCCAAGATAAAACAGAATTTCAGCTTATAAAGATATTTTACACCAACAAAAAGAACAAAACTACCATTTTCAGTTACTATCAAATAAAATGTTGCAGTTCACAAATCTTCTATCTTGCTTAGTTGCAATAGTACATCCATTACAAAAAGCTTCAATCTTTTCACAATTCACAATAAGATTACACTTCTTTGGCCAGTCACATTCGAAAGCTTAGCCAGGTAATAAAATTACACCTTAATCCACATGCAAGTGAAGAAAGTGAAACAGTTTGCCAGTTCCATGGCACATCCCAGCGTCTCAAAATTGGCCATTCAGGTCCATTTTCCTGGGGGAAAAGGAAAAAACAACACAAGAATTACTCATAGAGAAAACTAATCTAAGAAGCTCACTCCAAAAGCACTCAAATTTATCATTTTCAATTTCAAGATTCTATTACATCAATGTGACATAGCACAATTACTTCCACCTAATATACAAAATGTCAACACAAGAATTACTCATAGGGAATACCAATCTAAGAAGCTCATTCCAAAAGTACTCAAATTTATCATTTTCAATTTCAAGATTTCATTACATCACTTTAATATAGCACAATTACTTCCACCTAATATATAAAATGTTATTAAGTCAACACAAACAATCAGGAAATACTACAAAAACATAAAAGAAAACCATCTTTAATGCCAAACTGAGTTACTTTTAAGTAACTATACGAATGTTAACAAGTCAACACCATAACCACAATCAAGAAATACTACAAAAACATCAATAGAAACTACCCTCAACTTCAAGAAATAAGGTATTTAATACTCCCTCAGTCCATTTTTAATTGTTCAGTATTGACTTGGCACACCGGAGTAATAAATTCAATACTTTAGGAAATGCATTACAAAATGACTATAGATAACAGGTAAAAACAGACATATATTTTAGTATAATGGAGAAGTAAAAATGGGTCGAGAGAGTAACAAGTAACAATAATAATTGGCAATTTGAATTTTATTATACTTACTTTATAACCAGGACCTTTTTGGGGACTAGAAAAGCATGTAGTAGTGAATCCTCTAGCAGGAAGTTGACAAGGAGCTGAATCTTGAAATTTGAGAAACGGGGTCAATGGGGCAATAGATATTCTATGTGGTTTCAGAAGAAGGATTTTTGATGAATAAAGTTTTGGTAAAAAGGACGAAACAATACAAGAAGCCATTGCTACAAAGTTCAAAAGAGAGATGGAAGTTTTTTTTGGTGGAGATAAGGGGGCTAAGGATCGTGGATAGTGTGGTGTTTGAGAAGTTTAGGAGGTGAAAAGGGAAATTGAAGTAGAATGAAGTACCAATATTGAAATAATATTTTCATTTACATAATGGCAAAATGAACTTCTGGATCCCGTACTATGTCGGTTTTGTAATTTGAACACTTTCCTGGACCCTTGAATCCATTAACAGACAATATTTTGCACTTTTTGCCTATTGACCTTGCCTATGTGGCTTTGAAATGGTGACTAAGACAAAGAAAGTGTAGTCACTCGCCTGGAGGTGCGAGTGGGGGTCAATTTTAGCTTAAAATAACTAAAAAAATATATGAAAATTAAAAAAAAAAAAAAAAAAAAGGGTCATTTTTTTTCTGTCAATCTTTTTAATTTATTTTTTTTAAAATAAAAATAATTTAAAAAATATTTTTAAAAATTTAAAAATAATTTAAAAATATTTTTAAAAATTTAAAAATAATTTAAAAATATTTTTAAAAATAATTTTAAAATATTTTTACAAATTTAAAAATAATTTTAAAATATTTTTAAAAATTAAAAAAAAAATTCCTCCCCACCCCACCCCATCCCGTCCCCACCCAGCCCCATCCCACCCCACCCCCAACCTCCGCACCCCACCCCAACACCCGTCCAGCCCTTCCCCACCCCCACACTCTACCCATCCCACCCCACCCCCAGCCCCTTCCAATCCCTCCACCCCACCCTAGCCCCGTCCCCACCCCCCTCACACCTCACCAACCCCGTCCAGCCCCTTCCCAACCCCCACACCCCTCCTAGCCCCGTCCCCACCCCACCCCAACACTCTTCCAGCCCCCTACCACTACCTTCACTTTTATTTTTTATTTTAATTTTTCTCAATTCAATTCTTTTCATATTTTTTTTTGAATAAAAAATTAAATTTGATTTTTTTTTTTTTTAGGATTAAAATTTAAATTTGAATTGAAAGTGAGTGATAGTGAATATTGAAAAAAATTAGTGAATTTCGCTTGAAAAAATTAAACTTTTTGTGAATTTTTTAAAGATATTCAAATTTAAAAATAATTTTTTTTAAATGTTTGTATATATGAATTTATAGTTAAAAATTTAAAATAGTTGGAGAAGAATTTTAATTATTTGGAAAAAAATTTGATGTATAATTTGTGAGCGAAAATTAAAAACATGATTATTCAAATTTTTCTATAATTATAAATTTTTCTTATTTAATTAAATTAATTTTAATATTTAATTTGTTATTTAGAATTTTAAAAATGACTTAAAATTTAATGTAATACTTTTTAAAAAAAATTTAATTTTTTTTTTTAAAATGACGTGGTAGATGAGGCAGATATGACAACTGACGTGGGTAGAGTGTATTACACTCCACCAAAAAGAGTTTAAAATGTTGTTTTTTAGTGGGTTCAGTGGTCCAGATGACAAACATGTAAGTACAAGTATTCAACTTACAAAACTGAGATAATATAAGGGTTCAAAAGGTCATTTTGGCTGATTTTTTTGATTTTTTTTTTTTAAAATGAAATATAATTGACCAACTTTTGAATCATCAAAATTGTTATTCATGTTTTCTCAATCGATGGTACACTTTTCTTTTAATCCGTTACAAACACTACTAAAAAGTACTAATTATTTTTTCGTTGAAATTTTTTATTTAAAAATTCATGGTACACTTTTCTTTTAATCCGTTACAAACACTACTAAAAAGTATTAATTATTGTTTCGTTAAAATTTTTGATCTAAAATTGTTTAGTGGTTATTCTCACATATATTTTAATTGAATCCGTGGAAAAAGAAAAAATATTAGTATAAAAATTAGAAAGTTTTTCAGTATTTCAGCGAGACTATGATTCACACTATGCTTTTTTTCAATGAGCCAGTTCGGAGAAAACTTGATGGGTAGATCATATTTTCTAACACAATTTTTTTATTAAATGTGGTGGGGGAAACTCTATTTCTATTTTTTAGTAGAGAAAAAGTGTCACATTTATATAATTAAAAAAAAAATTAACTTTAAAATTCTTATTTTACCTATAGCCACACAAATATTTAATGCTTGTTTTAGAGCACGAATGTCAATTATCTTTTTTTAAAAAAAAATTCTGTCAAATTAAACAGTGTTACGTAAATTGAAACGAAAGAATTTGACTATATAGCCTTCAATCACTATACCTTATCTTTGACCATTGTAATGTTACCTATAAATATTTAAAAAGCTAAATAGTTAATATTATGTATCCAAGTTTATTTTAGCATTAGGATATTGATATGGAGTTTTGGTATCTCTGTTGATGATTTAAAAAGAATTGTTAATGGAGGGGAAAATTTAACTTAGTGATGTACTTGTTCATTGTTTTGAGTTCTATTTAAACAAAATAAGTCCATACAGATAGTTCCTCTTGAACATCATAATGTATGTTTAATCTCATTTCAATATCTCTCAATACGAGCAGAATTATATCTTGCTAATAAATTAATCGAAAAACTACATCAAATCTTATAGTGTTAGCGGGATAAGTTAGTACACCAATGTACTAAGATATGATACTTTAGGATCAAAGATTTTCTCGTTCTTTACTTGAGATCGAAATGAATCTTTATTCACATCAAGTGATGATAATAATCATCAGAATACTTAATTGATGTGCTTCATTCATATAAAAAAAATTCAAAACCTTTTCGAGAAGATTGATGACAAAGATGTCGCATATCAAATGTTTAATTTTCAAATCAAGATCTTTCATATCAAATTTCTTCTCGAATACACATAATCTAATGAATTAAAAAAGATTGTTGATGGAGAGAAAAATTTGACTTAGTGATGCACTTGTACGTCGTTTGAGTTCTATTTAAAATAATTTGAGCCTTGACGAAGATACTTTTTGATCCAACAACTTTTTTCCCACTCCTAAAACTTCAAAGGAACCAACAAAATTCAACATATTTCTTGTGATAAATTGTAAGTACTCTTTTACTCCCTCCGTCTCAAATTATCCGTCCCAAATTTTCTAATTTGATTTTCCATTTTACTTGTTTTTTTTTCATTAATCAAGAAGCAATAATTTTTTTTTTTCATGTTTTACTCTTTACATTAATGATTTTTTCTTTCAATTAAAATGTAAACATTATTTAATAGGGGTACTATCATAAACTAATCATGTTATTAATTATTTTTCTTAATCAATGTGTCATCTCAATTTAGGACGGAGGGAGTATTTATAAACATGTCTCAATTTTGAGCCTTAAATATGAATTTTTTCTAGTTATAAATGCTCTACCTTAGTGTGCAAGTTTTCAATTCCCAACACAAATATAAATTAGTTAGACTCCAAATAAATAACCAAGAGTTCGGAATCAAAATATGTCATGAAACTAAAAAAAATATCAAAATATGTCATGTTTTTAAAGTGGTACCATAATATACTTAACTCTCTTTTTAATGGAAATGACCAAACGGAGTTAAGTTTCAAAAAATGTACATAACTCACTTAATAAGTGAGTTATGCATTTTTTTTTTATTAAAGAGAGTTATGTAAGAGAAGTTACATAACTCTATTAAAAAGAGAGTTATGTATTTTTTTTTTACATAGCTCACTTAAATAGAAGTCACACAACTCTCTTAAAAAGAGAGTAATGCATTTTTTCTACATAATTCACCTAGTGAGTTATGCATTTTTTCTACATGACTTACTCAAAAAGTGAGTTATATAATAAAAGTTACACAATTTGTTTTTTTCCTCTACATAAATATAATAAAAATTATATAACTCACTTTATAAAAACTTACATATTATGTGAACAATTAATTTATCTTTTAAAGTTTTATTTTTTTAGAAAGAAGGATAACTATTACGAAACGGAGAGAGCAAAACTCACTGATTATGTGAGTTATTCAAATATAAAATAAGTTAAAAAAATGAGTTATCCATTGAATATAGCTCTTAAAATATGTGTGATAAGTGCATAACTTTATTAGTGATATGAAATATGAATATGGTGCGAAAAATATATGAGTTATGCAAAAAGTTGACATGTTCATTAAAAACGGTTGGCGGTCATAAATATACCATTAAAAAAAATGCATAACTCTCTTTTTAATAGAGTTATGTAACTTCTCTTACATAACTCTCTTTTTAAGAGAGTTATGTTAAAAAAAAATGCATAATAAGTGAGTTATGTACATTTTCTGAAACTTAACTCCGTTTGCTCATTTCAGTTAAAAATAATGCATATAGCTTTCTTTTTAAGAGAGTTAAGCATATTATGGTACCACTTTAAAAACATGGCATATTTTGGTTCCGGACTCAAATAACCAACATCAAATAAAATAAAATAATTAATTCTTGATCAAATTCTTCATTGATTGCCTTCTTTGAGTTACAAAGCATGAAATCTACTAATTTAAGTTAGTTTAAATTCTACGTAAAGATTCTTAAAACTCAAGAAAAATGTAATGATAATACATAGTCCTTTCGATAAAATTGAACTCAACAATAAACCATCACCATACTTTGGACAAGAGAGGGACGTTGCTCGCACAGGAAACACTTGTCATATCCAATTCTAACATTACGAATTCGAGTCAGTATGAAAGTAAAAGGAAAAGAAAGAAGGATGTAAATGTTGAAGTGATAGAACTTCATTAAATCTCTACCACGTTGCATGCAGAAAATGAACGAGCTGACCATGTTTTTCTTTTTTTCTATGGAAAATAAACTTCAACCACAAATTAAAATATGAAAAAATAATAATATTTTTACTGATAAACGATATGGGTACAAATTTATTCCTCCCTTGATTCTCCTCTTTTGATTTTCTTCATAATTCGAGGAACGTTAATAGCGTATTTCTTGAACGTATGAAGATTTGGATTGATATGGATTTTCTCCGTGATTCGAGGGCTTTAGTGGCGTATTTCTCGGAACGTAGGAAGATTTAGATTTAATCTCCATGAAAGGAGTATTTGAATTTGGTACATCTTCTTGACGTATTTGATTTTGATTATCAAGAAGAAAGAATTTTGAAGATTGTTGATCTCCTTATAAATATTTCATGAATTTATGAGATACTGAAATATCTTTTCAAATACCTTTATGGAATATCAAGATAGCATGTTTCAATATAATAATTATGATTCATATAAAATATCTTGAGATCTTTATGAAATCCTATTCATGAATAATGGATGACAGCAAAGGGAAATATAGAATTAAAATGCATTTGATTACACTATGTTTGGTTCATATATTAAAACACTATTGATATCTAACAACCAATCCTAAAAAAACCCACCCCCACCCCCACCCCCACCCAAACCTTCAATTCTACCAAAGCAAAAGACCAATCTTACAATTAATTGGCTCATTGAGATTCCTCTGTCATTAATCAAAAGTTTTGCTACTTCTGTATTTTTTTTTTTTAAATAACTGGCTCTGATACCATATGTAGGGGGTGCGGATTAGGTGCGTAGTTTCAACTAGATAATAAATACGTAGGGGGTGCGGATTAGGTGCGTAGTTTCAACTAGATAATAAATACGTAGGTATTTATTTTTATACTGAATATTATTGATTGAAATAATTTTCATTTTTATCTTCTTGACTTAAGATGTTTTATTAATTCATATTCTAGATTAGATATTATTGTGATTAAATTATCTAGTGTTTTAGGATCCTCGTTAGTAATATGTAATCTTTTATATTCTTGGTATAGACTATATAGTTGAGTTTCTATTTCTTTTAATGATTTATTCTTTTCGTAAGATGTATCCATTAATTTATTTAGTTTATTATTTTATCCTGTGGTAATTGCAGAGTTACAAATTTTTGTATAATAATTTATCCTGTCTGTACTGTAGTATATATCTAATTCTAGATTTTCTATGTCATTTATTATCTTGTGTTGTTCTTCTCGTAGTGAGTTTTTTAAATCATCTAAACTATCACATGTACTTTTTTCTAAATTTTCTATGGTTTTTTCTATCCATATTAACTTTTCTTTTAAATTCTCCATTATTTCTTTAATTCGATTTTTATAATTAATTTCATCATTTAGGTTATTTTGGTTTTCTCTAGTTTTTCTTATATATTCTAACATCCACAGTCTTGATCTGAATAATATCCTTCTGGGTAAATGTCTTCGTATATCTGTTCTAACGCATTTATTGTTTCAATTTCGTAGTTTATTACTTCTTCTAATATTATTTTCTTAATATCTTTAATTTCTATGTCTTTAAGTATATATAAGATTAAAACCTTAAGGTAGTCTAAATGGTCTATTTTCTAAAATTGATATTTTATATCTTTATTTTCCATGTGTTTGTCTATATTTTTCATCTGTTTTTCTAGTAACTGTATGCTTCTCATATCTTTTTCTAAAAATTCTATGTAATTTATCATGCTAAGTATTTGTAAGAGTAGTTAGGTATGTGTGGTATATAATTTACTCTAGTCATGTAATATCTACCAAATGCTTTTTCTAATATGATTTTTCTTATATCTACTACTTTTATATCTTTAAGTGCATACAAAATAAGTATTTTAAATTTATCTACCATCACATCAGATAAATAATTATTCATTTTCATAAAATTGCTTTTTTCAAAATATTCCCTTCAACCATGTACATAACAAAATATAGTCATCTTAGATTACTATATACTAGATTATTCTTAAATAACATGTTCTTCGGTCACTATTAGCATGGTAATCTGGATACTTTTCCCTTAAACAACGCCTCTACTCTGGTTACTCCCCACCACGGCTTCTTGCCTTATTGGTTTCACCTTTAGGATGGCATAGTTCTTAGGGATCTTTCTCCGTTTCCGCTTTGCTAATAAACTTCTTAACATATTATTTTTCGAATAATTCTACCATAAAGTAGCTAACATAAATTTATTTTATCATATCATGATTGTTGGGAATTATGAATTTAGCTATTCATAATCATAAATAAATATACCTGTTCTGGTAGGTTTGATATTTCTGGGCTTTGTTCCTCCATAGATTTTTCCATTGATATATACCTGTTTTTTAATTAACTGAGCAAAATTTTTTTTTGTGGATTTTGAGAGAATGTTTGCTTCAACGCATGAAGGCTTGCCTTTGCAATGCCTTCTGCTTCCTCTATTTATAGAAAGAATGCATCTTTACATTGTTTTACATCTGTCCGCTAAAAAAAAAAAAACTATTAAGGAAAGACTAAAAAGTCTTCCATTCTACCTACCCTAAGCCTATAAGGCTAAAAGTTCAAACTTTACATTGAATTTACATTAAATGATGCTATCTTTACGTAAATCAATCTTCAATAAGTCTTCCGTCTATTTTGTCATATCTGTTGTATTTCCATTATTGCTCTGGTCTTATCTTTCCAGCTGGCGTCTTTATCTCTTATTCTAGCTGAATTGCTGGGACATCATTATCTCCTCCATTACATTTTGAACATCTGTGATCTGGATATTTATGTCCAATAGTCTTGCAATATCTGGTCAATAATTCTTCCGAAATAAATTTTTCCCTGATAGCTCTGGCAATAGGTTCTGTTTCTGGTTTAAGCAGCGTGATAATCCATTGCCTAATAGTTTCCATATCTGTTTCTCGTAACTCTTTTGAATTTGAATATATTAATACATGATCTCTTGAATAGTAGTTCCATATGGGATTTTGTTTGCAGTATGTATTTGCTAGCTCTTGTAAAATTGTAGATAATCCTATAATCCTCTTGTTTGCATAAAATTTTGGTATCTCGATTCTAGGTATCTCTGGTTGTGAAATAATATCTTGTGGTATAATCATATCTCGTGTCATTCCTATCTTCACAACTTGTATAGGTTTTTTAACTTCATCAAATAATATCTCTGCCGGTGCCGCGTAAATTTTTATAAAGAACAAGGTACCTTTGGTTATTCTTTTAAAAATGATAAATGCTTCATATATTTCTGGTATAGTGGATATCTCAGTTCCGTCTGTGGTATATACAGTACTAAGTAGTCCATATTCGTAGCAAGTTTTAACTATGTTTGGTTTGGTTTTAGGTAAGGCAATTAGTTTATTATATCCGGTCAATCTCTGGGTTATATAGTTTGTATCTGGTTCTTGGACATTTGTAGCTTTTGGGTTGCTATTTAAAAAGGTTTGTATATTGTAGATATTTTCTATGTATTTTTGGGATGTGTAGTTATAAACTTTTTTATCTTGGTTCAGACTATCTCGGTATGTGGTAATTTGTGGGGGTATAAATATGGGATCTTTTGATGTATTTGGGGTATATGGTTTTTCAAATATTTTATTCATATTCATGTTCTGGTATCTTGGTCGACTAGCTCCTTTGCTTGTACCTGCGGAAGTAGATAGATAAACGTTATGGGTTTTATGGAGTATCCCAACGTCTCCTTCTAGCTCTGGAATTTTAATGTCTTCCGATCGACATAGCTCTGCACACTGCTGAGTTAGCTGATTTGTAGCTATAGACTTCAGTTTACCTTCATTAGTCTTTAGCTTTTCTATCTCATTACCCATACTGTCCACTTTTATTGAAAGCGTAGTTAGGGTGTTGAGTATCTTTTCTAGAGTATCTTCTTCTATAATATCAGTCTGTGTAGCTTTGTCTTGATATGTAATCTGCAATAACATTTTTGTTAGTACTGATTACTTCTATTGTAAATGTAAAATTTAATATATTCAATACTAGTCTCCGAATTTCTTTCGTTGTAACTGAATTTTGTATTTTCTTTGTTAGCCACTAGCGTACTTGTGTATTATCTGTTCGCACAATAAATTTGTTATATACAATATATGGCTCAAATGCTAACAAACATTTATATAATGAACATAATTCTTTTCTATTTATTTCCCATTTTATTTCTGTCTCGTTGAACGTACCTGAGTAATATCTACAATGGTGTTCTATTTTTTCTAATTCATATTTATATTTAAGTACTCCTCCGTAACTATATTCACTAGCATCTGCTTCTACTATATATATAAATTTTCTATTTTCATCTGGAAATTGTAATTTTGGTAATTCTTTACAAAGTATTTTTATTTTTTGGACTTGTTTTTTATCTTCTTCATTATAGTTATATTCTATATCCTTTTTTATTTTTTTCTGTAGTGGTTTTAAGTTTTCTGCTAATTTTGGAATATATTCTCTTACTTGGTTTACTAATCCTAAAAATGATTGTAACTTCTTTTTCGTATCTAATTCTTCTTTCGAGTTTACTATTTTTTGTACTATATGTTGTTGCATTTTTACTCCACTTTTATCTATTTGTATTCCTAAAAATTCTATTTGATTTTTCATAATTTCAGCTTTCTTTTTACTTAAACTTATTCCCGAATTTTCTATTATATCCGTAAATTGTTCTAATAATTTTAAATGTTCTTCTTTGGTCTTTGTATATAATAGTATATCGTCTATGTATACTATACAATTAGGTAGTTGTTTAAAATAACTATCCATAAAATGTTGATATCTACCTGGTGCATTTTTATATCCAAATGGTAGTACATTCCATTCATAAAATCCTTGTGGTACCGTAAATGCGGTTAATTCCTTAGATTCCTCTTTTTTGTTCACTATGTTTATTTACTATAACTGCTGGGCTATTATGTTTGCTATTACTTTTTTGTATATATTGTTTTTCTAATAATTCATCTATATGCAATTTAAATTCTTTTAAATCATCAAAATTATATGTTAATGGTTTCTGGGTTATTATGCTATTTTTATCTATTAATTCAATTTTTATAGTAGTTTTATATTTTTCCCATCCTTTTAATGGATCTTCACTATATAATTGTTCTAATTTTCTGTTAACTTTTTCTATCTTATTTATTGAAAATATAGTTATTTCTGTTTTATTTATCGAAAATACAACTAATTCTATTGTATCTTCAGTATTTTTTATATTTTCTAACTTTTGTGTAATTTTTTCATTTCCTTTTATCCAATCAGTTTTCTTTCTTATTTTATTATTAACTCTTTTTGCTCTTACTTTTTGTTTACATGGTGTTGTAAACCACCAGTCTGTTCTAGTTATTATATGTGGGTATAATTTATCTAGAAACGGCATTCCTAAAAGTATATCTTTTGATGTTAGTTCATAATTATAAATTTCTTCTATTGTTAATATTTTATCCCATACTTGTGTTTTTACATTCTTAGTTTTATAAGTAATTAAGCTTCCTTCGTTATTAAATCTTTTAACTATTATTGGTGTTTTCAATTTATCCCATTTACTTTCTGATAAACAATTATATCTACATAAATTAGCTTCTGCTCCTGTATCTATCATAGACGTATAATATCTACTGTAATATCCTTCTACTACTATCTTCATTAATACATATATTTTCATTTTATGTTAATGCTCTTCTTAAGAATAATTTCTCTCTGTTATATGTTATAGTTAATTGTGTATGTTCTATATTATATGGTTTTACTTGTTCTAGCCATTTTATTCCTAATATTATGTCTGTTTTTTGCATTTCTTCTTTTACTTCAAATTCTATTTTTATTTTTCTTATTCCTATTATTATTTCTTTTTCTGCTATATTTTTAGTATTTATTAAGCTTCTTGGTAGATCTGGGCATATATTATTGTCGGTTTTTATTTCCTCATTTTTTACTAGATATTTTGCTATATAATTCTCTTCTTGTCCTGTATTTAAGAGTATTAAATATTCTTTTTCATTTACCTTTCCTGTTATGTAATGATGGTTTGAATTATCCATTGAACTTGTTTCATAACTTATTCTTTTTGATGAGCTTGATGATTCCGGTTTATCATAAGCTGTTCTTTTTGTTGTACTTATCCTATCATTTATTATTTCTAGATTTTCTTCTACATTTATGTCTTTATAGCTATAATCATTATAGTCTATCGTTTTTACAAATTGTTCAAATGGGCTATCTATTTGTATCTTATTAATCTTATTTTTTCCCGTTATTTTATGTTTTGTTGTTAATACATATAAATTTTTGCATCTTGCTGTAAATATTTTACTTCCTGGAGTTAATTCTATTCCTGATATCTTCCAATATAATACTAGTGATTTATCTATATTTCTATCCGTTACTGCTACTGAATAATTTGCACTTATTATAAATTTAAATTTTTGGTATATTAAATTTCCTTTTATGGCAGTTATTATACTTTTTTCTATAGGTTTTATAATTCTATCATCTGCTAAATATAATTCTATTGGTGTATCTATTCATTCTCTAAAACATGCTTTTATTAATATTTCTGTACCTCCAAGGTGTACATATTTTATTGGGTCTCTACTTTTTATATCGTTTATTTCTTTATTAATTATTCTTTTTGTTACTAGTGGTATACTGGCTTTACCTTTTGCATATCTACAGTCTATTACGTGCTCTTTTTGACTTACTACATAATATTCTTCCTTTTTTCTAGTAAATATATTTTTTATTGTTGGTATTTTAAATATTTTTTCTACACTTAAGTCTAACTCTTTTCCTTTTTATTTCATCAAATACATTGTTATCAAATATTATTTTTTGATTTGTTCCTTCTTCATTTAAATATTCTTCTTTTGTCAATATTTTTATATCTTCTTCAGTCATTTAATTCATCTAATTCACTATCTATTTCATTATCTGTTTCATTTTCTGAAATTTCATATATACTGTCTTCACTTTCTAATTCGTAATCTATGTAATCTATTTGCATATATTCTGTATTTTCTATTTTTATTTCTGATATTTTTTTATTTTTTGGGTTTTTAGGTAATTTACAATCTCTAGCTAAGTGTCCTAACTTTCCACAATTATAACAAGTACATTCTTTTATAGATTTTTTCTTTCTATATGGTCTTTTATTTTTATAATTTTTTACATAATATCTTTTTCTTGGTTTTTTGTATTTATATTTTGATTTTTTGTATTTCTTATATTTCTTATGCCTTTTTCTTTTCTTATAATATCTTTCTTCGCATCCAAATTGAGGTGTTATTTTATCTTTGCAACATGCTAAATTTCTTATTAATGTTTTTTCCATTTTTATTTCTTCTCTGTATTTTTCACATAAGTTTCTATACCATTGTTGTAAAAATTTTATTCTTGCTCCTAAAGTATCTACTATTTTTGTTTCATCCCAACTTTTTATTATTTTTGAACTAAATGGTTCAGGTAATTTATTAAAATATAATTTTCTTATTTCTTTACTTTCTTCTATATTATATGCTCCTTTATAATAGTATTCTTTAAATGCGCAAGTATATTCATCTATGTAACACATATTACATATTGCTAATTTTAACATTAAATTTCTATTTATGTCTTTCTCGTCATTTTGTTCTTCTTCTGTTGTTGTCATGCTACTAAATTCGTCTTTTATAGCTGTTTCATATTTTTTTAATAATTCTATAGGTGTTAATTTCATTATTCCTTCTGTGGGTTTGTCAGTTCTTAATATTTTTTTACTATTTTCAGTTAGATTTAAAAACCATAATTTTACTGTTCCTATTAGTGTTCTTTCTATATATTCTGGTGCATCTGTTACACTTATATTATTATCTAATAATTGCTTTGTCATATATCCTATCCATAATTGTATTGTTTTTTCTGTATCTATTACACAATCTAAGTCTAGAAAGTTATAATTTTTATTAACTATTTGTTTTGGTGTCCATTTGTCATATTCATTCTTTAGATTATATCTTTTAAACTTATTTTTATAATATGTAGGTTTCCTTATTTCTGATGTACTAGGTATTATATTTTGATCTTCTTTTTTATCAAGAGTATTTATTTCTGTGTTGATATTTTCTAAATTTTCTTCATTAATTGCTTCTTGTTTTTCATTGATTTCTAAATTTTTTGTATTTGTTAATATTTCTGTATATGTTTCACTATCTTCTGAATCATAATTGTCTGTTTCTTCAACATCTATATTATTTATTTCTAATTCCTTATTGTCTATTTCTAATTTTTCTTTAAATTGATTTATTTCGTTTAATAATTTTTGTTCTTTATCTTTTTCTTCTTTTTCTTTCTGTCTTTTTTCATACAGATCTTTTAACATTTGTAATTCTTTTTCTAATTCAGCAATCCTACTATTTTTAGTTTCTTCTATTTTTCGTATTTCTTCTGTAGTTTGTTGTTTTATTTTTTCTATTTCCTTTTTTCTATCTATTTCTTCGTTTTCTCTTTCTATTCTAACCATAGTTGTCAATTTATCTTCTAATTTTAATTCTTCTTTTTCTAACATTAAATATAAATGTTCGCCTATTTTCTTATATCTTCTTCCTAAATTAGAAAATACTATTCTTATTTTTAATCCTTCGTGATTTTCATATATTTTTTCGTCTATTATAAATTCTTCTTTGTTCATTTTATTGTAAATAGTTCATGTTGATATATATATTCTAAACTATCTATTTGTGATTCTCAATTTGATATTTCATTTTTTTGTGCATTTATTGAGTTTTTACTAACTCCGGCAAATATATTATAATTTAATCTTTTTGTTCTTATTTTTAATTCTTTACGTTTTTCAGATATAGTCTGTTTTAGTTCTTTGTATTTTTGTATTTTATTCATCCAAACAATATTTATAGTATTTTGGTGGATATCTAAATCTAATTTTATCATAATTAGATGGTATATGTCTCATTCTTCTAGATTTTAAATGGATTATTAATTTTGCTTCAATACTAGATATTACGGTAATTAGGTAAGCTAATCTTTGTGGGTTTTCTTTTGTTTTATTTAGACTTATATATTCTGAATAATTACTAATTAAAGATTCTTTAATTTTTCTAAAAGCTTCTCTGTTTTTAAATGGTCTTCTCATAATTAATTAGTTAATTGATTGATTATTATGATTTTTTTTATAAATACCATTTTCAAACATATATGCTACTTCTGTATTTTTTTTTTAAATAACTGGCTCTGATACCATATGTAGGGGGGTGCGGATTAGGTGCGTAGTTTCAACTAGATAATAAATACGTAGGGGGTGCGGATTAGGTGCGTAGTTTCAACTAGATAATAAATACGTAATTTTTCACTCTCTCAAATCTCAATTCTCAATTCTCAAATATTCAATATATTTAATTTCTTAAAGTGTTCACTTTAATTTTTTAATTTTTCGTTTACAAAGTACGAGCGGAAGTTTCTAAGGTCGCAATCTTCGGATACTTCCAAAATTTGGTATTGTCGTTCCGTCTCTTACGTTTAATTTTTATTTATTGTATTAATTATTTAATATTTAATTTTATTATATTTGTGTATTTTGAATATTTTTAGTTTAATTTAATTTATATTATGGATAAATTAAAAAACCTCGCTACTAAAGGTGTTAAATTTTTTTGTCCCGGAAGCGGTAGTGGTAGTAAAAAGCGAATTACTAGCGGTAGAGGTAGTTCAAGTAGTAGATATACCCGTGTGCATTCGCCTCCGGTACCGCTTGGTACACCTTTTGAGGAAGAAATAGATGTAGGTGCTCACGATATGAATTATGTAGACGCTCAGAAAAATTACGGTATAGAAGAAGAAAATGAAGTAGATGCGGTTAATTTAGACGAAGATAATGAAAATATTGCTGAAACACCCGCAGTAGGAGATGCTAACGTTAGATCTGAATCAGTTAATCTCCCTTCCCGTCCTCCCAGTGCCCCAAAACCTCGTAAAAGAACTAGTATTGCATGACAATTTTTTGAACGTATATCAGATATTGAGGTGCAGTGCAATATTTGTCAACAAATATATAAGCATAGAAGTGGAGGCAAGCAAGGGGGTACGGGTACGTTAATGAGACATATAGCTGAAGATCACAAAAGAGAGTTAAATATTGCAAAAGGTGGTAGGGATGTTGGTGGGTCAACGCAAACTAGAATGGACCCAGCAACCGATTAAGTAGCAAAAAAGTATAATAAATTGAGGGACAGGGAAGAAATAGCTAAAATGGTAGCTGTGGGTTGTTTGCCTTTTAGTTTTCCTTCTTCTGATGCCTTTATTCGTTATATACAAGCAATTTATAATCCTATGTTTAATGGTATTCCTAGAACTACTTGTCGGTCTGATATTTTTAGACTCCATTCACAATATTATTTTTATTTATCAACATTGTTAAAAAATATTCAATGTAGATTGTCCCTAACTTCTGATCTTGGTCGTGCTGTAAATAAAAATGATTATTTAACCGTTACTTGTCATTGGATGGATAGTAATTTCGTGATACAAAAACGTATTCTTGCTTTTTTATATGATGAAGATCGTAAACATACTGGACAATTTATTGCTGATTCTATTGTTAAAATTATCGGATATTATGATATAGAAAATAAAATTTTATGTATTGCTTTTGATAATGCTTCTAACAACAAGACTGCTATAACAAAAATAAAATCTACGCTATCTCCGTCCTTGCCTGAAATTTTTCATATTAAGTGTGCATGTCATATATATAATTTAATTGTAAAAGATGGTCTTGAGTTTTTTGAGCTTTATATTGAAAAAATTCGTCTTGCCGTTGGTTTTATTCAAGGAAATAATCGTAGATCGAGAATTAGAGAATTTAAAGTTAAATGTCAAGAAAATGGACTTACACCGATTTTGACGCCTGAGGAAATTGATACTAGATGGAATTCTACGTATGAATTTTTAAAAACTTGTTATAAATATAGAATTCCTATTACACTAGCTTTTAACCAACATTGCAGTTCATTTGCTGATTCTGCTGATTGCATGCTACATAATTCTGATTGGGTTGTAATTAATAATCTTGTTAAGTTTTTAGAAAAATTTTATGTAGCTACGGTTGAATTTTTCGGTGCTTACTATCCTACTGTTTGTAATATTTTGGCATATATAGCCGATATTTCTGGTTTGCTCCAACAATATAAAAATAAAGAAGGTTATAAAGAAGTTGTTGGCGCCATGTTTACGAAATTTAAACAATATTTTTTTCCGATTCCCCCTATTTACTTGGTTGGTGCTATGCTAAAT
Source organism: Capsicum pubescens (assembly GCA_030864215.1). Classification (NCBI taxonomy): domain Eukaryota; kingdom Viridiplantae; phylum Streptophyta; class Magnoliopsida; order Solanales; family Solanaceae; genus Capsicum; species Capsicum pubescens. Next base: position 375,559,041 of record CM061548.1, read on the forward strand.
CCGTGCATGAAATATAATCATATGTGTCACTTTAGTACTCTAATTTATACTAACTTAGAAATAAATACTAACCATGATTCTGAACAAGTACAACCTGATTTGTGGACGGCTACGGTTGATGCAAAGGATTACATAGAAAAATTATATAATCACTATGCTGATTTATTTGATTCAGCCGTACCTACAAATATCACTCCAACTGTCGCTCCTCATCCTCCCGAGGAGCCATCATCTTCTAAAAGGCCGGCATATAGTGTTTTTTCTGATTCGTTTTATGATTTAAATTGTTGGAACAGTGTTGATGAGAGAACTTACACATCAACTTATCGGGAAGAGCTGAAATATTATCTTCGGACGGCACCAGAGGATCGCAGACGACGGATCAATACGTTGGATTGGTGGAGGAATAATGAATCACAATATCCTGTGCTTTCAAGATTAGCTAGAGATATCTTGAATGTTCCAATGTCAACCGTTGCATCAGAGAGCGCCTTTAGTCAGGGACGACAGCAGCTTGGAGACAACCGACACTCATTGGGAAGCAATGCAATGAATGTTCTAGTTTGCCTCAGAGATTGGATTGGAGCGGAAAGAAGAAACCAAGGAATGGAACCGGAGCCGAGCGACGAGTTGAAACTTGAAGAAATTATGACTTCACGGGAGAACTCAGCAGAATCAAGTCCAATGCATGGTTTTGCCCCCGTTGACTTCGACTATCCTATGCAAGTTCCCATTAATATTAACATGAATGAGTTGGAAACAATGATGCATAATTTATAGATTTTTCATTCACGTAAATTATAAATTTTGGATCATTTTGCAATCAATAAAATTCCCAAATTCATTCAGTCCTTAGTCGTTGTTTTTTATTTTTTTTTATTTAACGATTTAAAATTTTAAATTGAATTTCTAGTTTTCTACTTTAAATTAAAAACTTACTTCTAATATATTATTAATTTACTACCAAATATTATTAATTTATTATATTAAGTAGCATATGTTTTGTATATTTATGCATATATCTTCTATAGAAGTGTATATTTAACGTATACATGTGTATATGTTTTATAAATTAGTATATAAGTATATCTATACATATTGTAATGTATATATAATGTAGTATATTTTATAAGTAGTAGTATATATACATTGAATGGTGCGTATACACGTGTATATATCTTCTATAGAAGTGTATATTTAATGTATACATGTGTATATGTTTTATAAATTAGTATATAACTATACAAATATATATTGTAATGTATATACATTATAGTATATTTCATTTAAAGTATTATATATACATAGAATAGAGTGAATGTATCTTCTATAGACGTGTATATTTAACGTATACATGTGTATATATTTTATAAATTAGTATATAACTATACAAATATATATTGTAATGTATATATATTGTATATATCTCATTTAAAGTATTACATATACATAGAATAGAGTGTATATATGTGAATAGATCTTCTATAGACGTGTATATTTAACGTATACATTACTTTATGTTTTATAAATTAGTATATATATTGTAGTATATACTTTTTTTAAAGTAGTACATATATATTGAATGGTGCGTATATATGTGTATATATCTTCTATAGACGTATATCTTTAAAGTATACAAGTGTATATGTTTTATAAATTAGTATGTAACTATATATATATATACATATTGTTGTATATATATATATATGTATATCACTATATTGTAGTAAATATTTTATTTAAAGTAGTACATATTTATTGAATGGTGCATATACATGTGTATATATCTTCTAAAGTAGTATATATTTAACGTATACATGTGTATATGTTTTATAAATTAGTATATATATATATATTGTAGTGTATATATATAT